>CAHIKZ030001003.1:492500-722500 GCA_903632075.3 Acanthosepion pharaonis | reverse complement strand
TAAGGAGCGAGAACAAAAGAAGTTTAATCAGAGAGACGGTAGATAGCGATTGACATTGCCTTTAAATTTTTGAGGATTAAAGTTGACTGGAAAACATGGAGGCGGAAAGGGGTTCCCCGAGCGAGAAGTGCGAGAAAAGAAGCTGTTAGAATAGAACTTACGGCTACATCTAACCAGCTCAACTGTAAATTGATGAAACCTCGTCGCCAGTCTAGTACTGCGCTTAAATTCAAAAAAAAGTCAAGGTACCCGAGCTAAGAGCTCATTCGAACAATTACCATGAAAGTATTTATAGAAAAGGCACAGGGAAACAACTTTAAGGCGTTGGACAACTGACTGAAGACGAGACGCCAGATCAGGACCAATCATATTGCTGATTCTTCTCTGGATTTTATGAAGAATCTCTAGATATATAGCAGGATCACCAGGACATATGTGGCGGTAATATTCTAAGCATGGACGAATGGTAATCTTATAGATAGATTTAAGAGAGAAAGATTGTCTAGCACACTACAGTCAACCAACTTTCTTAGCAAAAGACCTAGTAATAAATTCAATGTAGTCTTTCCACTTCATGGCAACCGAGAACCTTGGCCCGAGAGGGTAAAACTAGTCACTCTCCTGGAGGCTAGCATCAGCCATGGAAAGCAGAAAAGAGTCTCTTATATGATTAATAGAGAGTAGTTTAGTTTTGGAGGCGTTAAAATTAAGAAGCCATCTTTTGCCCCAATTAACAACAGACTGAAGATTGTTTTTGGGATCAGCTGCCAATTTGACCATATCGATCTGATCATACTTACTATCGAGACCGGAGTAAATGGCTGTGTTATCAGCATATATACCAAATTGAGAGCTAATGCAATCGGGAAGGTCATTAATGAAAATTAAAAACAAATAGGGCCACAGATAGAGCCCCAGCGGACATTTGCATTAGTACGAAAGGATCTAGAAAAGTGGCCGTTCAGGATTTATTGTTAACCTGGCTAACCCATATTGGTTATTTAACCTATAGCTTAGGGGGGAAGAATAGAGGATTCATACCTTTCTCGGAGGGAATTAGTGTGAAAATGAACGCAACAGACTAGGCCGCAATTTGAACTCGGCTTGTCGATTCCATTTTCAATGCCTATAACTGTTACGTTGCCCACACCTCCATTCGATAAGGCAACGTCTTTTTAATATTAGTAGATTATTTCTTCATAATTTCGGTATGTTATATTTACTTAATATATGTTACGGTTTTACTTCACGAATTAAGACATAAGTGGGGTGGCTACACTTTTTACATCCCCCTCATTTATGCATCTTTGCAGGGTAAGTAATCATCAGGCTTGCACTGAGGCATTTTACGTAAAAACCTACATGTACGTGACCGACTTTTACCTTTCAATCCATATCCTCTTGGTGTCAGTTTAAGCTGATAGCTACCCCCCTTATATAATTTTGCTTAAAGTTTGTATTTTCTTGATCAAATTGGCAACTGATCTAAAAAATGACCAATCTGTTGTTAACTGGGGCAAGATATGGCTTGTTAATTGTAATATCTCCAAAACGAAACTGCTATCTTTTAATCGACTTAGTGAAACTTTTATGTCTTTCATCACCATGGCGGATGCCTCTAGCTCAGTGACTCATTGTGTCTTCTCGTTTCTGAAGACAGTCAGTTTATAATACCCAGAAATTCATACATAGATGTCCTCAAGAACACATGGCACAGTGGATAAAGGTGTTAGTTAGAGCCATTGACAGGACCCAAAGAATGCGAGTTCAATACCTGGTTAAGACAGTGGAGAAATAATATGGCAACAAAGATGAGGACAATAGTCCGAATAATGTAAATAGTGTACATAACACATCATCTCAGAAATATAGACAGATATCGTCAGCAAATGCCTGTCAATTTTGTTTTGTCGTTTTCGTTATTTATATATTACGTTAAAGAAATAATTTATGCACTTTTTATTATTATGTTGATTTTTCTTATTTCTATGCGTGTGTGTGCGTCTGTGCGCGCATGCCTTTCCGTGTGTGTGTGTGTACGCCTGCATGTGTGCGTATGTACACATGTGTAGGATGTCGTGGTTATTTCATAATTTAATTGTCTTCTTATACTCTCTTGTTATTCCTTTTCTTTCTTTTCTGAGTGTCAAAAGATAAGGCAACGAACTTATTTCCGATGTCACAGACAACTTAAAATTAGGCTAATATTCTAGAATATTCTGGAGTTTTCTATTATTTTTTTTTAAATATAGGTATATTCCATTTTTTTTTTTTTGTTTGTTTATTTCTTCTTTAAATAATTTTTAAAAAAATAATGCTTAAATGGCAAAAAATATATATACATATTCGGGTTATGATTTTTTGTAACCTTATGTTCCTCTGTCCTAAATTGACGAACTTTTTGTTCAAAAGTAATTAAAAAAGCAATAATTTGTTTTAGTTCTTGAAAAGGGTCACCCCAAGCCTAAAATTTGATTTTACCATATACGCAATAAGGGTAAAAAATAAAAATATTTCACCAGGTTTATTTTTCAATTTGCTAATGATGTAACTGGAAAGTACTTACGTATTTTTAATGCATTTAACAGTTTATAGCTATAGCATAATATACAAAGGTTCCATAAAGTTCGAGAATATTGTAGAAAGTGCTAGAGGATTCCATAAAGTTCTAGAAGGCTCCGGAATTGTTAAATAATAGTTTAGCAGATTATTATTTTTTTGAGAGAAGCGTATTTCTGCTCTGACTTCCTAGGTTTGGTCTCTGAGGTCAGCTACAAGACGAAATAAAGGAAGTCGATTTTGATTGGCTGAAATAGCGTGGGCATGATAGGTAGAGAAAGGTTTATCCAGGAGTTGTTTCTTACACGTCGAACAATACAGTCGTGTTCCTTTCGTCTTAAAATGGTCTTTAAATATTGTCCTAATTCTTTTTTTTTTTTTTTTTTTGTGATTTGAGAGTTGATACAGGGTTGTGTTTCTTCTGGTTGCCGAGGATAGGAACTGTAAAAGGAAGGAAAGGAAAGTAAATATATAGATGAGAGGGAGAGAGAGTTTTCTTTGTTACTCACTTAGTAAAGAGGAAAGTGTATATTTTCGTATGATGTTATTAATACCTCATCCTACTACAAGCCAGCAGAAAAGAAAAGGACGAAGTCAAACGACAAGATAGAAAGTCTCAACAAAATTACCTCGACCACCCCCAACATTACCATGCAGTCCATCGGCTATTCCATGCAAGAATTGGTTTAATAGTCATCAACGCCATCATCATTAAGAAAGCGTTCAGAAAAGAAGAAATTATTGGATACGTGATAAGGCCGCTGCCGACGACAACTTGTGTGCCTTTTACCTTTCTTTCTTTCTTTCTTTCTTTCTTTCTTTCTTTCTTTCTTTCTTTCTTATGTTAAGAGTGAAACTGACAGTCTATCTCTCTCTCTCTATATATATATACGTTTTGTTCCTCAAGTGTTTAATTTTTTTAAACTATTTGTTTTTTTTATTTAATCAGTTTTTTTACAATTATATATATATGTGTGTGTGTGTGTCTGTGTCTGTGTTAAGATAGTGGAACAGTCTATTTACTTTTGATATATATATATATATATATATATAGGTAAACGATCCGTTGGTATATAGACGGGGTGAATCCTAGTAATATTAAAAAGTGATCCACAGACAGCTCGATGTATTTATTATAATAGAGCATGTGTATTTTTATAGCAAGAAAACAAAAATTTCTTCAACCCGTGTTGAGGTATTTTTTTTGTATATATATATATATATATATATATATATATATATATATATATATATATATCATAAGTAAATGGACTGCTCCACTGTATTAACATGGGTTAATATTTAAATTTTACAACGCCCACTTTTCATTCCGTGCCTATATATGTTCAACTCGCGACCGAAAACACCTTGGCAATGTCTATATTTATCCACACATTCACAGCGCAAGATGTTCAGTAATATAATTTAGTATACATGTATGAATAAGACTACATACATTACAGTAGTTTTCGACAGACACTGAACATCTGTTACAAACATCGAGAAAACAAGTTTTCTTTTTCAAGGCTCTTTAGTTTATCTTCCTTCCCTTATCAAGCGTGCAATGAAGAAACTTTAATTAAACACTTCACTGATCAAGCAAAATGCTTAATACTAAAAGCAGCCTTCTGGTACCCAGATCTTTTAAAAAGAGTAATATGACAAAGGCATTATGTGTTTATGGATCGATAGTTAACAGACCAGATTCGCTATTATTGCTCTTAGTCAAACTAAATTGAACAGGATCTTTGTGAATCATTCATTATTTAAAAACCATGCTTCGCAAACCATATTTCAGCATCATCAACATTGTCGTGAGTTCCCTGATCGGGTATGGTCATTGAGTGTCTGACCAGCTCCCTTCATATATCTCAATTGCGTGTTGCGATGTCTGACTCTCTGTGACTGATCTTCCAGTAACAATCCCAGGTGACGACCGATCTGGTATTAAGGTTGCAAGTATGAAGTTGAAACAGCTCTGATGATATTGTATAGTACAAATAATTTTGTGCAGACATTACCTACAATTTTAAAATAAGTCAAACATTTCCCTAAAACAAAAAATGAAATGTAGTGTAAGAGATCGACTGCGTAAGTCGTCATAAATAGATAACTCTTATGAAATAGGCATGCGTATTAGTTTGTTTCTCGTGGATTGGGCTAGCGATTTTAAAATAATATTTATTAAATGTGTAAATATTGTGTAATTATAGAAAATTCAATAAACATTAAATGCAAATTCCGAGAAGTAAAATCTGGAGCCTATCTGGGTGAATCAAAGGAAAACCAGGAATTGAATCCTTAGAGTCAACGAACAGCTGCTCCCTGAACCAAGGTCGGCTCTGTCAAGGAAAAAACAACGTAGGAAATTTGACGACTACCATACAAGAATTGAAAGGAAGATTAAAGTCGTTCCCACATCAAGGAAAATTCTTCGGCTGGTGTGATTGTCCTGTTCTTCGCTGTTACCACGATCTTTGCTTCGAAAATTGTATCTATTCTTTGAAAACGATTCAGAGAAGTATTTTCCCCCTTTCTCCATTTATTTTTATGTCGTTTACGTTTTCGGGGGACCTTATGCAGCATTGTAAATTTTATTGAAAAGAGGCATATTTCATTTCGATTATTTTTACATACATGTTATTGGCCATCATTTGGCACACAAAGCAAATAATTTGTGTAATTTCTTTCATTTTTGTGTGTTAACAATAAATCTATTTTTTTAAAACTCGGCTCGTGTCGCTTATCTTTGTTGTGTGCACTTATAAACTAAATCTTACCTCAAACGTTTGTTTAAACTATTTATTTTCGTAGTTTTTTATGAAATAAAAAAATCCTTTGCGTGGTATAAATTAGTTTAAATATCTTACTAGACGATACGGCAAGTTTTTTGTATGTAACATTTTGTAGTGTTATCACACTTGAACTGATGATTAGTCAAAGTTACAATTAAACTTCCAATAAATGAAGTAAAGTGTAAAATTGCAATTTATTTACATTTTTAGAACAAAGATATTTTTTATGGATGGACCTTTTATTGAAAACTGTTTGAAATTTGAAATATTCATAAAAATGAACGTATCGGGTTACCTCCTCTTAATTTTCGAAACCGCTACTAGGGGACGCTTTACGGACTATAAATCCTCGACGATATTTTTTGTCACTCTCTTTACACCTTTTCCGCTTAGTCGTCAACATGTAAATCTGTAGAATCTTCCGCAACAAGCCAGTTAACCCCTGCTAGGAAATGCACTGTTGTAATTTTCGCCATCACAATCTTACAAAATATATAGCAAGCATTCATTGGTTAATCACCTTCAATCTAGCTCGCTGATTGGTCAGTTCCGACCTTTCAAACCACCTGCGCGCGACAAATCTGTTTTCCCGCGTTCTCCATTTGAGCCTGTCACGTGGTACATCAAAATTATAAAAAACAGAACATGTGTAAACTCTCTCTAGCGTCTCATTCCTTGCTACCAAGTACCAAGATGTAATCTTCAAGAACTCACGTCTTAACCTTTGTGGTCAGACGTTAAAGACCATTATCAACATTCACGCAAGTACGAACTCTGAAATCTCTTCTGAGCTTTTACCAACTTGTACAATACACAATTCCAAACATGCTAAAGAAACTTTATTCTTCTAAACTACAGTTTAATAATTACTTTCACTTTATGAACTTAGGTACAAATATTACCTAATCTAAGAGACTCAACTCTGTCTAACTTTTTCACTCAGTATTCATGCATGTATACCAAATACTAATAAATTCAACTGTTACGTTTTGAAACAAGATGTTTATGAATCTTTATTCTCTATCTTGTATTAATTGTTGTGGATGGAAGAACTGTTTATGTGAGATAATGCATAGTGTATTTCCAAGTCAGTTATTACAGACGACGAACACCCACCTATGACATTAGAGCAGGGAGACAAAAAGGTTATTTTTATAAACTAGAATTCTTTTTGTAACACACTCATGTTGAAATCCCCACAGTATTTAGTATTTTTGCAGTTATCGCTAATTTTTGTCGAGATTTATAAACGCTACGTTGCGTTCAATTTCGCAAAACAATTGTTGAAGGCTTACACCGCCAGGTCAACACCGAAGCCTCAAAATTTATCATTTACAAGCAACAATTCGAAACAAAGACAAAATTCGGTTTAACCAAATCTAAAATAACGTTTTTTCAAAAACGAAAGTATGTATTGACTGTGTGTGATTCGATTGTATACGGTATTAGTGTTCGAGTATATCGGTAAAATTGCTTTCACAGCTGAAAAGTTCGAAATGTCCTTAATTACAATTGCGAGAGTAAGTAGAAAGAAAAGTGTCGGTGAAACAGTACTTAACTGGTGTCGCTAATATGAAGTATTCTCAGTTCTTGAACTGGTTACCATGACGATGTCGGGAGTCAGTGAGTTCGTTCTCTTGGCAGCAGTCGTTGAAGGAGTGGAAAAAAAGATGAGTGACTGCTTGCCAACATGAAATCCAGTGGCTGACGCATTTCTCCTTTTTGAACTGAAAATTCCTGCGCTATTTATGTTTACGGCGGTTGTCAATGACGTGAGGGTGCGGACGTAGTTGTAAGCTAAAATTCGCATCTACTTGAGATGAATGCTCGCGGCGAGGAAAATGAGTGGAGGAAAAAAAACTATTTTCCGACCAATCGTTTTTAAGGCCCGCTACACAATCGATAAAATTTTATTAAGCTGATTTGTTTGGAAAAATACTTTGACGAAAAACCCTTCCTCGCGGTTTTTATGCATACTAGTAAGACAAACACTACTTTGTACCCTCTTACCTGTTTGCACTTTTCCCCAAAATTTGGTTTCGATCGATCAATGTATGGCTATTTTAGAGGGTGTAAGGGACGGACTAACATAAGTCACAGAATTTTATATATAGATAGACAGATGCCTGCGAATACTCTGACGTTTTCCCCGTATAATGGTAACTGCTCCGTTGCTTTAGGCCATTTCGAGTATGGGCAGAAAATATGTACTGTTGGGTGTTTTGCATAGAAAAGGGTATTGGTGCGAAACGAATATCCAAAAAGGGAGAATACATGTATTTTCAATAAAAATTATACACACCAGCTTCACCAGCTGTTACGGACAGTAAACACAATTCAATAATTTTAATCTAAAGTAGGTTATATTTGCTGCTTGAGTAAGTTTGGATTTGCAAAACAGGCAAATTGCCTTTCACTTCTTTCTCAACTGGTAGAAAATAAAGGAATAAATAACTGTTTTAAATCTTTAAATAAATATCTGGCCACTGAACCAATGATTTGCTAACTTTAATGACTAGAATTTCGCAACTTTATTTACAAAAGAACTTATGTTTTTACGTTTCATATTGCAAAAACGGTATTTTAATCACACGCCAGACAATCGATTCATATTTAAGAAAGTCAAAAAAAAAGTAAAATATTTTATGATCAAGACTGATCTGAAAATACACGCTCATGAAGACCAGTTTAAAAAGTAACTCCGAAAAATATTCTTATTGGTTCTTTGGGATGCTTCGTCATAATTTCATACATTATGATTAATCGAACTAATCACCTCGTCTGTTTTGTTTTGTTTTGAGCTCTACCATTCGATTGGTGAATTTTCTTTCAGCTTTTCAGTATCATCCTATTTAAAGAAATACAAAAATCTGATCGATAAAGATTCATACTACACTAAATGTCTATCTATCTATCTATGTCTTTATATCTATCTGTATATCTATCTCAGTTTTTTATATCTATCTCTCTATCTCAGTCTCTTTTATCTATCTATCTATCTATCTATCTACCTATCTATCTGCTATGAAGAAGCCTGGTGGTTAATAAAAAAAGTAATTTGAATCTAAAATTGATGTTGTAAAAGAATCGCCAAAATGATGCCCGACGGTTTGTAAAAAAGATACGTAGAAAATTTGGATCTCAAAATTTGTAAAAAAGAAGAGGCTCAAGTTTGTTAATAAGCGTGGTTTAAAGAGATACATTTTGTGATTTTTTAACCCATGGAGAAAATGAGTTACGAATCCAGATTAATAAATTGCTGTTTCAAATTACAGTCGATGTGTGGCTATTTAAAAGTTTGGCTTATCAGAAAGATGGATTTCGGCATTCATAAAGAAAATGTCGGCTGGTTCTAGGAGCTGAACTTGGGTGGAAAAAAATATGAAAGCAAAAAGATTTTGATTTTCAATGGCGAATGACTGTTGGCTGCTTCTGGGAATTGAACAAAGAAAAACGAAAAGCCTCCACTAATGACTTCGACGACGAAAAGAAAGAATCTGAAAGAAAAAGAAAAGCAAGTAACAAAAGAAAAAGAACGGTAAATATTAGAAAATAAGAAATGCAATAGAAAGCAGAAAGGAGACCTTTCTGCAAATTTAGAAAGAGATACAATTATCTTTCTATAGTTGTTTGTGTAATTTTGTCACAAAATTAGAGGTATTAACACTGATTTTGAACTTTTTATGAAAATACGAGATTTATCACATTTTTTTAATCTCAGTTTATAAAACTGAAATATTGTGTAAAAGAAACACAGCGATGCCTGTGAACTGTCAACGTTCTTTACTCCTTTTTGACAATCGAATGAATTGAAGTGAATAATTTGTTGATAATAATTATAATTGTTTTTATGAGTCCAACAGAATTGTAATTAATTATTAGTATTATCTTGCCTAATTGTTTGGCGCACAAAGCACAATTTTGTACACGCTGTTTTATAAATTTAGTATTCTGTGCTTTTATCATTATTTTTATGTCATTTAATAAATATAAATTTATTTCAAGTTTCACACCGAGGTAAGAGTCTTTTGCTTTTTCGTTTGCGTCATTCATAATACTGAGAATAAGGGATTTGATGTTTTCGCTTCTCCTCCAGTCCCAAAACATTTTTATTCTATCTATTTCTCTTCCTTATCTGTCTTAATCTCTTCATATCTTTTTAAGCCTCTCTAACTATCTATATATCTCACCGTCCTAAGTATGACGATAAACTGCATTCGCGTCATGCAACAGCAAGGCCTCTGATCGGGAGGTTTTGAGGAGCGTGGAACCACCTCTTAATTGCTAGTGTTTCCTAGGTCCACTCTGACCTGGGGTGGTAGCACCTGCTAGGGTCCCAGCTATGGGCAAATAGTTAACCTCCACAAACTTGGGTCAAAACACTATGAAAATGTAAAAATAGGTTTTAATATCAGCAATACATTTTTATAAAAAAATACTATCAGCAATGAATTTTTGATGAAAAAAATTATTACTAGCAATACATTATTACCAGCAATACATTTCTGGAAAAAAATGTTACCCGCGATACATTTTTGAAAAAAAAAATATTACCAGCAATAAAAGTCTTGTCGGCATTCAATAAGCCATTGAGGTGGATATAAAACAAACCAAACCAAAACCAAACTATATATCTCAATCTTGTGGGATTTCATGTTGTGAATATAGTATATTTACGTGGAAAGTAATAGTAGAATTCCTAGCTTTATATCTTAATTCTAAGTAATAATAACTGGTAACAATGTGAGTTCGAATTCCAGTCGGGTTTGGATGACTCCATGTCTTCTCCGCTCTCCCATGCGTTGAATAGCAGGGCAGACTGGGCCGTAGAAGTTTTGTTGGCAATCAGTCTAGCGCATAAAGAAACGGCAACATACTGAGAGAAAATCTTCTTTCTAATCAGTCATGAATTGAAAAAAATCATGCTCACTTTTTTTATCACTTATGGTACTTAACTGACTGATTGAGCAATAACAAAATGAATGAGAAGTATATATATATATATATATATATATATATATATATATATATTATAAATTAATTGATTTAAAATATGGTTTATTCGCTACACAGTTCTAACTATGTTTCAAAAATGGAAGCTAAAAGCCCCGAATTTAATTTTGTGATTGAATTAAAGACATTAGTTCCATTTCATCCTCAAGCGATGCAACTAATGTCTTTAATTTAATGACAAAATTAAATTTGGGGCTTTTAGCTTCCATTTTTTGAAACATGGTTAGAACTTGTGTGTTTAAAAAACATATTTTAAATCAATTAATTTATAATATTAATGCTCTGTAAATTTATATTGAGCACTATTTTGTAAAAATAAAAATATCTATAAGAACACAGGATTATATATCTTGCTGTTATTTCTTTATATATATATATATATATATATATATATATATTTCAATTACAGGTTTCGGGTTGGTGTATCTTATTGAAATTGTTTGCGAAGATGTATTCTCGCCATTTAAATCATTAACCTCTATATTTGTTTTTTTTGTATGAATGATTCATGTAATATATATATATATATATATATATATATATATATATGAGGCACAATTTAAACATAAAAATGTCTTAATATATATATATATATATATATATATATATATATATATATATATGGAGGCACGAATTCAGTCATGAATTGAAAAAGTCATGATCACTTTTTGTGTCACTTATGGTAACTGATTGATTGGGCAATAACAGAAATGAATGGGAAGTATATATATAATTAAATTAATTAAATTATTTTGCTTGTCACTATTTATTTTTATTTCTTATAATAAAATTTAAAAATTAAAGTAAAAGATAAAAATAAATGACAAGCAAAATAATTTAACCCAAATAAATAAATAAACAAGTAAACAACAAAATAGACTACCCACAATGCACCACTGACCCGTATATATATAGCAGAAAAATAACAGCACTCGTGGCCTGACGATTGCGTCGAGCATGAAACAGACTGTCGCCTCTAAGTGTTAATTTCAATGTTCACTTTTATATTTACACACACTCTATCTCTGATATTGAGCACTTTATCCCATAAATATAGCGCACCTATGATACTAATAATTTTGCTAATGGGTAAATAGCAGGACAACTATTTGGATGGCAACTGGTCTAGGAGAAGGACAACTCTGAATTCAAAACCTGCGGAGGGTCGTTTGGGGACCTTGTGGCACTTAGTGCACCATGTCTCTGAATTCGGCCCTTCAATGTGGCTGGTCTTGCACGAAACCTTCACCACTATAATCAAATCTCATGTGCTGTTGTCGGGCTGTTGGTTTCCTGGGAACTGATTTGCTTGACCCTCATACGTCGAATTCGACAGGAGAGTCGACTATATCGATATATCAATGATGTACCCATGCATAAATTATATATATATATATATAAAATTGCTTATATATATATATATATATATATATATATATATTCAATTTTATATATATATATATATATTTAACTACAATTTTAAAATATTATATATATATATATATATATATATATATATATATATATATATATATATAGACATGACAGAATTGAATAAACGCTCACAGAAACCGTTTATTTTATTAAACAAGTAATTTATACAAATGAAGTAATTATAAATGGTCATAAATTTAATAACTAATACTTTGTTGACATCCGTTTTGCTTTTTTAATGTAAGGACCCTTCTAGGCATGCTAGCGATGAGTTCCCGAATATCATCTTGAGGGATTTCTTGCCATGTTTGACGCAATAATCCTAAAAGTTTGGGCTTAGAAGATGGCTTCCTGTTCTTTTTGCGGAGTTTTCGATCTAATATGCCTCAAAGGTGTTCGATAGGGTTAATATCCAGGGACTGACTTGGCCATGGAAGTTTATTGATCCCATTTTGTCTCAACTAATGTTGCGTTGCTTGAGCAGTGTGACATGGAGCTCCATCTTCCATAAATAGGGAGTCAACTTTGCTCATTCTACTACTTGAGAATATTGGAAGGAGCCCTTTCTTTAATATAGAAACATATTTGGTTGAATTAATGTTTCCTTCACACTCCACAAGCTCTGAGTGACCATCACTTCAAATTGCACCCCATACCATTACTGAAAGGCCCCCATGTTTCACCGTTGGCCGCAGTCTTTTTAAATCAAACTCTTGACTACAGAGTCTCCATAACCATACTCTTCCACTGTCGGAAAATAATGCGAATCTTGACTCATCAGAGAAAATGACAGTGGTCCGAAAGATCATAGGTCTCTCCACCATCTCATGGGCCCAATCCTTTCTGTGTTTGATATTGGCTGGACGGAGAAGTGGTTTCCTTTTCGCAGCTCTGCCATAGTAGCCCAGCTTGTGAAGATACCTGACAGCTGTTCTGGGACTGACATCAACTTGTGTTGCTATGTCAGAGGCCTTGAAACATGGATCCTGTTCGTATACAAGTACGAAAAAAATGCCGAAAGAAAAAGTGCCGAAAAAAATAGTGCCGAAAAACTATTTGTCGTTAATAATAAAAAATAAAAAAACCAGACATGCGTTTAACGGATGTCAGAATTCGTTGAAAAATACACCCCTAAACACCTCCCTAAACTTAACCTCTTTTTCGAACATAACTCACAATTGATACAACAATAGTTAATAAAAATGAACACGCTACCGCTTCTGTCTGAATGATTGGATTTCTTTGCAAATTATGAACTTATATGTGTGTTGGAAATTATGAATTTATATGTGTGTTTAAAATATATATATATATATATATATATATATATATATATATATATATATATATATATATATGGTTAATACAAATGTAAAATTTGTCATTTAACTGATTTATGTTATATTCAGCTCCAGAGTTTTATAGACGAACTTTTGTGTAATCGTTTGGTCCACTCATCAGGAGGTATCAGCAATTAATTGTCATTTTTTTTCGTTTTTGTTATTTTTATATTAAGTCAAAAAATAAATTATGCGGTTTTTTATTGGTGTTAGGTTGATTTCTCTCTCTCTCTCTCTCTCTGTGTATGTGTGCGCACGGGCGCGCTTGAGCGTGCACGCCTGTACAGGTGCGTATGTGAACATGTGTCGGATGTCATGGTTATTTCTTCTTTTCATAAGTTTCTTATCTCGTTATACTCTCTTGTTATTCTTTTTTTTTTTTTTCTTTGTCTTTCAACAGATAATGTAACAATGTGTCATATCGGAAGAAAATGAGTAACTACCGACACCGACATTCATTTTCGCGACATTCTGGACTGATAAATATATGTTTTCCGCCAGGTGTACAAATAGCGGTTTCAGGCTACTGACTCTAGTGATTATTGAGTGGAACTATCCAGTCGAATTAGTGTGAATTATTGTGTCGATGATTTTTTTGATTTAGGATTTACCGGACGTTAAACCGAGACGCGGTACTAACAATGTATTCACTGAAATGGTTAATTATCTTTGGTTGACTTTTACTTTTTTGTTCTTGTTAAGTATTTAGTTGTAATTAAATGCCCTTTTATCATAACATTGAAGTCTTGAGTTATACTTAAATATTAACGGCCACCGTACGTCACAAAACAATGTTATTTCTGGTTTCAGAGATAGGACTTCTTATATTTAGGTTCATTTTCCTGAATATTCTGGAGTTTTCTAAAGTTTTTGACAATATCGGTGTATTCCGTTTTTTTTTTTAATTTATTTCTTGTTTAAATAATTTTTTAAAATTGTAGACAATACAAGGAAATATGTTGGACAAAAATATTTTCTTGAAAGAAAAAGGAACAATATTTGAGAATGTGGAAGGAACAATACATGTGGCGTCAGCGTCTACGCAGTTTTGTTCTGCGTCAGTCCTATTAACATTCTACTATCAGGTTAGTGCAAAAGTAATGTCCAATTTCAAGGTCTATATTAAAAATAAAAAATTCCATGATAATGAAAATATTTATTCGTTAACATAACTTCCTTTGCTTTCTAGAACACCATTCCATCTGTCAACAAGCTTATAAATGCCACGCCTGTAAAATTCCTTAGATTTTTCAAGCAAAATATGAATCCAACATTTTCAGCCTCTTGATGTCAGCCTAAGACCATCCAAATGATCCTGTAGTCCTTGAAACAAGTGATAATCAGAAGGAGCAAGGTCAGTAGAATATGGTGGATGAAGTAATATTTCCCAACCAAGCTCTTCCAAAAGATTTTTAGTCAGTCGAGCTGTGTGAGGATGAACATTATCGTGATGGATGATGATATCCTTTCTGTTCATTAAGGAAGGTCGCTTTTGGTTCAGAACTGTTTTCAAACAATGAACTCTATCACAGTATAGATTAACTGTAATTGTTTGATTATTGTTTAAAAGTTTGTAATGGACAATTCCTTCAATATACTGCCATACATTCGACATGATCTTCTTTGGATGAACTCCTCCTCTTGGTTGTTGAACTGATCTTCCTCCTCAACTGATCCACGATTGGCAGTGTTTAATGTTATGGTAAAGGATCTACTTCTCATTACTTATAACAAGCCTTCCTAAAAATGGTGCCTGAGGGTTTCATGGAAGCAATGATTCACAAGCAACACGCTGTTGCAGATTCTCTGGAGACAGTTTGTGTGGGATTCATTTCCCAACCACTGACACTTTCACGATACTTTTAATTGGCGTAGCACGGTTGTATGGTCTACGTTAAATTGTTCTGAAAGTACCCTAGAGGAAATGGTGGGATAATCTGTGACAACAGCTTCCAACTCTTCAGAATCAAGTCTTTTTGGATGACTCTCTTTTTGTTCGTCTTTCAAACTGAAATCCCACTTCAAAAAACCACTTCCTTTTGTTATATAGGAATTAGTTTTGAACATAGATCCCTGGCACGATGTTGACCATTTTTCTAATGTAGGAGTCAGGCACATGTTCAAACAGTTTCGTCACTTGATTAGTGAGCTTGAGGCCTCTCTCCAAGGTGTCACCATCGTAGAGGCTGAGAATGAAGCTCTCCTCCCACTCGGGATCACACCACTACTGAAAACTGATTTCGTAAGTAACCTAAGCTTTTCAATGCCTTTATCACTAGATACTTTTTCAGAATTTCAGCAACAACACCAGATGAGCCAGCTGCCTTTCCATACTTCATCTTCTTGACTGTTTTGCCAATCAGTGTTGATGTTATAAATGAAAACATTTAGTAACCTGCTATAATATTAAACCCAAGCTATCATCTTTTGGTCACTACTGAGTGGTAGTTCTCCAGCATCGTTACGAAGACACTTCACACTAATGACGCTGAGCAATAAGACCTAGAAGGTGGAACAAGATCAATCTATCCCTGTAGATCAGTTCGAAATTCCCTGAAGGTTACTCGGGTTGACAATCATCTGATGAAGTCCAGAGGACATGACAACAGAAACGTCGTAATAACGATAATCTGCGTGTAAATAACAATTTATTTTAGAATGCCATCTTGGTCGAACCAAAAACCTTTCATTATACAAGTATGCTCCTAGATTGGTGACTAGGTCTCACCATTTTACCGCTGAACTAGCTAAATGCAATCATCTGTTCTATTCTAATAGTTTATTTTCCCACATTTCTCACCTGTGAATCTCCATTCTGATTACTTCCCTGTCACCTACAATCTTCCAAAATTTAAATGCAATGCCAATCACCATCTTCTATCTTCCTGAAACTTCTTTTATTGACTTTTCTCCTTCGTAAAGTCTTTGCATTCTCATTCAGTCCCTGTAACACCTTGTGTCTTAGTGGCTTCATGACCTTACTTGGCCTGAAATAATTACAAATATTCTCATACATCTGTCCATTAAAAAGCACACACACACACACAACTCATACATTTGTATAATAATCTTATTGGCTGACTAATATTTGTAAAATCTAAGTCACATTTATAATTATATAATAGAACCACCTAAGATCAATCGAACTTTACACAAGAATCCATTTTGGGAAAAAAAAACCCAAGATTTATTGACTCCTGCTGCGAAGACTAGTAGGGGTGGGAGTTATGCAGGTGGTGAAGAATGACTGTGATCAACCACATTATACTAACCTCCATTTGTATTTTTTTAAAAATTGTCCTGACAGCTGCTGCCATCACCATTCCCAGCACCTAACCATGACACGTGTTCCTACTAACACAGTTTTATTCAATTCTATTTCTAATTGCATAAATAATATATACACACATATTGCAAATCTACTCACAAGGACACTTGCAGAAAGTGTGAGAAAATATATATACATATACACGGTTTGGTCAAAAAGCATTGGGACTGTTTCTATGGTGATAGAACTAAAGTATACAGTGTGAAGCCATTTGGCACAGATTGACCTTGAATATACACACTAAGTTATAATGTTCTCAATTCTGTTGTTTATAGCAGTGCTAGGAAGGAAAGTGTGTAGAGCATAGTTGTTGTACCACAGAGGTTCCATCAGTGACAATTGTCAAAACACATTCTCCAGGTCAGACAGCCACCATATTCCCCAGATCTTGCCTCTTTTCTCCTTTTCAGAAATTAAATCCCACTTGAAAGGAACAAGGCATTGAGGAAATCAAAGAGAATATGATTAAACAGTGGCTCGCTATCCCCCAAAAGGAACACTTCCTTAATGGAAATGATGTTGGATAAAGTGCATGTGATTTAAGAAGGCAAATACTTCGAAGGAGATTAAATGCTATGTTGCAGTTTTCTTTTTTTTAGCACCAGTCCCGATACATTTTGAACAACCCTTGTAAGCATATGTGTGTGTATATTATTATATTACACACACACGGAAGTCATTCATGTATATATGAAGTCTTGATATACATCCATACACATGATCTGAACATAGATGTATAGCTTCATTATGTATGACTAGAACTTTGCCAATGAGTGAGAAAAAAAAAAAAAATCGTACAGATGTTAAACTCAGAGCAGGTTCAGAAAATACAAACCTTACCAACAAACCTTGAAATTTCTACCAGAAGAGACTAATTATTGAAGTGAGAGCTCTAGTTAGCACTTAAAGTCAATGAACACATCAACAGTGAAGAGAGTTTAACCCTTGATCAATCACATTAAATTAAACATTGATTGGAATTTTTTTTTTCTTTTTCAGGACATCTTTATTTTACTGTCACTGATCCAGAAAGAAATCTTTTGCAATTTTCTTAAATCTTTTTCTGTGTAGGCCGTTATTGTCATTCTTACCTCCAGTAAGTAGATTAAGCTCTTGTATATAAGAAAACAGCAGGGGTAATATTTCTAAAGCTGATTGTAGCCAGAAAATTATTTAATTTTGAATGTGATCAAAGAACTCTCTGAACTTCATATGGTTTGAGAAAAAAAACGGACTTTCATACATGCCTGAAAAAAGAAGACACAGTAATGTGTCAAAAGAATGGTTTTTCCATTGATATTGCTATTATTCTATCACGCCTCTGTAGTTTGAAAAAGTGATGATGAGAATTGTAATAAAACCTAAACATGTGAAAAGTGAATTTATACATTTTTTTTGTTCAAGAATTTACTACAAAAATATTAAACACTAGTTGTTATAAAATTCTTGTAAAACTATTTAGCACAAAAACTAATCTACCAATTTATAAAGAAATAAATTGGAACAATATTTTTATTCATAAATTTATAAACATTTACTAAATTATTATAAATGTGTGAAACTCTAAGGAAATGCTTAATAAAGTTTGAATCAATTGGTAATTAGCCATGGTTTTGCCAACCAAACAATATAATCATTAGTGTAAATAAAACAAAAACAATAAAAAGAGTTTATTTTTGTTAATTCTCAAGAATTCACTTTTGTATGTTTATGTTTTATTACAATTATAATCATTACTTTTTAAACAAACACTGCTGGAGTGAAAGTAGTTGATGGGTACGAGAAAAACCATACTTTTGACATTTTTTTTGTGAGCATAAAAGCCCAAGTTTCACACACACACAAAAGTTAAATTACAGGCAAACTAATAATAACAAGGATGTTTTTTTTTTTTTTGCATACAAGATTTATTTTCCATTATTTATAAATTTGAAAATCAGAGGGAGAGTGGGTCACATTTTAAAATACAAAGGTTTGGAAATTACAAAAATAAAATTTTGGCCATGATTTCTTTCATAACCATGCACATCTCTTCTTTGGTATAGAAGAACATGAATGGCTTAGAATAATTTTAAAGATTTTTTTAACTCTACTCATAAAAGTTTTTATATATAACTTTTTTTTTTTTTTTTATTTTTTAAAAAGATATAGTGAAGGATTTAATAAGTCAGCAAATGTAGAGAACAAAGAATAAGTTTTTATTTTTAATGTTAACCTTCAAGTAAATTCTACATCCATCACTGTCATTTGAGTATAAGGTGATATTGAAAATGTCACTTTAAAGAAAAATCTGATGTTTGAATCATTCTAAGGACTTTTCAGTATCCACCTTATTAAAACCTATTGACCTGGAGCACCTATCATTGTGCAGTGGTGAATGTAAAAGTCTTACAAACATTACAGTTGTTTGTTCCTTCTTGGTTGCTCCATAAATATAGTTCAAATATTTTGAAGAGAAACATGGTTCTAGATACAGTGGGGGAAAATAAGTATTTCAACTCCTATGATTTTTCTGAGTTTGCCACCTTACAAAAATAGGAACTGTCTATAATTTTCAGGGTGGGTCTGTCTTGAAAGTGAGAGAGAGAATAGATAAAAAAAATTAAAAATTCACCCGCTAACAACCAGCAATGATTCAGGCCCCACAGATCAGTTATGTGACCAGTAGGCATATAGACTAGTCCTATTACTCAATTATTACTCCTAATCAAGTACTCATTGCCTGTATAAAAGACTAGTTCACAGAATCCTTCAATGAATCAGAATCTAATCCCTATACAATGGGCAAGATGAAAGTACTGTTTAATGATATCTGGGACAAAATTGTATACCTGCACAAGATTGGAATGGGCTACAAGACAATTGGCAAACAGTTAGGTCAGTCTGGACCTCCACGCAAGATCTTCCAATGTGAGGAAACAATCCAGAATTACACAACACGATCTTGTTGATCTCAAGGCAGCTGGGACCACAGTCACCAACATGACCATTAGTAACACACTACATCGTAGTGGACAGAAATTATGTATGTAGTGTCTGCAAGGTCCCCCTACTGAAGAAGGCACATGTACATGCCCGTCAAAAGTTTGCAAATGAGCATCTGGATGATTCAGAGGAGGGTTGGGAGAAAGTGCTGTGGTCAGACGAGATTAAAATTGAGCTTATGGCAAACTTAGAAAATCAGCATGGGGATGAAATACTGGTTTTCCCCACTGTAGAAAAGGATATTAAGTCTCAGACAAATCAGTCTTAATTTGAGCAGCCACAGTATTTTCATACAGAAGTATTTTTGGTGCAAACATTGGTTTGCATCCATTAGTTAAAGTCATTCAGTCGATTTTTGTTATTTTGTTTATTTTAATATCCTTCCCTTGTCCCGACATTTAAATTTAGGTGTTATTTGTTATCACTTTAGAGGTCAAAAGGAAATGAAAAGTAAAGGAAAATATTTCCCTTGAGATATTAACTCCTTACTATATCTGAAGTCCAATTCATAGGAGAATCGTGGGAACAGCTTATTTGGCAAGTACAAAATAAAAATCTGGAGATTGCAAAATATTTGACTAAAAAAAATCTGACATCAGAATCTGATATTCTGATTATTTAAAAAGGGGGTTTGAATAGAGGGAAGATATCACAGAAAAATTATTTTAAGATGAATTAAATAAGAATTAAATAAGAAAAAAAAAATCATGAATTGTCTAATAAAGTTATAATAAATAAGGCCCACAAAGTTTATTTTTGTAATATTAAAGTCATATTCAGTTTGAGTGAGTAATAGACAAAGTCTCAATTCATTATGTTGGCTAGTAAATCGTCATACCAAGTCATTACAAGAGAATGGACTGATCACAATAGATACACAATGACTAGATGGTTGCATTTGCACTCAAAGTCAACAGAACCGCATTTTGAACATGACTTTTGAACCAACATTTCTCAGCTAGGTAAATATGCTTTGGTATAGAAAGGCAAAGTTTCCTGTTTCAGCACCGGTTTCTGTTTATGATTTATCATTTTAAGGGTGGAATGCAGAGTTTTTATTAATATTGTGGAGTGGAGAAAGCCTTTTTATTGCAGAAGGCAAAATAATGTGCCGGAACCCAAAACAAATTAATCTTAAAAAAACAAACACAGCACATATGATATGCTGAAATATACAACTTTAAAAAGTGCTGATTTACTAAATGAAAAGTTCCCACACCATGTATGCTGCAAATAAGACAAACAGGGTATCAAGTGGATATAACATTAGTTTGACACATTTCAGACAAGATTGTTTTAGTCTTAATCAAATTCTGTTTTTAATGATATTTTTAACATTTTAGTCCTATTAATAATAAAAAAAAAAAAAAAAAAAAAAATCAGTGAAAAATTGTCACAAATGTATTGACCTCAATGTCTTTATTTTTTACATATCTGATCTATGATACTGAGCACTTTTACTCATAAACATAGCATACATTATAATTATCTATGCCTTTAATGGATTTATTATTTATTTATCATATATTTTTATATATATATATATATATATATATATATATAAAATATTTTTATAAAAGTGAGATTAAATTGACATCAGAATTTGAAACAATTTTACAATTAAATGTCAGCATTTGGGAGGAGGATGGTAAATCTTGGCATTTAACAAGTTTCTCAGATTTAATTAAGATGCAAGCTGTTATTTGACCTGAACACCAAGGAAAATATGTTCAATCCTTCAAAGAAGTTGAAGCAAAGCTAGGAATGCCTTTGCAGTGACAATGAGATGAAAACCAAGAAAAGATTTTTAAGGAACAAATATTGCAGTATTTTCTTTTTGAGATAGATATCAAATTATTTAAATTTCACCCTAAGTGTGTGTAGCATACAAAAATAAAAATGTTCTTTGTGTGGTCAAGGCAGTATAAGAAGAAATAAATAAAATTGGTTTTAAGCAGGAGAAAAACAAAAAGAGAAAAGGCTGAGCCTGCATATACAAAGTTATGAGAAATGGAAAATATTTTCTATGGGTGAAAGGAACAAATCGTAAACTGCCAAGTAAATAGGATATTAAAATAGTTGAATGAGAAAAAAAAAAAAAAAATCTGTAGATTGCCTTGAAATATTACTCTGTTAAAGCTGATTTCAGTATTCTTGAATGAGGAAGTAAACCAGAAAATGCTTTGTCAGAGAAAAGAAATCCCCCCCCCGTCTTAAATTATCTATATATGTGTAGATATAGATAGATATTATATATCTAAAAAAGCAGACCATGAAGGAAGGTTCAAATTTTGTTCTTAAAAAAAAAAGAAAAAAAAAAGAAAAAAGCGTGAAGAGAAATTTCTGGCTTCTTTATTTTGATAGTAGAGATCAAAATTCTTAAACCACTTCAACTAAACAAGACAGCTTTTCATTTCATCATAACTCTTCAAGTACGAAGTACAACAAATCCCTGGTATGTCTAATTATCTAATTAGGAAACAAAGAAACTTTTGGAAAATTAATTTATACTATATTTATTGGTGAAGTATATTAAACCCTGGTTTTGGTATCTTGCTTAATTAAAAAAAAAACAAAAACAAAAAAAAACAAAAAACAAACTAAATTCCAGATTTTTAAAATTGTTGTGACCTAAGCCAATTCTTTCACAATGCTTGTGCCACTCCTAGTAGCACCATAATTATGCTGTACTTTTAGGATTGAGGAGTTTTGCATAAAGATATAGACAATTACATAGCAGCACTTTATAAAACAAACAGTTTCCTATTAGTGAGATACAAGTGCTGCATGTGAGAGGAAGAAGTATCACTTTACTAACCCGTTAGTGCTTGTGGCATTATTGGGCAGCAATACATGTATGCTGTATTTAAGTGTTACACATTATTCAGACAGACTTTACACTTTTCTTTATTTAATCAAATTATATTCAAGCAACTGCCTAATGACATTAATTCAGTAAATAATTTAATACGCTCTTAAGATGAAGAGAAGCAATAACATTGAGTTGTTCAAGTGAATGAGCAGTTTCAAATTATTTTGAAATGAGGCTTTAACTTTTTCAGTCTCCAGTATTTGTAAATTATACGTAAATTTACTTAGGCAGGTTACAAATGGGAAGAATTTAAAAAAAAAAGATGCTTGGAGCAAACATTTGTATATATATATATATATATATATATATATATATATATATATATATATATATGTGTGTACTATTAAGCTTACAAAAAAAAAAAAATATTGATTCCATTGGCGATTAACACTGTTTTACTCCTTTATGAAAGATTCACTAATTCAAACAAGCGGATGAATTAGCCAGTCTATTGGTATGGCAAAGTTGGATGATGCTCAATAGATTTAAGATTCAGTATAAAAAGCAGCAAAATGAAATTGTTTCAAATTGGGAAATAGAGTTTATAACTTTATACCTGCGACAACGTAAGAATCAGTGTGAGCTATGTTCCTTTCACAAGCCATTAGATTAATAAAACTAGTTTTGAAAAATGAAATCTTTATAACTATAGCAACAATAGTTAACATCCAATCTCCTGACTAGAGGCCTGCCAATCTAAGCTTTAAAAATTGAAGTCATTACAAGCCAAGCAACAGCAACGCAAAGAGATGCACTCAATATACTATTGTAGAATAGTTTTCTCTTTTTCTAGATAGGGAGAAAAGAAAATAGTGAATTGAAAGTTTTTCGATCAGTGTAGACTAAGCAAAATATGTTTATGAACAATTTAAGATGCATCCTGTCTGTATAGGTATTTTATTTTTAAATTTTCACAATTTTAAGTTAATGGCAATTTAATTTTTTTGCTTCAATGTTAGCCATTGTATATTTAAACTAGGATTCTGAAGAGGCAGAAACAACCACTCCTCCGCACCAATTATTTTCTTTTTTTATTCAGTTTATAATTGCACTTAAAATGAAGTAAATGTTATAGCATTACAAAAATTGACACCACTTATTTAGACACTCCATTAATGTAAAATATTTGAGTAAGATGAGAAAGAATTGTTTTATGTTGCATGAAAAATAGATTAATATTTTAAATATTGTCATTAGAGTTAAATAAAAACAAAGGAAAGGAATTGTTTCAAATGATAACTGTCAATATATAGAGGAAATTCATTGTTAACAAGTGCTCCAATTGCAGTCTTGTACCAGATTAAGAAATTATTAAAATCTAGTAGATTCTGTCAACAGTCCAGAAGATATTTCAGGAAAAAAAGGATTATGAAATATTTAAATGATTCTATTTTTTTCTTTTTTACTTCAAAATTGTCTGAAAAAGTCAAACAATTTAAGTACTTGAACAATTTCACAGTTCATTTGAACTTTTTCGTTTTTATAATTTGTGAAGAGAAAAGAATTCTCACAGCAGATAATCATTGCAGACTAATTTATGTAAAATTGTTTCCATCAGTATTCATTAGTAGAAAAGAAATTCGAATTTTTTTGTAATTTCTGGTCAATTTATTTGTGCCTAAGATTTGCTTTGACACATTAGAAAGATTTTTTGTATATCATTTACTTGATATTTAAATTACTGTAGATAATTTAGTTTCATTGTGGAGATGCTTGAAAGAAACAAATAAAATTTTTTAAAAATTGCCATTTTCATTGTAAAAATTAAAGAGAAGGGTTGAGATGAAGGCCGTTTGAACAGGTGGCTGCAAATTTGGGAGAGAATGCTTCATTCTTGCTTCAATCACAAGCCATCTAATGTTTTTGAAAATCTGTCCATTCAATCAGGAAAATACAGTGTGTGATTCAGATAACTGGAATCAGTTAAAGTACATTGATTTCATTAGCAGTTTCAGAAGCATTTTAAAATCAGTTTAAATTGATCCTGACTGAACTCAGCTGAGAATTTGGATATGATCTAAGACTGACAGGATGACCTCAAGAATGATCACAGGCTTAATTTCTTTTGAATTCTATCGAGACAATGCTCCTTTCATTTCTTTGTTCTCTAAGTGAATGCTGGAAGGTTCATGAAGAGAAACTTTAATATTTCCCACTCCAATAGAGACAAAGAGGTTTTCAGATTGATATTGAGGAGTCATTTATGGGCAGTACAAATTTCTATCTTGCTTAGTACAGGAGCTGAGTCATGCCACATGCTAAATGGCCATGACTCAAGAGAATGTGATTGAATTGGGCAACATTTTAAGTCAATTTTAATGTTTATTATTATGGTACAGATTTCCACGTGCCCAGTAAATGGAGTTATGTACATGTCAAAATTGCCCATTTTTAAAATTAAGATGGGATAATCTTGGGTAGTGAATTTACAGTTCAAATAGGTCAAAATACACTGTGAAGAAATAATAAAAAAAAAATAAAAAAAAAATAAAGATCTTCAGCAAATGTCAACAAATGACAAAATAGGTACCAAATTCATTTTGTAATCTATTGAATTTTTGGTCACATTCAGTAATTTTTCTTAATTCATTCAACTTTAGCTGCTGGACGCTTCACTCTGGAATAAGGGCCAATGTCTGGATCAAAGACAAAATCCCAGATAACCTTCACCCAGGATGTATGGCATGGAAGGTTGTCATAATATTCTGGTGCAAGCTTTCGTAACTGAAAGAAAGAAGGAAAAAAAACAAAAAACATTGGAAAATTTTAAATACATTTTAAAAAAAAAAAATTCTTTTACAAAACCTTTATTAGTTTAAACAAGGCAAAAATTAAGACACTTAATTGTAAAGAAAGTCTCAGTGGACACACAGTGTTGTATTCACTTCACACTAAACCATCACATCCTCCCCACATAAGAGAGAATTTTTTATCCTTGGTTGGCAATCAGTATAGGAGAAGGACAAAAATTCAAAACTTGAGAAAGAAATGCACCATGAAGGTGTGAATCCTGTTTAGGAGTAATCAAGACAACATTCACCTGGCAAAACATTGTACTGAATATCTTGATGATGTGAAATTGACAAATTGTTAATACCCGAACCAATTTTTTTTTTTTTGCGGGGGAGGGGGTCCAAGCCAAATTACTATTTGCATTTCTCCACTGACTTGTGTCATCAAAAAAAAGTGGGTAACTTTAAGACTGTCAACTGTAACAGTTCTAGGAAAACTGCCCAACTATTCACACAAAGGGAATTTCTAATTCATTATTGCCAAAAGAGTTTGAATTAGATAGTCATCTGTGAAAGTGTTAAAAGGTCTGATGTAATTATTACACCTGCCTACTCGTGAGATACTTATTGATAAATTAACTAACATGTTTCTATTAGAACTTATTCTAAAATATAGGCAGACATATACATCCACACACTGGTAGGTAGGAACACAATTGCTAGAAGCTGCTGGAAGACTGACCCACTTTAGAAGTTGATTTTTGGTTAGTTGTTTAGTGGCATATCAACATCTCTATGGGTTATTTAATGCCAAAATCTATATAGTATGCATTTTTTTTTCTTGAGATAATAATGGTTTTAGCAATACAAACTTTATTAATTAATCTATAGCTGGGGGTGGGGGTGAGAAGAGGTTGATTCATACCTTTCCTAAGGGTATCTACAGATAAATGAATATAATGAACCTAATGGGAATTAGAACTTGGCTCTCTGATTAACAATTCCAAACCATTTTCCATTACACCACCTGAACATCTAAGCTTACAACACCTGGTATTCACAAGTGGTCATCCATCTAGGTACTGACCAGACACAATGATGCTTAACTTTGGTGACTCTACAGAAACCAGTATTTCAACACGAGGCAGTAAACCACTTTAAGAGTGTTACTTTTGTTATGAAGGGGTTTTGATAGTACAGTTTACTTTTGGAATCTTTTCACTTATTTGGATGTTACGCTGAAGTTTTATAAAATGTCAAATACACAATTTCAGATTAAACTAGAAAGACACACACATTCTAAAAGAAATTAATGTTAGATTCATACAGCTAAGCCTGCTTAACATAAAACACAGAACCTTGTTAGACAAGTTACAGGTTCTTGATGTCTGATGTTGCACCCAAATCAGCCAGAGTTATCTGCTAGAAATTAGACCCAAAGCAAAAATTAAGCAGTGGAGTAGAATAACAAAACTAATGAAAACTACCAAAATATATATTTCAACTCTTATAATATTGGCAACTACTGGGTAGAAAAAAAAAAACAAACAAAAAAAAACAAACTAAAAGTTATTGCCATGTTCCTTCAGGACATGAACAATCAAGGGTCTCCATAGAGATTCCAATTTGCCTCCTCCATGGTTTTGAATTCAGAATTTTCTTTCTACATTGGCTGCCAATCAAAGCTAGGATTTCAACTTGGCTTGTTGATTTCACTGTACTGACAACTGTGCTATTATTACCCCCCACTCCACACACACAAAAAGAAAACCAAAACAAAACTAAGTAAAGATGTGTCCTGAAAGAAGAAGTAAGACAAAGTTAAGCTTTTTTTCAACAGTAAACTACTCACAAGAAATAGTTTAGCAAGGAGAAAATACCTAATGATAGGATCCTTATAATTTTATAATAGATCAACTATTGTGCTCTGAGTAAATTAACCAATAAAAAAAAAAAAAAAAAAAAAATTTATAAGATCACAAGTTCAGAGTGGATAGGAAACAATGTACTAGTTTTTGCTCCAATTACTAAAAAGATTAAATATTTCCAATCAAGCAGCACATTTTACGAGATCCATTGTCTTCTTGCATTACAGAATGTGGAGGTTGGTCCAGGATAGCACATTACTGGACAGAAGACCTGTGGACATAGAATTCTGATAGGGATGGATATAAAACCAAGATGATATGACGTCAGCAGAGGGCCACAAGAATTTTGATAACACACTTTCCACTCCTTAGAGGCTAGCCTGCACATGGCAAATTGCTAAGCCAATAAGTGGGCAAATGTTCCCCTGAAGACCTTCCTTCTGCTCCTTTCTAGAATAAATGTTATCTTGTATAGTAAAGCAAATATGAAAAAGAAAGTCCATTGTCACTACAGTTTAAGAAGTGGCATTGGGATCTGAAGGACTGAAGTCAGTGGCAACACAAAATGCAACACTTGCAGTATATTTCATACAATTTTTGCATTGTTTTTTTTTTCTCCCCCAGATATTGTAGATTTTAAATCTTAAAGTGAATTTATTGTTGCATCATTAAGGATGTTTGCAGTTTTTACATTCAATAAAATGTTATTTAGCTCATGTCAAAACCTGTCATTTTGTTATGACATTCACAATTTCATTTATAAAAATATTTACTTGCTTTTAATTCTACAAACAGTAACAATCTAGTGAAATTGGACAGAATGTAAGTTTGCCTTTCAATTCAAAAACTACCAAACTTGAATTTCTGCTAAGGTGATATTACAGCTGTTTATTTAGTTTATTTAATCTTATACTACCTAAATAGATTCAAAGAAAAAAAATCTAGCATTATTAACGGGAAAATCATTTGTACATGAAATTAAGACATTTTACAAATTTTATAAATAAAAATGAATTCATGGACCAGTTTTAATTTTTTTTTAAAAATAAAATGAAATGACTACAGTATTTAAATAAAACTATTGTGATTTTTGCACAAGGAGAAAAAATTGCAGAGGTTTACACAAATGAATGAATACTCTGATCTATTTTCATAAATGCTATCCAGATTATTGTAACTTGTTCTACAAGGATAGTACAGGACACAAGTGACGAACCAAGACTTAAAAATTGGAAATGGTAATTTCTTACCTCTGGCAGCTTGCTCCCAGCAATGAAGGGGAAATCATGATGTTCATTGTGATAACCAACATTAAAAGTGATGGCATTCAAGCAACCATAGTAAGAGTAGGTTTCATAGCCCTTTTTAAACATATAATGCTCAGAGATGAAGTGACCAGCCATTGGATGAAGTCCTGTTGCTAGAAGCGTGCCACTGATCATATAAACAATTGGCTTCACTCCTAAGAAATAATAGACAATAAGATCAAAGGTAACTTGAACAATGATGTTGATCAATTCCAACAATTCTAATGGCTTTGGACGCATGAAAAATGGCCTGAGGCTATAAAACAAAGGCTGCAAAATGACCCAAAGGAGTTTTGTGTAAGTACGAGTAAAAAAACGAGCTTCGAGACGACTTGGGATGTCTACATCTTTCTCTTCATCTCCTTGGTACCTGTGGTGCTCCAAGTGGTACTTTTTGAATGTGACAGAAACTGGTACTCCAAGAGGTAAGTTACCAAAGATGCCAAGAATGCGGTTAGCAAGAATATTGCTTGTTCCAAAGGCAAGATTGTGGGAAATTTCATGGATGGCAAGAGACATAGAATGGTTGATGACACCACCAAAGCAGTAAGCAAGAATGATTATATTTGTCCAGGACATGTTTTTCACAAAGTACATGACCACCAACTGTACTAGCACCATTGTCACAACAATGTATTTGAGTTTTTCATCTGGACCATACAGCTTCTTCACTTGAGGGTATTTTGCTGAAGAAAAAAAAAAAAAAAAAAAAATATTTTTAGTTGTTTGACATTAAAGTTATTTAGAAAATGAATATATAAAATAATTTCAAGTAAATTGAACATTTCAGTTTGAAGTTTTTATAATTTATTGGAGGTAAGAGGCTGTGTGTCTATAATGGGGGGGGGGCAATTTTCCATAAATCCATTTTGGTAGAGAAATTGCAATAAAATCAACTATAATTATTAAAACAGCAAAAATAAAAACAAAACTCAAAGTTAAATGTGAAGAACATATTTTCAACAGAAAAATAAAAAAATTCAAAATAAACAAGATTAGATAAGAACAGATTGTTAATTATAACTTGAAAGCACAATATTTATGAAACCAATTACATAGCACTTATTTTGATTAACTGCTTTATTTAGAATGATTACTTCACTACTTATATACATATAAAAACAACTTTAGTTGGCAATAATATAAATCAGATGGCTATAAAAAGGCACTGTTGATTATTTATGGCTAATTTGTTTAATGCACTATTGTTTGTATCATGTGGCAATAATTGTAAATAAAAATGATACACCAAATAAGTAACCAAGTAATCATTTTAAGCTCTCTGAATACCCGTGCCTTTTTATTATTAGTTAAAGATTATAGGTGATAAAACCATAAACTGTTATAATTAACCTAGAAGCAATTTTAATGTAACAAATTATGCAGCACTTACTTCAATTGACCACATTATTACTTATGTAAAAACGGTTATTGCAATAATAAAAATGACAGATGACTATAAAAAGACACTTGATTATGGCTAATTTGTTTAAATAAAGCACTATTGTTTGCATCATGTAAATAAAATGATATAAAATAAGCAACCAAGTAATCATTTTAAGTTTTTTTTTTTTTTTTTTTTTTAAAATAAACAGTTGGCAATCCATTCCACAAGAGAAGTAATTTTAAAAGTAATAATCTGAGAAATCATGGAGACTTGACTATCCCTCCTTGTTCTCTAAGCCAAATATTTTTTGATATACCAGTACTTATTTTGATTAACTGTATTATTTAGAATGATTACTTATATAATGCACCAACTATTGTTGGTATCATGTGGCAATAATTGTAAATAAAAATGAGGTTTTACATCTTTCATAAGGTCTTATATAATCCATAGGAGTAGTGACTGACTTCTCTAATTATGCTTATCAAAACTATCACTAAATGAATGCAGTTCTCATTAATGAAATGTGCATTGAAGCATAATTTTGTAGGTGTTGTTGACCATGTATTAACTCCCACACTATGACTCTTTTCCTGTTTAAAGAATCCTTCATAAAGTTGTGAATACAAGTAATATGACGTTGTTCAGGGCCACAGCCTCCAAATATGACATTTCTGTGTCCGGCCTGCTTTGGTCACCAGGTATGGCAGTACTCAGGGTCAATCCCAGTCTACTTGCTTGGTCAGGATCAATTCTGGTATCAGAAAACAAGTCGTCGGCCCACTTGTCTGTCGTTGATGCATTTGACATAGCAGCTTTAAGTTGACCTCTTCAACTGTGACCTCTCTTACCCACATGATTTTGATCTTAAGAGAATCAAGCTGAATTTCCACTGAGGTATCTTAACCATGCTAAACCAAGGAGTTGAACACGTGCATACAAAATTGAAAAATAAAATGGACGACACCCGAATAAGTCACGATATGATGTTTGTTGTGAAGTTGTAGTTAGCACTAATCAGCCGCTAAGCTCGTACTTCTACCTCGTTATTCCCAGATCTTGTACTCCTTCTCCTGCTATTTTCATCACTTTGCTCTATTTCTCTCTCACGTATTTCTTTCCCTGGGAGACCTAGATCTGTCCTGCGCTAGGCTGTAGTCATATGTGTTTTCTTGCATAATCTGGTCTTCGTCCGAACTTTCAGACTCATTCTGGCCCTCTTCATCCTGCATTGTTTAGTCTTCTGACGTTTCCTTCTGTAATGGTTGTTCTACCAACTCGTTATCAGACGGAATTGAAGACATTTCTTTGTTGTTTCATTCTTCCTCTTCACCCTGGGTCCTTATTTGGTCTGCATGGGCTAACACACTATTGCCATTTTCTCTATTTATTATGGCTGTATTGTGGCCTTTTTGCATTATAAATTCGGCTCCTTCCGGATCTGCATCTTTGCTCTTTTTGTACCACATTTTTTCATTTGTAGAATATGACATCGTTAGCGGAGCTCTAATCTGTCTTCCCGCATGTGTTATCGCACGATAACTTAAAAGCAGCCTCGGTAGAAAAACTTCTACTTTTTCTTTTTGCTGAGAGCATGCTTTTAGCCCCTTTTTTATGGTCTGTACCATTCTTTCTGCTAATCCGTTTGATTGAGGGTGATACGGAGGTGTCTTATATGGTTTACACCCTATTTTTTCTAACCATACGTTAAGTTCTTCCTCACAAAATTCTGGTGCATTATCAGATACCAAAGTTTTTGGTACACCATTTCTGGAAAATATAACTCTTAGAATCTCTTTATAGTAGAACTTATCTTGTTTGTAACCCGGATTATTTCAGGCCAACCTGAAAAGAAGTCTACTAATATTAATAAGAGTCCCACTCCATTAATGTATGCATGATCCATATGCACACGACTCCATGGCTCCACTTCTTTGGGCCACGGATGTAATTTGGTTTGTGTAAAGTTTCTTAATTCTTTACATATTCCTCAACATCTCTTGAATATCCCGGCCACCAAGCTTCTAATTTTATCCTTTTTTGTGTGGCCGCTACTCCACAGTGTATATCATCATGTACACTTTCTATTATCAGTTTTCTTTGTGTTTCTGGGGGAACTACCAGGTCCCCATTGCAAATCACTCCATGTTCTATTGTTAATTTGTGTCTTATTTCTTTATAGGGTCTTTCTGCCCTAGAATAATTTTCCCACAAGTTTTTTCTTATTCTCGATACTATCCTATTTAGCACTGGATCATGTCTCGTTTCCGCAGCCATTCTATCTAAAGACAAAACATCAGTCTATCAAGTGTAGGAATGAATCTTCAAATTCTTCCTCTGTTTTATCTTTTGACTCCTTGTAGAACCTCAATCTTGATAGTGCGTCCACATGTGGAATTGAATTTCCTTTGACATACTCTATATCAAAGTCAAATGCCATCAATCTTATCGCCCATCATAGAATCCTTGATGTTGTGACTGGGTAATTCTTTCATTGGGTTAAATATAAACTAATGGTCTATGATCACTTCTTAATAGAAATTTTTCCCAATTAAAAATTGTCGGGCTCTGGTAGTTGTCCACACGATAGCCAATGCTTCTTTCTCTATGTTCGAGTAATTAAATTCAGTGTTCGTTAATCTTCTTGAAAAATACATTATCGGATGTCATTCTTGTGATAATATTCCCAATATTGAATGTTCACTTGCATCTGTTGTGAGTGTTATGTCCTTTTTGGGATCAAAAATTTTCACTACAGGTTTCTTTGACATAATTTCTTTTAATCTTTCAAAAGCTTTTTGCTGTTCGTCTGACCACATAAATTCCACATTCTTTTTTCTTAAATTTGCAAATGGTTCCATCAAGTCCGTGTATTTTGGTAAGTATCGTCTGTAAAAATTTACCAATCCCCAAAAAAGACTCCAATTCTTTTTTATTTGTAGGTGTAGCTACTGTTAGTATTTTTTCTATCACGGCTTGGTCTGGTGATATACCTTCTTTTGAAATGGAATAACCTAAAAGATATTTTTTTTAGAATTGCTTCTGCATTTTTTTTTTCATTTATCGTCATTCCAGCATTTCTTAATCTATTCAAGACTAAATCAGTTTTCTCTTTTAATTCCTTTTCATTAGTAGCTCCTATGCATATGTCGTCTTGGTAACAAATCATATTTTGTACATTTCCTAAAACTTGTTTAATGGCCCTTTGAAATATGGCGCTTGCGGTTTTTATTCCATATGACATCCTTTTCCATTTTAGTAACCCTATTGGCGTATTTATCGTGGTTACTTCTTTGAAGTTTTCGTCTATTGGCATTTGGTGGTATGCCATTTTTAAATCTATTTTTGAAAAAACGGACATCCCTGCCAGTGCATGTAATGCAAGTTCCATATTGGGTATGGGATATGAATCCGAGCATATCTTGTGATTTACTCCTATTTTGTAATCTCCACAAATACTTAAATCACCATCTGTTTTCCTCAAAACTACAAATCGGTGATGCCCACTTGCTACCTCCAGGTGGAACATGTTCAAGAAAATCTTGTTCTACTAATTTACGTAGTTTTGTCATTACTAACGGCAATAAATGTACTGGTAATTTTCGTGCCTCATAAGAGGGGGAAACATTTTCTTTTACTTTTAAACTTGCTTCATAGTTTTTTAACTTTCCAGTTTTTTCCATTTTTATTTCATTAATTAACTTAGAATTTATATTAAGCCTGTCATTTCCAATAAGCCCGTGGTTTTTTTTGCAACTTGTAACAACTATAGGTATTACTTCAAATTTTTCTTTTAACTCTAATGAACCTTCAAAGTATCCTAATGTTTTTATAACCAACCCATCAAATTGGTGGAGTTGTAAACTGCCTTTTCGTAAAAGGTGGCTTACCAATATGTTCCCAAAAATCTTTTGGTATCAGTGTTACTTCACTCCCAGTATCCATTTGCATATCTAAATTGCAGTTATTAATTTTGACCTTTACTATATTGTCTTTTTTCTTATGTTCAATTCTTTTTAAAATCTTATTTTTTAATGTAAAAACTTCCCTATCGGTCTTAATTGAATCAAGTCCTCTTCAATAGTCTGTTCGTCTTGTCCAAGTTTTTCAAATTCACAATATCTACTTGCATTTCGTAGACGGTGTAAATATTTTATAATTGGTTCATCAATTTCTTGTTTCATCGACATGAATTTCGTTCTTTCTGCCACTACCAGCCTTTTCTTGGGTCTCATATTTCTTTTTATAATCTGACTTATTTTTTTTCAAAAGTCAGGTCTTCTGAATTTAAGGGATATGCCATGGTGGAGACTTTCATTACTGCCTCGCATCCAGCTGTAGCCAAAAATAAATCCATAGTTTCATTTTCGCCCCCCCTTTTCTTGTTGTCTTTCAACTTTTTTGTTCTCGCAGCGGCAGAGAAATAACGAATCCATGTATCCACGAAATCTGGATCTTCCAGACACAATTGATATCCTATCGGTGACGCCATTGTTGTGAAGTTGTAGTTAGCACTAATCAGCCGCTAAGCTCGTACTTCTACCTCGTTATTCCCAGTGACCACTTATATGAGTGTTCACTTATGCTTATGTAAATTATGCATACTAATTTGCTAGTATCACTACAATGTTTATATCAGAATAATAAAAATAAATAATAAAAAATAAAAATAATTACAGTAATTAAATAATAACAGTTTTGCTGTGGTTTGAACCAATGCCATGATTTCTGACTATACTCAATTCCTACCAGCTCTGTGATCAAGAAACATGTGGGTGGAGCAAGGTGTGGACTAGGCAGATATTGACAGTATTGATCGGTGGGATATTGACCCTGCAATCAACTTGTTCTACAACCCTGAGGACAAAGACATCTTCTGGTATAGGCAGCATGTAGCAAGGGTCATATTGTCTGGTCACTGTTGACCAGATTGATGTAGGATCAACCAAGGTGTGTCGTGTTATAATATCAGCAGAAGTTAGTCAGGATATGTGATCGACTTCAAAATTTTGATAACTGCATTTAACACCCCTTACAAAAGGGTGCATATTAACATGTAAAATTATGTGGCCACAGCAACTATTTCATCTGCTATAATACTGAAAGGTTCAGTGACAAACTTGGCTTTCAGAATAGCAAAGCAACAGGCAAATAATTTCCTTGCAATGCTTTAATAAAAATAAAGTCTAATCTTGCCAATTTTGCAAAGTGCAAAAAATAAAAAAAAATAAAAAAAGGTAATTTTCTATTTTAATGCATATGACTTTTTAGAAGCTTTTTTTCTTCTTTAGATGATTTTTGAATGAACCTTAAGAATATCAATACATTATCATTTGCATGAAAAGAAAATTATTCTACCATAGCTTTAGTGCGAATTTTAGATACTGGGGTCATTGACATTTATTTTTTTAAGGGAATGGGTTGAGGTCATATGTGATTCATTAGATGATCCTGAGATCTTGGCGAGGTGTTGCTTATCAAAATCACAAAGGACTGATTTTACAGGAAAAAATAAAAAAAATTAAGCAAAAATATGAAAAGTACTCTAAGTATGTTATGCAAAATAATAGTTAATATAAAGATTTTTTTTGTAATTTTTTTATAAAATGGCAAATATGACATAATTATTCATCCATGTCTGGCAGCATATTAAGTAGCTTCATAGCAGATGAGCTGGCGTCAACAACCACAGTTTATTGTTAAAGTAGACATGGAAAGATAGACAAATCAGGTAACAGTGTTGGTGTATAAATTGGCAGATATGAAAATGAAAGCAATTCAGATTTAATAAATAATGAAATGAGGTTACAAAATGTTTAGAATTTTTGTCAAGTTTATGAAAATCAAATGTCTGTAGAGGAAATGAATGTAAACCAATGAAAGTGCTTGTGAAGAAATTCTTTTGTAAAGTAATTTGATGAGAAAAATACATTTGTTTTCTTTTGGTTATGAGAAATATCTACGTTCTCCCAATGTACACAGAAACACATACTACTTTTGATTTATTTATTCTCACATGCCCACTTATGACGTATAGGCCATAACATGGTCCCAGAATTCACAAAGGAGCCCTGGAGGATGAGGAAGCAGATATCACTTTGTTATGTGGGGAGAAGAAAGATTGGCTGCCACGGACAAACAGCAGATATTACTAGCAGCTGTTTGCCAGGACTATGAAATCCCTCAAATTTGTAAGCCAGTAGGCAAGCAATTTGTTTTTAGTTTTGTGGGCATGTGTATACATACACAAAGAAAAGGTAATGAAAAGCCTAATGGTTTTAAACTAAATATAAACACATTAAGGAGCTGATAAATATTTAGCCAATGTATTTTATAGGGGGGGGTATACCTACCCCCGCCCTGATAACAGTATTTTGGTCAGGACTGTGCTCACTGAATTAAGAAGGGAGAAGAAACTGACAACAATTGCTGTCAAATATGATGTTTGGCACATGTAATAGAATTAATCCTGTCTTGGAAGCTCTGAGTGAGACGCTCAATGCAGTGGAGTGGACTAATAATAAACTTAACCTGTATGTTTTTTTTTTTTTAAATTAGTATCAATCACAGTTGAGGATACACATGCCATCCTGGGATTGGGTTGAGTGATCCTGTGCCGGTTGGAGAAGAGTTAGCCACAAGTGCATATCTAATGTTAAAGTTGACAGATTTGAATCTGACTGTGGAACAGAAGGCATGATTGAGGGAGGTTATCCACAGAAGCTAATATGGGAGAAAAGTGAAAGAGAAATTTGTGTAAACACACGCAAATTGAATGATAAAACGTGTTTGTATGCTTTTTATTTAGTGAACATGTGAGAGAACAAATTTTTGAAAGAATCATAAAATTTTCAGTTACTTGTGCAGCCTTCACTAGTGGCCTGATGTTGCGGAAAGAACCAAAGATTTTGGTATTCTCCGATATATCAACTAAATAAATAAATAAAAAAGCAGCTAGTTTTTATTTTATTAACAAGAAATAAAAAGACAAGTATTGAAGAAAAATGCTCATGATTTTGATAACACAATGAAATAAAACAAAAAAAAAAAATCTACATAACTTTGGAAAAGTAATGAATTTGAGAAGTTTGGGAGAAGTATGTGGTTCACCTTAGATCAGGCAGAAAAGACTGTACTGTGTCCTTCAATGAAATCAGGTGCAGAGATATTAATGCCAGTGGTGAAGCCCAACAAGTGAATATGGGTCAACCCAGATGCAGCAATGTTGCAAGCATAGGAATGAACTATAATATAGGTTGATATATAAACACCCACCTCAGAAAGCAAAAAGTCTCTCAGACATGGCACAAGAGAATGTAATGTCTATGTTTGGATGAAGGCATTGAGCTGCACACACATCTGGAGTTGAAATCAAGTATAAATGTTATGTAGGAGAGATCCAGTTGTGTTCTGCTTAAAATGTATGATGATACTCATTAGAAACAAAAAAAAAAAAAAAAATTACTGAAATAATGATATATAGAGTACCTAATACTGAAAAGTAACATGCTTTTAAAAGAATTTTATTTAAAAACTTCATTAATTTTTACACTTAACTAATAGCATTGTCAAAGCTACTGTGATTTTTTAATAGTTAATTTACTTTTAAATAAAGAACAAGCAGACTAGGTCCCTGTTTATTATACATTAGCTGCTACAACAGGTGATATATTTATACTTTTTTACAGTAGCCATGGAAATACCAGTTTCACTGTTTTTCATTGAAATTAATATTTTTGAGGTTTCCTAAATCCATAGAATGTAAAAAAAAAATTATACATATACATACTAGCTGAGGTACCCAGCATTGCCCAGGTGTGCATGGCTACAATTGTATACCTGCACACCTCTGTCTAGAGATGTCTGCCTTGCGTCCCACTTGCATGCATCATCCATTGGTATACTAAGCTACTCCCCAATCCTCTTTCACCTGCTTATTGTAAAGCTGGGGTTAATAAGAGGCTCGTCAGGAATTTTCCCCTTTACTGCTTCAATAACCGTTCTCAAACAATCTTTGCACCAAAGGCTGTTCAAATGCCAATTTAGGATGGAATCACATGAAACTATTGGCTAAATGGCAAAAGCCAATATTGGACCTAGTTGGTCGCAGATTTTATCCACTTAACTGAAATAATCTAAACCAAATATTCATGAAAGATAATTTGTGTCATATGTAATTTACATGGCAAATTTGGAAATCATAAAATGAAAAACCAGGGAGTTATGGCTGAAAAACAGCCTTTTTTGAACAGTTTTTCATGGTTTTTCATTGTACACAGGGAAATGAGCAGGACTAAAACCCTACTTATTTCTTGCATGATGGCAAATTTTTGAGATGTTTGAAGAAAATCAGATAAAAATTGAGGAAGTTATTCAAGTTATTTTAAGTGGTGTGAAAACCTGATTTTTCAGTTTTTTGCAATGAGCTATGTTTTGTATTAAGTGCGAAGAACATCTGCTCATCTAGTAAAAGTTTTGTTTGTGTGTAACTTTGCTTCGTTTTTTTGTCAAAAGTTGTACCCCACCTTCAGTTTTATCAAATTTTCTGCCAAAACTGGGGAGCCTGCCTACCTTGGTAAATTTGTAACATGTGTGTACAATTTCTGGGCACACAAACAAAAAAAAATTAAAAAAAATTACTAACAAGTATGCATCAAATTGAAAGTTCATAAAAGAAAGAAGTCTGGTACAGTAATTAACCCCCACAAAGTATCAGATTAGCTGAACTCATCAATACTTATTTGGAAGCTAGTGACGTGCAGGTGGTGTAATGGATACAGACATAGAAAGTGGAATTAGTTAGCAGAATTCATATTCACATCTGTACCTTTGTGAAAGGCATGAATCCATCTCTTTCTCTAGCTATGCTCGGGGACAAACAGTGTAAGAGAAAAACTGAAGGCGGCAACAGGAAACCACTCCCCCCCATGAAAGAATGTATGGCAATTAAAAAAAAAAATATATATATATATATATATATATATATATATATATATATATATATATATATTGCATTTTTATCTATTCACTGATGGCCTTGATATAAGGCTTCATATCAATACTAATGAAGGTGTTGCTATGACTAAACATTTCTAATTAACACAAGATATTTTCAGATTTTAATTCATTTCTAGGCTTTTGGGGATTCAAACCTAGAAGCAATGTAAAATATCAGATTTAACACTTCAAATCCACATCACTATAGCAATAATCTCACCAAAAATCTTTAGAAAAGCATCATGAAGGATGAGTTAGCTGCAATTGCTATTATTGCTTGAAAAATTGCTGTCAGATATTCAGAGAAAGACATATTGAACAGAATAGCAAGAGACAAAGATGAACAAGATCCAAGAGAAATTGCTTTTTAAAAGCATTTATGTTAATGAGAAATTGTTCAACCTATTGTCCTGGGTAAAAAAAAAAAAAAAGAAAAAAGAAGCATATTTAAAGCTAAAAATATTTTTAGATTGTAATAATGTTTTGGAGATAATGATGTCCTACTAATCAACCCATAGCTGGCAGTTGGGGATAAGAGGTGAATTCATGCCTTTCCCAAAGCGTGCATAATTGAATACAACAAACCCAAGTGGAATTAGAACTTTGCTCTCTGATTTTCAATTCAGAGCCATTATCCATTACACCACCTGCATGTCCAAACTTACAGCACTTAGAATTCCCAAGTGATCACCCATCTAGGTACTGACTAAAATCGATGTGGCTTAACTTTGGTGATCATACAAGAACCAGTGTTTCGACATGATATGGCCTTAAGCCTTAGGTATTTTGGTTGATTTGATTATTTATTTTCAAACTGAAATGGTTATGAGCATTTAACCATTTCTAACTTTAAAATGGGAAACCACAAGACCAATGTCCAGCTGATAAAACATCAATGCCTTTCAGTTATGCTCATTGGCAGTTCCTTCAAGAATTAAAAAAATTGATAAAGTTCTATCTTGCAGTGAACAGATTAAAAAAAAAAAATTAAAGTCCCTCTACAAAGTTTTGACAACAAAAAACAAATTTAATACACTATACAAAGGAACTATACATCTTCCAAATAAAGATAAATTCATCAACATCTCTATGAACTAACAGACAATACATCAACATCTCTATGAATTCTACAGATAATACAATTTTATTTTGCTTATTCAATAAAAGGCAGTGTGCCAATAACTAAAAGACAGATTCTGTTGGAAGACAATAACAAATCTGTGCATCCTCATTTCCATTTCATAATTTTTGTCATTCTCTAGAACCTATCAGTTTACCAATAAATCTAAAGATGAAAGGAAGAATCTCAGTCACTACAAGTGGATTTAGCAAATGTAAGAATAGCTATTGTGGCAGTTATACTGTCAACCATCCGACAAATAGTAAAAAGACATATTACTTTGATTTTGTTATGTACAGCAGCAAACACCGGCAGCAGCTGATAAAGAGGATGGTCTCATTATTTTCCTTCATATTAATGAAACTATCTTGCAATATTCTGGCCATGAAAGCAGCAACAAATTTGTTAATGATTTAATAATGGTTATGGAAAGTATACTCCATCTTTGTTAAAAATCTGCTTTTGAAAAGGTATAGATTTTTCTCTTTGAAAACAAATTTAGGAGAACCATGGAAGAGTAAGCTAACTTTCAAGTTTTTGTGAGTATAGAAAGCATTACACACTAACCAGAAGCAAGTGCAGAGAAGTGTGGTCACAAAAGTTAAATAGCAACTGAGCACAAGTTATTCAGTCTGAAACCATTTGAACAGTGACTTTAGTACACCATACTCTATTCGGCTGCTGTGTTAGTTATAGCCTGCAAGAACTCATTTAAAACAATCTAAAAACATATCCAGTTTATTATCACTACCCATGCTATACAAGATTATACTTACACTTACCACTGCCCAAGTGAGTTACACATTTCAACTCTTGAAAGCACAGGAAGATTTAAGTACAACTGACCTCTTTAGATAATGATAGAGGCCAAAGGGATAACCAATAACAATACCCAGTGCTGTTCATACCACAACCTGTCATCAGTCACCTGCCTGGTTCATCACAGGTGAATTTTATCTTATACAGGGTAAAAGGGCAAGTAATTAGAACATTTACAGAGGACAGTGAACAGCTCGTCAAATCCTTTGTTATGAAGTGTGTTTTTTTTCCGGCCTTTGGGCTGGGATCAAAGTGCAATATCTGGTCTGTGGACAGAGTATGGAAAAGCTTTGAGAGATGTCAGGTACCAGGGATTCCAACCATGTGGCAACACCTCCCTCACTGCACTAAGAAGGAAGGATTAGTAAAATTACCAATACCAGTATGGCAGTGGTTGCAGGGACTGGTCAATTTTTGCCCTGGACCCATGTGTACATATATGAGCACACGCACATTAAGACCATGCGTAATACCCTACCACTGTCCTTGCACAAGTAAATATCACATCTTACATGATTACATATATGAAAGGGTACTTGTGCCCTTTGACAGCGTAATTGTTAGCAAGTTTTCTTGCTAAATTGATCAATTATGACCAACAAGAGAGTTTGAGCCTCACTGGGTGCCCCACACTTTTGGCTTTGTGCCACATCTGAAATATTCTTAAAAATCATCATATATGAAAAGGTGCCTTAAGTATATAAATAATTATTTCACAAACTTGTGAAAAAAAAAAAAAAAAAAAAAAAAAAAATTAATTAATAATAAAGTTTATTAAAAAGAAATAGGGATACCGGAAATGTTAGAATGTGAAAAGCAATAATTGTTTAGGTTTCATAAAATTTTATAGGTTTCTATGAAAAATTATTATTTACCAGAATGATAATTTAAAAATATTTCTGTTCTGGGGTGGGGGAATTTCCCCTGTTTTTCTATTTAATTTGCATGAGTACATGTGCTTTACAGTTTGAATTCAGTAGATTAAAAAGTAAATATAAAAAATATTGTGTTTTATTGGTAGGAAAGGGAAAAAAAAAACATTTTAACAGCAGTACAAATTTTCTAGTTAGATAAGCATTGATCAAAACTGGAGAAGTCAAGGTGGCTAATAACACAGGTGGAAAGATAACTCAAACCTGTACCCAAGTGATCTTTGACACTTGGAGAGATTGAACTTGATTATCTTCTATTAGAATGGAATATTTATATTCAGATATACAAGGTGTTACTTTAAGTTCAGAAAGGATTCAAAATTAGTCACCTTGGATTTTCGAAAATGGTTTGTCCTCTGGTGTCTGCTTTTATGACAACTGTGCTATACCACGTGCTATACACCCTCACTCAGTCAGGAGAGTAGTGGGAGGGGCAAAAGAAAAAAAAAAAAAAAAAGTTGTAAACTAGGAATTACAAGTACTTTAAAAATTTTAGAGTAAAAAACATCCCATGTGACTAATGCAGGGTTAAGGATTATTTTCTTTCCTTTTTCCATGATAATGGCTTCTGTGTTACATTCCCTACTCTTAACACAAAAGAATCTTTCTCACATCAAACTGACTGTGTGTGTGTGTGTGGAAAAAAAATGAAAAAAGAAAAAAAGAGAGCTCTTTTCTATGCTGATGCAAAGTTAATAGGATAGATTTAATTTGCATAAGCATTCATTGAAGAATTAGTTTTGACAAGTGCATGCTGGAATGGAGAAGCACAAGATTTGTTTGGATAAATAGTGCTACTTTTAGTAAAGGAAGCTGTTCTTTTGTTAAATAAACCAAAACAGGCATGTTGCCCCTTTCTAAATTTATTGAATTAATATTCTATCAAATATGGCAGTTTAGCTAAGATAGGAGACAAAAATCAACCTTTGTTAAATAGGTGAAATTTATAAACACTAGCAACAGGCCCCAAATGCAAAAACCAAAGCACACTTTAAATGGAGGCTATCATCATTATTTTTCCTTGTATTTGCTCTTCAGGAATCAAAATGAATCTAAAATATTTTTTTCTTATTTTCACCCATGTTTTTTTATTATCTGAACCTGAACTGCCAGGATTTCTTAGGAAGATAGAATGGTTTTCTGTAGCTATTTAAATAGTTCTGAAAGCAGAGTTGATCTACAATGGATGGCCAGAGAGCCCAGGCTACTTAAAAAAAAAAAGAAAAAAAAAAGAAACAAAACAAACAAACTCGCCCCAAGCAAGGCAATAATGCCATTAAGATGCAAGGGGTTACTGTGAGTAAAAAAGAATGAAAAGATCCTAGAAAGAACTGGAAACCCAATCCTCAACAGGAAATAAGGGATAAAACTCCATTCTTGTTCTAAAGACTGGGGCAAGTGTGAATTGGATGATCAGCAAACATATCTACTCCTAATAGGGAAAAATAAACAGTAACATTTCAGAGTTTATGCAGAAGTGGTAAAAATATAAACTGAAATAAATTTCCATGTGTGAGGTGATTCACTTCAAGATACAGAGTCCAGACTTGTGTAACCATGTACAACAGGGAAACAAATCAGAACTATAGTGATATGACTAATTTTCTTGGCTATTCAACAGAGTTCAAAATCTATACAAATAGTAAGAGATTAAAAACATAACCAGTTCAAATCTCCAACTACAAATATAGCAACAATCAATTAAGTGACCTTTTCGCTTGTATGAGGCAGTAAAACAAACAAGTTGGGTAGAATGGGAGAAAGTTTACAATGCCATTTAAGCATTAATACATTTTACTTATTTGTGTGCATATTATATATATATATATATATATATATATATATATATATATATATATATATATATAAAGAGAAGGAAAACTGATTTTAAACCTCCACTGCCTTGCAGCCATACCCAATCATGGGAAAGGCTTCAGGAGTAAACCCTGAGGACAAATCCAGAACTGGAGTCTCTAAGACAGTCTGCAGAAATTCAAATCCCAAGTTGGTGACTGGCACAGGATAATCACTTCATGGCCATCTTGAGCATCCATAAGCACAGGTACTATCACCCTGAATTATAACAACCTTGATCAATATTAATTTATCACCTCCTCAGCTACCAAGACTCCCAAGGTTCCAGTCAGCAGAGTTGAGATACTCCTTTCCTAAAGTCCGAAGAAAAGAAAAAAAAAGAAAAAATGTCTGATCACATAATTGATGCTGAATTCAACAGTAACCACATTCATTGTTTCTTACTGCCAAACAGAAGTGATGAAAACTAGTAGACAACTTTTACTCCAATCTGAAGGGAGTAACAGAAAGCCTTCCTTATTATTTCAGGCAATTTCAATGGTCAAATAGGGAAGTATGATGCTTTATTCACATATAAGGAAACTAACTGAAATGAGAGAAAACTGACAGACTTTGCACACAAGTTCCAACTGCAAATTACAAACACAAGGTTCATGAAGCATCCAAAACATCCATTGACATTTCAGCATCCATTCAGACCTTGATCACAAATTGATTACATCTTCATGAGGAACAAGTGGAAAAGTGTTTGTAATGCCCAGGCATTACTTGTCCTTCTATCAGTTCTGATCATAGAATTGTTGCTATACATGTAATTTTTAGCCTAAGGTCATTCAAACCGCCACTACCAGAACCTATAAAACCAGTCGATTGGGTCAAGGTATCCTCAAACAACTTTGAAACACTACTTTGCTGTAGATGTTAAGAAGTTATGAAATGCTCTCCGATCAATCTGATGACATTGAAATGGCAATTCTTTTCTGGTAAACGAGTCAACTATTGTTGGGGTTTTGCAAATAAATTTCTTCTAAACAAGATAAAGAAAAAAGAAAAAAATCGAGGAGTTATTTTCCCCCTAAATAAATTTGTTATGTATCTAGCAAATACACCTAAAATTAAATATTTAAAAAAAATTCAAAGCTTTTAATTTCATTTTGAGAATGTGTAGATTTCCAAATCTGCGAGTATCCCTGGTTCTTTTTTTAAATACACATTTTAAAACTGAAATTATAACTATTTCAATCATTTTAATATAATCTTAAGTGTATTATTTGCCAGATAAAACCATAAAGATATTTGTAAGAATAAAGTGAATTAATTTTCCTTGTTTAGAAGAATTTTATAGGCAGAGCAGTAACACTAGTGGCTAAAAAAGAATTTTTACTTTGGGTTTAAAAAAAGTTACTTGCAGTTTTGAAAATATACATATTTTAAAACCAAGATTAAAACTTACTTTATTAAATATCTAATTTTATGTATATTTGCTAGCTAGAAACATAATTTTATTTGTAGAAAATGGACTTGCATATCTGGAAATATCAGTTATGTGCTATGTGTGATACACACTTAGGTGATCATGTATCTTTCTGATGAGGCAGATTTTTCCCCCTGCAGTAGGTTGCCATTCAAGGCTATAGAAGGGGGGGGGTTAAGAAAAGATTCATACTTTTCCCAAGGGTATTAGCAAGTAAGTGAATGCAATGGATTTGACTAGAATCTGAACTAGGTTCTCTAATCTGAAATATACACACCTTAAAATTGAAATTAAGAACTATTTTAATTATTCTTAATATCTAATTTAGGTGCATATCCTAGATAAAAAAAATTATATATATATATATATATATATATATATATATATATATATATATTTATTTATTTCATTTTTCTCATTTGCAACAACTTTGTGATTGGCGTAATGGCTTACTAGAAAAACCCTTACAAAAAAATCTGATTTCATAAAATTTAATAAGTTGAAACTGGCAACTATTATTTTATTTTACTCAATATTTTGTTGTTAACTTAATTTTACTGCAAAAAGTCTTTTTTTTTTTTTGAAAACAAATAGATTTCACATTTATTTCCTAAAACTAGTCAAATGTTTAACATTTTTGTTCAATCTTTTTCTCTTACAATGGTATAAATGTTGATAAAATTTAATTTTATTAACATCTGAAAATCTTTTTCAATAGTGTTTCTTTGGATATAGTCACTCAGTAGTGATATAAAAACGAAACCGAAATTGTTTGGTTCTGTAAAAAAATTTTGATGTTGTTTCATGGTGTGAAAATAAAACAGAAAAGTTTTTTTTGGTTAAACTGCACATCTCTACTATATATGGGAAGAGATGAAAAAAATTGAACTAAGAGGTCACAATCTGTTTTGTCAATTTTTGCAAGGCATTTGATTCCATCAGCAGAGATCTCATGTTCAAAATCCTCCAACTCTATGGTATACCTTCCAGAATTGTTGAGACAATTAGGGCTCTGCACAGAAACACCACTGCCACCATTGTATTGTTGCCTGATGGTGAGTGATTCCTTTGAAGTTAAAGCATGAGTTCTACAAGATAACACACTTGCTCCTTTTCTGTTTATAGGACCATGTTCTGCATATTTCTTAACAACATGGAGGAAAAAAAAAAAAAAAAAAGGACTCCTTTTGAAACTGTTAGAACAGTCGCTACTCTCCACAATACCTGACCGACCTTGACTTTGCCAATGATCTTGCATTAATTTCTCAATGTATCAAGGACACAGAGTCCTTGCCACAATCACTTGAGCAAGCAGCAAACCAGGTGTCTATTGCAATGAGAATAAGATAAAATACATCACAACTTCCCTTAAATCATCCAAGTTGAAATCATTACTCAATAATACATCCATCAAAAGACTTCAACCTCTGCAAAGCTCTTGCATGGAATCGTGTGTAACAAACCTGAAAAGATTTCACACATGGATCTTCCATCCTCCTTAAAAGCCCAAACATTTTGAACATTGATTGAACCAGTCTTGTATGGATCAGAAACTTGGAAATTATCTGGCTCTCTTGAAAGATGACTGGATGGAGCATAATCCAGAACATCAGTTGGAGATCACATGCAATGCTTAACACAATCTATGGATAACTGAAACCAATCTCCCTTAAGCTCAAGCAAAAATGATTAGTTTGCCAGCCACTGCCACAGAGTGGACAGGGAAGTCATCTCCTTACTATTATAGCATCCCTTGGCAAATGTCTTTATGGAAATTGACTTTCCCCAGACACCATAGCTCAAGACTCATGGCTGGACATTAGGGATAGCAATACAGGGCCAAACAATGTGGAAAGGGATTGCCAATGGAGTTCTGACCAACTATAGTGAGGTTGTAGGATGATGAGATTATATATTTGAACAAATACAGTTATAAACCTAACCTTCAATCATCAATATCCAAGTAGTTATCACCAAGCCAGTTAAAAAGCAAACTAACTACTTGAGGAGGAAGAAAGGAGAAGAAATGACTAAGTAAAGACACATAAACAAAAATTTCCTTTGTTATTTAATTATAAACAAAAAGAGGAATACACCTATATTTTCAAAACTTAAGAAAAATAAGTCCTGTCTATGACAGCAGAAATAACATTGCCATATTATTTTTGACACTCAGAGCTGAAAAAAAGAGAAAAGAAAAGGAATAGTGAGAAGACAAGAAAATTATGAAAAGAAATAATCATGATATTCTACATGTGCACATGCATACACACACACAAAAAAATCCCTAACACAAATTGTCTTTTTAACTTAATATAAAAATAATGGAAATGAGAAAAATTGGCAGACAATTGCTGATACTGCTTGACGAGTGGAGTGAATGTTTATAAAAAGGTTCGTTAATCTATGAGACTCTGGAGTCAGGGTGCTGAATATAACAACATCAGCTAAGTGACAAATTTTATGTGTATTAATTTTTTTTTTAAAATTTTCAGTAAACATCAATAAAAGTTTCTGTATGTCATTAATGATAAAACATTAAGTTTGACTGACAGAGGAAGTGGGGGCAAGATTAATATTTACAAGACTGGAAAAGGACAGTAAAATTTCTCAGGAAAAACTTATCACATAGATCCTCTGTTGTCAATATTTTAAGGCTTTACATTTCTTAGTGCTTTTAAGTGCAATCAAAAGAAAGAATTATAAGGAGTGTTGGAAAGCACTTAGCCTGAAGAAGAATGCCAGAGGGTCATAAAACAGACAGCCAGCATTTCACATATTTGCCCTGCAATTCAATATACTTGGAAAATCACTTACAAATTACTTTAATTTGAAATTAGGTTATTGAAATGCTGATTTTGATGGGGTACAGAATTAATTTCAACTTCACTCACCGCAATGCAAATGAGTCCGAAATTTTATTGTTGATAACTCCAAAATGGTAGATTTTATCAGAATTTCTTTGTTATTTCCCAATTAAGCATGTACATTTACACCTAAATGGAACTATTCGTGAAATTTTTATTAGAAACTGAGTGCAGGAACTGCAAATTACTCCTTTTGAGGTTCCAAGTTGAAATTAATTCTGTCACCCATTTTATTGAGCTAAGAACTTTTCAGTACTCCCTCATACAGACCAATGTAAGGTTTCATGATTGAATTATCAAAGAGAATTTCAAGGAAAAATCAACTTGCAGTCAGGCACCAAACACAAAAAGTTATCTACTAGTAGAGATAACTATGTATACATACATCTTCCTCTCCCCACTGGTAGCACAACTGAGATTTTTTATCGTTTTTTAAGCAACACCTGATGATCAGAGTTTTGATACCAGTAATAAAAAATAAAAATATTTATCAATATAAATTTTAGCTCTTATTATACATGAAGCATGACTTTACTGGCATCCAATGTGCTCTGTCATTATATATATATATATATATATATATGCTATAAAATGGTTATCAAATTTCTGAACAGGTCTCTTTAAGGTTACAAGCATGGGGAGTGAGGGTGAGGAAGGCACTCTGTTTGATTCTTGATGCCAGTCAATTACTTACTGCAAGTACCTATAAAGAGTGAAAATAATTTTTTGTATGTTTATATTTATTCAAACTGAAAAGATTGACATTTGTTGATTTGAAGGAGTTGCTCAGTAATGGTAATTTTACATCACTACATATGAAACTGGTGTTATTACCCTATACCATCAATAGAAGATATTTTATAGCCTTACTGATGTTAAAAATCCAAACAACAAAATTATTGTTAAAAGTGATGTTATATATAAAAATTTTGCTCATTCTTCCCACCTTAAAAAAAAAAAAAAAAAAAAAAAAAAGACTTTTACGTGAGAAATCCATTTAAATACCGAACTCAATGCATTCAACCATTTCTGGGCAAAATCTATGCTTATGTTTTAATAGGAAGTACGTGCAGCAGAACACACAAGCCAGACCAGAGGCATTAAGTTTAATTACCATTAGAACTGGTAGCCTATCCTTGTTAAGGACAGTCAATACAGTTAATATCTGTATGCTGTCAATTGTAACCAACATTGTTGCATTAATATTTTAGTTTGGTTCCTTAAAACCTTTTGCATTGGTATTAGTGCCAAGTGCAGTTCAGTCTCTTAATAGACACTGCTGAAAAAAAAAATATTTTCAAACCATAACCTGATACAAAATCATGTAGCATCAAAATAGTGTTTAGATACCAACTGCTCATGTGGAATTACTGAACTGTATATACAATAAGTATGCAAACAGAAGAATCACCTCTATAATTTTATAAATTATGTTTTTTGGTTTTACTTCAAATTCTCCTCTCTTACTTTATATATTTGTGTATAAATGAACCAAGTGTTCATCATTCAATTATAATTAATGAGGAGAGTATTTTGATAAAGGGTCATCAAAGCTATATTTAGTAATTGCTGGTGGAGATGGGAAATAATGAAATTGTTTGGAGTCAGCTAACCAGTTTAATATGAAAGCTAAACTTACAATTATAGATATGAAACTTCATTTGGAGGAGTTGGGAATTAAATGCAATTATTGCTCTGTTCACTCATTTTTTAGTTTGACTAACAATTTTAGTAGAAAATACTTGCTATCGTAACAAAGCCCAATAGAGTTGCTTCAATAATGCCAATACGCTCAAATCTAAAGGGTTTGAGCTAGAATAAGGAAAAAATTTAATCAATTTAAGGAGAAACAAACAAACATATGCATATCCGAAATGACTTGGAAATAATGAATTAGTAGCATTACTTAGTAAAGTTGTATTCAAAAACACCAGTGTTTATGCTGGGAGAAAAAGAAACATCTATTTATATATCATTGTTGTGAACAAGAAACATTCTTGCAAAGATACAAAAATGCAATGAGAGTAGGCCATTGTCCAAGTTTAGAGACTGACAATATTGCAGGCAATTGTGTGATGATAACGTCATCACAACAAATCCTTGTCTTGTCAAATTGTCCATCAACAATTCTAAAATTTTAGCTGCCTTTAATTTGCAAACTTTATTTTTTTTTTTTTGCATAGTGACATTAAAACTTTCAGAAAAAGAAGTCTTCAAAGCTAACTGCAGATTTTTTTCTCTAAAATTTCTTACAAGTTGTTCCAAAATGCTATAAATTTTTATGCTGCTTTCAATGTTCAGATTGACAAGTCAAATTTTAATTTTTTTCTTTTGCTTTTTTTTTTTTTTTTTTAAGCGATTTCTTTAGTTGTATTTTCAGCAAATTCTTGATCTTCAAGTTTATATTGCTAAAGCTGATTTTCAGTTGAATTCTACATGTAAATCAAGAAAAAGTTCTTGCAGGAAATGAGCTCAAATATATGAGAAATTAAATTTCTTAATTGCTTGAAAGTAATTCTGATAGAATTAACATTCCTGGTCTAACAGAAGATTGGCAGCATCTCTTTAAAGCAACTGACACAAATCATAGTGAATTCATGATTACATTCACTTAAGATATTTAACAATCTGAGCTGTGCTAGGCACTAAGATCTTGTGTGAAAGGAACTGACCCTAAGAGAGGAAAAAAAAAAACGTGTGACAAGTTATAGATAAAAAACGCCATACTTCTGTTTGTAGGTGTTTGCTTTTATGAGCTGAAACAAGTGGTATACTTTGGTCCCTGGGAAGGTTTTAGGCCACCCACTGGAAGATGTGCAGCAACAAGCCTGCAAATCACATGCAATTGTTTATTTTCTACTAAAACTTGTTTAGAAAGCCTGAATTTGAGTTTTGGGGTCTCCATAAGGCATGCAGATCAATCCAGTTTTTAATTTTTCTCAGACATAAAATGAGATTATATTGCAAAAATTGTTATTGTCTTTCTTTTTTTTTCAAGTGCTGAGAAAAAAAAAAAAAAAAAAAAAAAAAAAAAAAAAAAAACTTGGAAATGAAGTCCCAGTGACTTTTATGGCATTTCTTATGTGTACTGTAAAAAAATGAGAGGGAAACTTTCCCAAAATTTGGAAGCAACCCCGTTTCACCCATTCAAGTTGGGATACTTATTTGAAAGTACATTATGATCATTACTATGGGGAAAAATATGGTGCAATAATTTCTTTAACAAGTTTTAACTTGTCTATTTTGGTCTGAACTTGCTCCATACATTAAAAGTATAAAAGTCCATTAATCAATAGCTTCAGTGTCATTTCTTATAAAGCTTTCAAAGGATAAATGTCTTCTGCTTCATGAAGTGACATTATATATATATATATAAAAAGAAAAAAAAAAAAAAAGAAAAGAAAAAAAGTCTACCACATTAAGTATTTTTGTTTAAGTGAACCCAATAAATGTACAAATATTTCACTTAACTTGATTGCTCATTTTACTTTGTTCATGTGCCATAAATTAACTCACTAAAAATGAACCAGAAATCTTAGAGGATCCTCACCATATCCTATCATTTTAAATCTTATGGTATTAAATCTTTCTCTAAAGTATGTTTTAGAAGTGTTTCAGAAAGTTAGAAAATTACTATTCATAGTAATTGTAAGAGAATGGGAGAGTACTAAAATGTTACAGACTGGACCTTAGTTCTTAAAATCTGACCACATTACCAAAGACTTGAAGGGAAAGGCTCCAGGGCTGGGCCGAGAACTTCAGTACTTCACTTATTATATGAAACAGTCTCAAGTATGGGGGTGGAGACAATTTAAATAAAGCATTTTAAATGTTCGCCTAGTCATAAAAAAAAAAAAAAGTATTAAAAAGGTGACTTTAGTACATTTATTCTAATGTTCTAATAGAAAACCATCAATGAGTAGAAAATACATTAAAGCCAAGAATGTTTTAAATAATAAAAAAAGAATCCATAACTAAAGCTTTGCATAGAAGGCTGGCTATGACACCACACTGAGTCAGCATTTGTTGAATAACAAGAAAAACATTAAAAAATATATAAGCAAGGGGTTACAATAAAGAGTGAACATGTGAAAATAATTTGTTGGAATTGTGAGTCATTGATTAGAGGCTTACTTCTTCCAGAAAACTTCCCAGAGAATAACTTATATAAACTAGTTTTGCTTATAACCAGTTTGGGCTGAACAACCAAGTTAGGGAGTCTATACCGATTAAAAAGAAAAAAGAAAAGAAAAAAAAAAATCATTGTGAAAGCAAAAAAAATATTTTCAGTATACAAGATTGAAAGTTAAATTGATAAAAACAAAGTGGCATATACACAAAAACAAATATAGCATTTAATTAAGAAAAAAACATGAAGTTAATTATTGTTGGATCAGACAAAAAGCAAGGTCAAAAAAAATAACTGACACACACATTAAAGCAAGTCATTATAAAAACTGGTCATAAAAACCAATGAATGCATGTTGAAATATTCCTGTACTTGCAGTCTGGGCCTTCAATAGTACTGTTAGGTAAAGCCCAGCTCTTGTCTTGTTGGGCTGATGAACAAGATAATTTTAAGAAAGAACAGATTGAACAATTACAGCTGACCCCCAGATAGATGTAAGCATACATTCAATTAATATGGATCATACCAGTAGCTGCCACCCTCAGTAAGTTGTATAAGGGGGGAGGAGGTTATTAGAAAGAACAAAACATTATCTAAAGTTTCAAGTAAGAGATACTGAGACATTGTTTTGCTATGACAATTTCATGCAAATAATAGAAGAAAATGTATTATGTTTATTCTTAGTAACTAATGTCTGATTAAGTTATCAAACTAATTCACTATGCCTTGTAAACTTAAAAAAAAAAAAAAAAAAAAAAAAAAAAAACAGGAATACCAGACTTCTAAATTAGTAAAAGAGAAAAAAAAGAAGATGAACATATACAGAAACTGGTTTATTAATGAAACCAATAAAAAGGTCATAGAAAATGTAATTTTTTTGTGGGGAAAGGAGGATTCATGCTGAACAGATGATTCCTTCATAAATAATAATAATAAAAAGTGCATATGTACATGGCAGAAGAATAGATGACACTAAGTATTGCAAATTTAATTTAGGGAAAAATATGGAGTGAATAGCCATGGTCAAATGCAAAATAATAAAACTGTCCAACAAATAGAATTGACAAACATAATAAGAAAAAGAAAAGACCAGGGCAAAAAATAGTATAAAGCAAGCAAACAATATATGCAAGGTGAAGCAACAGTAATATGGCAGAAAGTTCACAAACTATTAATTGGAGACAAAAGCCAGTTTGGAAAAGCAAACAGAGCATTCCAACTTCAAGACAAGACAGACTGGAACTGAGTCAGATGAAACAGAAAACCAGCCAATTTTGTTGGCTAGGGAAAAAATCCCTTCATGCATTTGTGTGTTTCTGGTTAGAAAATGGAAGAGAGAGGAAAATGTTTTGCAGCCATTCCTATATGGATTGAAGCCAACAAAAAATAAGCAATCTTTCACACAAACCATGCTGACACCTTTAATTCTATTGGATAAATGAAATTAATTTTCTGAAAGTTCAATATGAAATCCAAGAGTTTCAATACAGAAAAGGCCAGCAAATAAGTGAGAAGAAATGTGTTAAAATTCATTATTGTTTGAAACAAACTGGCATAACAAAGAGGGGACAGGAAAAAAAGAAGCCAATCATTGGGAACATAACAGCCATTGAATTTTATTAGTGCATGTTTTTGCATGTCTATACTTATTCATTATCCAAAATGAGGATAAAAAAGTATAACAGTGGGTGAATGAAAGTGACTAATTCATGGCTTTGGGGTTTGAAACTGAATAGTTATGACATAGCTGGTCTAAGGTTTTAAAATCTTGTTTTATAAGCAACTGTTAATACCCACATTTTCTTTAATTTTTTCAAAATTTAATTATCAAGCTGAGAAAGCAACAATTAAATAAACTACATCATTAAAAGACAATGCTTGGTTTGTTCTGGAATCACTTTCCATCCATCTATGACAAATTGAGTTAGTACCTAAGGTTGGAGTTAATGAATTTATAATCAAGTTTCTTTAACAACTTTTACAAAACTATGGAAGAGACATGGGAATTCCCTTGTGGCTAGTTAAGAATCAAAAGAAATAATTTTGTTGGAACTGATTGGTAGATATTTTTTGGTAAATCTATACAATCAAGTTCATTGTGGGATTATTTTTTATGACTTGTTTCAGTAAAGTTAGAACAAACTTTACATTATCTCATTTACTTCAAAAGAAACATTTAGATTCTTTTATAGGTTATAACCTATAAATGTTATAGGTTAATGATAAATACAGCTAATATATTGGATGAGAACTAAAGTATTTTACACTTTTTGCATCTTAAGTTAAATTTGCCAATACTTCAGACTGGGAAGTTACATGAAGTGGCTTGTCACTGGAAAATATAAAGAAAAAAAAGAAAAAAAAAGAAAAAGAAGCTATTTCCTTGCAAATATGCTGCTGAGCTGATAATGTACTGTACATCAGTTTGAGCAACTATGTCCATGGGAGCCAGATGATGGAAGATGGAAAAAAAAACCCCCAAAAAACTGATTAAATGGTTTTTATGGTCAACAAAATAAACATTCTGCTTTTAATAAGTATCTTTTAAAAGAATGTTAATATATGGCAAAAGCAAAACAGTTGCCGGCATTCTTAAAAGACAGCTTCTACATCTAAAAATCATAGAATATTTTGCATCTCATTAAATCAGGCTTTTGTTATGCAGTTATCTACAAAGTTAGCTTTTTCTAATAAAAGATCATAAAATACAAGATAAAGAGAACAGTGACAGGTGCATACATAAAGGAATACCTTTATGTTCATAGAGAAGTTATACCAGAAGCATTTTAGAATTAAAAGGCTATTTGAGTTTCTGCAGTGGTTTTAAATCCATTGGGGGGGGGGTCTTTTTGAGGGCAAGTAACAAATAACTGGTACAACATTGTCAAGTAGAGGCCTTGCAGAGATCTTTTCATCCTGAAATGTCAAATACCATTTGTGTTAAAGTCTATTTTTACCAGAATTAACTGTTTGAAATATAAGATCCTGATAAACAAGAGGATATAAATCATTTCACACGTACAAACCAAGAAAATTATTTTATTTGGAGAGAAAATTCTTTTCCTTTTCAAAATGTTGGGGCTAAGCTTTGCCTGACACATTCCAAACAGTTCCTACTTGAGAAATTTTCAAAAACAAAGTGTCAGACTTTATATGAGAGTGAGGAAATTTAAAAATATTTTTTTTCATATACTATTGTTCACATAATACAATGTCAGAGAGTTACTCAAGGTAGAGGGTTACTAAATTGAGGTTATTGTCTGGGCATACAGGGAGGGAGCAAGAGATGCATATCATGAGGATATATAACAGTTGACTCAATACTTGAAGTTAAGATTGTAGTTATTGGAAAACTATCCTTTTGGGAATGCTCCAAAATGCAACAGTTCTGGGGAGTTCTGAATGGAGCTTCCTCCTTACTAATGTAACATGAAAGGGATGAGGAGGAGGAGGAGGAATCAACTCAGTGTATGCAGCCTGACAGGTCCTAGCAGTAAGAACCTGAACTGGTAGAATCAAGGAACATAGTTCATTTAAATATCTGCCATTAAAATAATGATAAAGTAAACAAGAGGCTACCAGCATTTCATTTGTAGGAAAAGGATTTTGGTGTGGAAAACAATTCATCAACCACAAGTCCATGCAAATGCTATTGAACTCCGTCATGGCTAAAGTGAGGATTGGGCTGCAACACTCCATTTTTGGTCTGACCAGATTTTTGTAAAAATAGAACATGGCGAAAGGAGTCGGATATTTTCTGGAGTGGTACATGGAATCTTTAATTTTTAAAGACCTGCTGCTAATAAGTAATGACAGGTATAAAATTAGAATGTGAGTAATATCTGTTTCTGCAATGATCCTTTGTTGTACAAAGGATCAATGTTACTGTGTACACAGAACAAAACAAAATTATAAACAAAGGAGTTTAGTTGGTATGCCCAAATGTAATGACGTATGGATTATAGAATCTTGGTTAGGATTTACAAATTGAAGTCAATCAGATATGTTAATCAATAGTCATTGTTTAATAGTTTTTACTAGATGGCTTCACAATATGCAATCTACAATCAACTCAACCTATAAAAATCAATTCATATGCAAATATCTCAAGTAGAGTGACAATGTTAAAACAAGTATTAAATTACTGTATGGCATTAAAGCAGCTAATATTCATCATGGGCACAAATAGAAAGGTTTCTCCCTCAACCTATTTTACTTTCAAGAAAACCCTTGAAAATAATTATTTTTAAATAAAGAGGATTAACAGCAAATGATTAGGTTGAATGGCAAGTAATTTCTGTTTTAAGGGAACTGAATTACATGACAACCTAACATCTAGTAAATAAATAATAGGTGCTTTGCTGTGCTTAAACAAACAGAAAATATCAACTTTTTAAAAAAAAATTACAAGTGTTATTAAAATAAATTGCCAAGTACTGGACAGAGACAACAGTTGAAAATTAAGTGAAGGAAATTTTTCTTAAACCTCTTAGATGGAGGTACACAAAATATTTTAAGTTAATTATATACAGACAATGATATTATGAAGTCAATGGAAGTTAATTCAGAATTTACTCATTTTTAAACCTCAAACAAATTCCAAAGTAACTCAAATGGAATACAGAGCTAAAAATATCCCTTTAAAAATCTCAATTCTAATAAAATCATTCTGTTATGTTCTTATGAACGATTGAAAATGCTGCAAAAGGAATAACTGTTCTTTTGCAATCAATGGATTTTAAAAATTATCACAGTTTGACTGACATTTTGTATTTCACAACATTGCCATTTCCTAACAAAAAATATGTAAACACATCTGATTAAAATAAGCAACATTTTAAAAAGAAATCCTCCAGATTTACTGCATACAACTCAATGTGTGATTGGTAGAGTTTTTTTTATTTATTAAAAAACCAAATAGTTTGACAATTACTTTTATTATATCATGGATTTATTGATTTGGCTTTAATGGTTTCTCAACCTTTTGTGGGTCATTTAAAACTAAAACATCAATCTAACAGAATAAGTTGATTAAGTTTTTGACAATCAAAAAGTAGGCAAGTGTAACCAAAATTTATCACAGTTTTCCTTTGGGATTTTCATTTAGGAGAGGAAGAGTTCTGCACAGGTTAAACTAAGTAAAGCCAGATATAAAACATTTTTGAATAGAATTGAATGAGTTACTTTGTATAGTATCCAATTAAAAAAATAATCAGTCATTGTTTTCATAATCTTACTTATTATAAAACGCAGATTGTGTGGGTGTCTGTATGTTTATATATTGGATCGGATTTCCTACATTTTTCAACAGATTTCAAAACTTCACAGGATTACGTAAAATTACCTTGCAGTGGTTCTGACAGCGCCAAAAATTGGAAAAACAATTGTTTTTGCATGAAATCAATTTGAAAACCCGATTCTGTCGCCAGAATGAAAGGGGGACTTACTTATAAAACCCAGGTTGTGTGTGTGTGTTCCTTTATATATGGGATCGGATTTCCTTCATTTTTCAACCGATTTCAACAAAACTTCACTTTTTTTTGACAGGTAGTGTTTCTTATTGTCTTGCACACCTTTTCTTTATTTTTACATTCAGAATGCTTTAAAAATTCCATTTACAAGACAATTGTTTATAATAAAATTCTATTCAATCGAAAGACTCATAACGATTGAAAACAATGTTTTTGTTAAGTTTGGGTTTGACCAATTAAGAAAAAAACAAAAACCAAAAAAAAACTAATTAAGACATGCATGTCCATCAACCTTAAACAATAATCTTTGTCAATTTTATTTTTCAGTCTTTATGATGGTCGATACTTGATCTATCTCTTACTGTTACATCCCCGGGCAACGCGGGGCTCTACTGCTAGTGGCTTATAAAACAAACTTGCTAAACACTGCTTTAAAATGAAATACTTTTGATTACATTCTTCTCAAGTGGTTAAGCCAATGCTTTGTAAAACCGGCTTACTTAAAAAGATTAAGCTCCACTCCTCCCCATACATGACAGTTCATTCATTTGGATTGATGGATTTTTTTATTTTTAAACGGCTTATCAATATTTTAAACACATTTTGAACTGTAGGTGATTGCTTACGGTAGGAAGTGTTCCCAAGCAGTCCACTAAGTATTGACTGGGCCCAATGGTGATCAAATGAGAACCAGTCACTGGCAGTGTTTTGACCATAGACAAATTTGTTCAGAGCAAACAGTTTTAAAAGTGATTATTTATATATTATTCAAAAAATTGAAGCTGCAGGTTACCAAGAGTAGTTTTAAAAAGGATGTGCATGTAGCATAACAGTTAACAGTATAAGAAGTGAAATCACTAAGCCTAGTTCAAATTCAGGCATTTATGTTTACACATGACACTAATGCCCTTGGAAAAAAAAAAAAAAAAGGGGAGACAAATTTATTTCTTCTTCCTCCAGTTAATGGGTTAAAATAGTAAAGCAGACAACTCTTGAGCATCTGAGGTGTGATGAATTACCTGAAGGTAAACAAGCACAACGCTTTGTGTACTTTAAGTGCAAATTATTATTTCCAATGGGGAAAATGTGTGTACAAGAGTGTGAGCCTTGTAATATCACCAGCTGAGGATTATTCAGGAGTTCAACATATTTAAGGACTTGCTTGAATAGGTAGACAGTATTTGCCACCAGCAGCTCTTGAGAGAAGCTTGGAAGTAGCTATGATCTATGATAGAGATCATGTTCCACAATTTATGGTGTTGGAGTGAGTTACTCTTCCTTCCCAAAATCCGTGTCATAGAATCAACCTACTTGCTGGAACAGGAGGATAACTCAAAACCATAGAGAAGGCATCAGGCTATTTCTCTCTAAGTTTCTGGGATGAGGTGTTATTTACCTTATTTACATTTGGACTAATATCCTTATCAATAGCATAATGAATTAAAGCATTTTTTTGTGGATTTGGTGATATAGTAAATGTGAATTCAATCCCTGAGCCAGACTTTGAATTGAGGGGAAACAGGGCAAGCAATAATTGAGCAATACTAAATAAGAACAAAACTAGATATTCCTAAACAGACAACAGAATGAGAACAATCTACCTTCATAGATTAAATAAAGAGTTCAGTCTGAAATTCTCTGAAGGTTATCCAGATCAACAAGTATCACATGAAAGCTGAAAGATACAATGGGCGAAACATAAGATTAGGACAATCCTAGCATAAACAAGGAAATCACTATCTTTCCAAAAATCCAAGATATAATTCAGATATTAAAGAAATGAAAACTGTTGAGAGCCATGATGACCTATGCCCAAAGAAGTTGCCAGAAATGCTGAACAAAACACTTTCATTTTATATTTCAAAAAGAGAACAAGTGTAAGGGAACAGTAAAAATCTGACTCACTGATAAGTCTTTATTGAAATCCTGTGATGCATGCAATTTTTCAAAAGTTATCAGTCATTCAAACAATTCTGGAGTGGTATACTTTATAACTAGACAAACAAACTTAAGTCAGCATAAGATAAGAACTTCATGCATATAAATCGACAGGTGTGTATTGATAAAGAAGCATTTATTTTACAGAAATTTTTCAGTATGAATGGTTTCCTTGTCAATGCACTTAATTCAGTGGGGAATATTAATCACAGATCAAAATCCAGTTAATAAGTACCAGGCTACAAAGTTATTGATACATCCTTGTTGCCTGGATATTAAGCTTGAATTTTCAAGTGTAAAAATAGTTTATGTTAGTCATAAATATTTTACATAACAAAAAACAAATAAAAGGTCTCGAACTCTGAAGTTGATGTTAACTGTCTGGTATAGTTACAGTTTAAGATAAGGTGCATTTATTGAAGGGACTAATATTTCAGATTACATTGTTAGATTACCTAACACACAATTGTTTAATTTTTTTTTTCATTAGATTACACACACACTCTCTCTCTCACACTCTCTATATAATAAACATTTATAGCATTTTTTTTTTTTAATGAATTTCAAGGACAATATTAGGATATTTGTACACAGACTCATTTAACTACTATTTTGTTCCATTACCTTTCACCATCTTTAGGCAGCTTCATGAGTGCATCCTCTCAGAACTTGACATCTTTCTGAGTGATGAATTGGTTTAAGTGTTTTTTTTTTGTTTTTTAGAGAATTAAGCAAATTTTAATCTTGTAGAGACTGAAAAAAGTGGTAATCCAAAAAGTGCAAGGTCAGGTGTGTACAGCAAGTGTATTAGGACAACCTAACCAAACTGCACCAGTTTGGGCCAGGTTTGCAAAGAGACAAAGTCTGACAGTGTCCTGATGGAAGACAACACCCTCACAAATGTCCAGTTCTAGATGCTTGGCATAGATTCCTGCCTTTAACTAGAAATAGTACTTCTCTAAATTTAATACACAATATCACCTTTGGATGCAGCCCAGGCTTTGGAGTGGTTAGCAACAGCTCCATTTATTTCCCCAAGGATCTTTTTTTGCTTCACATTGTTGTAAACAATTCATCTTTCATCACCTGTGATCATTTTCAAAAATGGGTTAATTTTTGTTGCATTTGAGTAGAGAATCACAGGTGGAAATGTGGGCCATTAAATGTTTTCCTGTTGAATTGTGAGGCACCCAAACATGACAATTTATACATTCAAGTGTTTCTAAATGCCTTATAACTGCAGTGTCCTATTTTAAGTGACTGAGATTATTTACAATCAGCTCTTTGATTTGGTCATCATGATTGAAGACAGACAGCAATGTTCCAGACCAAAATTTCCACATGTCAACCATCATCCTAGTGAACCACTTAAGAACAGTAACCTTAGTTATGACACCATATCCATAAATGGCACGTCTTTTTGCTGTTTGTACAGTGTTTTGAGCATCAAATACTTCATTTTCATTAACATATTTAAAATTCTCAATCCACACATAAATTGTATAAGACACATTGAAATGTCACCTTTCAGAATATGTTTCATAAAATTCAATCATGTGAGAAATAAAAATAACATCTTCAAATGCCACAAACTTTTGTTCCAAACACAACTCATGAATAAATGCTACTTATTCTAACTGCAGCAAAATCAGTTTTAAATATTTATATCAACTTTTTTTTTCTTTATATAAAATAAACAGATGTAAAACGATTCTAAGAAAGGGTCATTGAAAATAGTGCATTCAATTTCCCATTTTACATAAAGTTTTAATATTTGCAACAAGACCAGATCCAAGTTTTCAAACACTTAAGACTAAGAGTAAGACTCGTTTGATTTTATTTTGCCACTATAGTTGATAAATTCTAATTTTCTGCTCATGAACACTAAAGCTAGCCTGCATTTAAAGTACAGCATTAAAATGAGAGAACGTCGACATTTTATTTAACATTTATACTTTTCTTATTTGCAATTAGATTTTGAGAAAAACATGCAACTTAAAACACGACTGATATTACAGAGAAGTTGTGTACTAAAAGCAAATGATTATGCTAATTTGGAAGGCTTTCTAACGTCACTTTGGTAGATAATGTAAAATTCTTAAATTATGTATAGCAATGCTTATGCAATTTGATAATGTAGTTCATTACTCTGACATAAAATTTTTGCATTAGAAAGATTTTGACCTTGATGGTATTGCAGAATAACATTAAATAATTAAGTTCAAATGATAAACAGCTGAGTAAATTCTGATGAGGTTTTTGGAGAGAAACAGTTTCACTGAAATAAGGACAATGTGAAAGCCATTGTCAGGAACACCAAGGAAAATCATTCAAATAGTCTTGTATAAAAAAAAGTAATATGGTTTTCAGTTAAAAAAAAATCCTGCAAAATTTGGTCTACACGTGTATTTTTTAGTGAAATACTAAAGAAATTCAGCAAGGTCACATATACAGATATGCATTTTTTTTTTCTTATAGAGTTGGCCTATCACAGGACCTAAAAATAATAAAAAAACACACATTTAAGAAGAGCCAAAGCAATGGACTGGCAACACAACCTCAATTTTTTATGCTATGGCTGTATTCTTAAAATTAAATTCAACTTCAAAAGGATTTGTTTGTCCATCACCAAGTGACAAAGAAAGAGTGCAACGTGACAATTACAATGAGAAAGAAATTCACCAGCTCAAAGGATTCTGAAAGAGAATTTAAAAATTAACAGAAGGTATATTTTTGCAAAATTATCAGTAGTTCTTTCATAAAGGGAAAAATAAAACGACTAGAGATCCAGAATCCATGTACTTGTATTCCATAGAAAACACCGAAAATAATGTTTGTGAAAAGATGGGGATATTTAGTCCGTGTGAATCGTGGAATTGAACGAGTTGTCATCCAAATTCAGTAAGTTTTTTTTCTTTTTAGAATGTACATCATATACAATGAGCCATAGAATTTCACGTGTACTTAAGTCTTAACTTCTCTAACACTACACACGCCCAACTCATTTTGAGAAAAAAATGTACTAAATGAGTAAGGAGTCGGATAGGGAAAGAAAAAAAAAATCGCATTGCGTTCTTATATATATATATTTTACTAGTCTCATATTCCGAGCACTCTCTTGGGTTTTAAAGATGAAAAATGCATAAAAAAATATATATTACCCTAAGAAGAGGCTATCTGAATTTTTCTCCATTTCACTTCAGCTTTTAAAAACCATTTTAGACGCTATGACGATAGTTAGGAAATTAGATATCTTTCCAAAACTAAATGAGGGTTAAGTAAGAAGATTATGAGGCTAGTTACATTATTAATAAGTAGGTAATTCACCGTTTGCTGTATGGAAATTATAGAGCAATATAAAAAAAAGTCCGTCTTTTACAAAGTCGTGTCATCAATTCTCCGTGCATCAAGTGGTGGACCAGACAAACTATATTTGTTGTCACTACTTAACACTAACAGCCCCCTCACCGATTGCTTCATAAAGTTTAAAATACAATAAAAAATATGATGCGAAATTCCCGAAAGAGTTTACTTTTTAGTAGCTAATAAAACTACATGGTGGTCCGAAAGTTTTGTCACCCATAATTTCCTATTTCAGATGGCTGACACAAACGAACTACAGTTAGGAAGAGAAGAGACGTTGGGATAACAGAACTTTCGGACCACCCTGTACAAAAAAAAAAAAAGTTCAATCGTTAAAAAAGGAGAAAATAAAAGTTCTTTCCATTTATTTTTGTTTCTGTTTAGTAGGTGTTCTTTTAAAATTCCATTTCCCCGCCATTAAATGTACGTTTTTTTTTTCAATGAAAAAAATGTAGTTTCAGTTTTTACTATTTGTCAACGAAAGGAGAAATATATTTTTTCTTTTTTTACTTTTTTAAGTTTCAACATGATGGCTATGTTTTCTAATCCATGAAACAATGGCATATGGTTTGGTCTGTATGAAACTGCTCATCCACTCCTGAAATATGCATTTTCAATTTACACACACACAAAAAATCAAATATGAAATTTCAGAATTGAAAGGATGTCATTCTTTTTAATGATCGAGTTTAAACTAAAGAACAAGCAAAATATAAAAAAAAAAGTTCATTGTTCATGAAATTTTTTAAAAGTATAAAGTTCCTCTTCTCAATCAAGTAAAACTACTTTTACTTTTTAATAAAGATTTTAGTCAGTGGACATTTAAAATAATTAAATTTGATTAATTATTGTATTTTCACTTTTTAAAAAGAAAAAAAATATACGATCACATCATAAGAATATGACATGGGCTTGATTTTTAATTTAATTTCAAAGTAATTCAATATTATTGTAGAGATCTTTTCACACATAAAGCAACATGTGTGATCCCCACTAAAGAAAAATGATTCGCATCATTAGAGAATTACTTTCATTACACACAAAGGCTGTGTACTGTAAACTTTAAAGTAATGAACCTTTCATCCATCCAAGTCTAACTCTAAGCCATTTAAAAAAGAAAAAAAAAGCGTAAAATTTGGAAATTAAAAATGTGGCAAGATTTTAAAATACAATGAGTTTTTGAACAGTCAAAGCGACTCAAAAAATATTTTCTCATCTTTTAGTGGAGAAGCCAAATTCAACCGGCTTGGGATTCGAGATGACCATCACTTTAAGAAAAAAAGAGGAAGAAGCAAAGCAAAATGAAAAATATTTCCACTTTCAACAAGTTTAAGTGGAAATACCGTTATTATTAAATTACAAGAAGAGAAAAAAAAATGTAAGATTGAATTAAAAAAACAAAAAAAAAACAAAAACAAAAACAGGTTTATTAAAGAAAGTAAAGTTCATTTCATAATGAACTAAAGAAAAAAAATCTTTTGCTTCTCAATTAATAATTATTTAAAAAAAAAAATATTTAGCTTTAAAAATGAAATTTAAAAACGCCGGATTGTGTTAAAGTTTTTTTTTAACGATTTGAAGAGAAATTAAGATTTAAATAATAATGAAAAAAAAAAAAAATACTTGCTTTTTTTTTTTTAAACTTATGACATCCAAAATTTACTTTTTTCAGTCTTTTTAGTAAAATGCCAGCACAAAAGATATCAGCTATGACCAAAGTTAAAAATAGAGAAAATATTAAAAAAATTAAAAGAAATAGGTTTTTAAAACATTTCTTCCAATACCCCCCCCCCAAAAAAAAAACTCATGCTTTTTACGTTCTCTCCACATCATATCAGGCCGGATAATTTATAATTGATAAATTTAAGCAAATGATAGAGAATATCAAACTGAGTAACTAACATCATCCGTATCTTTTTTTTTTTTTTTAATGTCTTACCCATAATTTCTTTCCTTCGGGTGGCATGAGGCTCCTGCGTATAAACCCACTCAAAATCTGTCCGGGACACTTTTGCTCCCATAATTTCTCTTTTCGAAGACCTTTCTTTAGATGTAAAGAAAACAAGGATAAATCCTTGGTTTTAGGCCAAGTAAGTGATTAACTGCTGAGAAGGTGACTTATTGTCACCAGAGAAATACCGCAAAGAGACTGATACTAAACAAGTAATATAATCTCTACAGCAGATGTTGACAACTTCGTTCCTACATTTGGAGTGACTTTGGCAAATCAAATGGAAAGGAAAAACAGAGAAAAATCGTAGTAGGAGGAAAAGTAGGAGAATAGACGTAGAGAGAGCAGTGTTAGGAGTTAACAGGAAAATAAAGAGGGGTTGAGAAGACAAGCAAGCAAATAACAGGGGGAATGCAAGAAGCAATTACATCAGAAGCGAGGCATGCGGGAGTGAGAACACACAGATGAGGAAGAGGTGAGAGGGAAAGAGAAAGATTGAAACAATGAAAGAGGGTGAAGAGAAACAATGATAAGGGTTCGCGAGAAGCAAAAAAAATAACACACAAACGAGTAAAAAAAAAAAAAGAAACACATACAGGATGAGAGAAAGATAAGATTAGAGAGGGGGATAGAAAAAGTTGTGAAAGGGAGAAAAGAGAAAGTGGAGGAAGTGCAAGAAGAAATTAAAAATAACTTAAAGAACTATGAAGAGAGGCGGAAAACCAGAAAAAAAGTATTTATAACAGGAAAAAATAAGAAAGCGTAGGTATGAAACAATTTTCATGTTTGATAGGATCAAATGATTTCATTTTTACAGAAAGTGCGTGTAATTTAATGACAGAAAAATCAAAGATTGAACGAAGAAAAGAGTAAAAAAAAAGTCATGTACAAAAGTGAAAGAAATATCGGAAGATTGTAAAGAAAGAGTGAAAGAAACATTAGGAGGGGAAGTAAAGATGTATAAAGAGGGAGGGAGAACGTGAGAGCAGCTGCTGCCTGTTACTCATGAATATTTATATCGTTCTGTTCATGGGTGTCTGATCACGTGGTCCGTCTCCCCCCCCCTCCTCCGTTGTTATTCATAGACAGAAACTTCAGCGCCGTAGAAAAAGAAAGCAAGACAAGATGGCGTCCGTGATCGGCTCAGAAGTAGAGATTCAGGAGGTGGAAGTGGAGTCCATTCCGGTGGAAATGCCTATCGAGACGGTGGAGACTAGCGACGACACAGTGGAGGTACAGCCGATGATTGCGTTGCAACCATTACCCGAACCAGCTCAAGAGGAAATAGTTTTGCAGACCCGTGAGGAGGTGGTCGGCGATCCGAACCTCGTGTATGCCGATACCATCCCTGTACCAGCACCAGAAATTGAAATATCCACCGAGGAAGCAACCACCACAAGAAAGGGCAAAGGCGGAAAAAGACGAGCTAACAAATCGAAGAATGCCATTTCCACGTCAGTTGTTGGTGGAGATCTAACATTCGACGGTAATTCGGCTACTAAGAAATGGGAACAAAAACAGGTTCAAATCAAAACGTTAGAAGGCGAATTCTCAGTGACAATGTGGGCTACAGGTTTGTTGTTTTTTTTTTGTTTTTTTTTAACTCTCATTGCGTTGCTACGATTTCTAGTGAAATATTTGTCGAATTTCAACTGTGATTAGATATTTATTCTTTATTTAAACTACACAGATGTTTGTAAATAAATCGGACCCAAAACACTGGTCTAAGTTCGATTGGCGGTGGGGAAAGAAAAGTCGATAAATTCTGTCTCGAAAAAGGTCATAGCTAGTGTGTGACGTAAGTCAGGAATTGGGACAGGTTTCGTGGCGCTTCAGAACGGGGCTTTTCGACAAGTTTTTCTGCATTTCTGCTCCTCTCTGACCAATGTTTCCAGCTGTACACATGTTTGTTTTGATTTTGACGTCGGCCATCATGATTTCCATGGGCGCCGCCATCTTCTCAGAATATGGCGGAAAATATACTATGGCGGATGGCGGCCATCTTTGTGCAGACTGGTTCAGCCGTCCTTGAAATTGTTGTTGCAAATGTTGGTTCGCCAGTGAGAATCGACAGCAAAAATTGAACGAGATTTACGCACAAAGTGTAATAGGATCGTTTTGTGTGGTTATTTTGTCGCTAATAGATTTTATTCAATGGATAAATTGATAGTTGGAGTGTCTTCTGCGTTGGTTGGTTTCATGATCTATAGGCTTCTCTTGTTTTTAGTATATTGCGTTAGTAGCTTTTATGTACGTATAAGCGTTAGGCGCGCTCACACGCATTTTCCATATAACAATACAGGAACGGACTTGCCTGCCTGCTTGCTAGCTTGCTTGCTATCGTTAGCCTTATTTCTTCTGCTGCTTGCTTTTTAGATGTTACTAAAACTGCTTTTGTGTAGCTGCTTGCTTCCTTCATCCTGTTTTAGGCGATTTTTATAAAATTTGTGCAGAAAAGCAAATAAGAAAAAATCTACGACGTCTTATTTCCTTTTGATGTTATTTACTTTTTAAAATTTATTTTCGTCTATAAGTTGAATTTTTATACAAAAAAACACAATTTCTTTAAATATCTGTAGTGCTTTTTTCTTTTTTTCCCCCTTTATAAACTTATTAAATTTTAGTTTAGTAATTCGACAAAATAACGTACCATATTTAATTTATAAATTATTCAATCTTCATAAGTTATGAAAATTGAATTTTTATTCAAAATATCTAAAATATAAAGAAAAGTAATTTTTTTTTTTTTTTTTTTTTTTTTTTAATGACAATTTTTAAAACTATACTGCAAACAAAACTATTTTTTCTAAAATCTCTTTGTTCCCTAAAACAAAAATTTAATAAATTAAAAAAAAAACATTGAAAAATAATTTTTCACATTTTTTTTTTTTTTTCCTTTAAACTCTAAAGCGATAATTTATGGTTATTTATTTTTGTTTATTTATTAATTACTGGTGATTTTTTTTCATAAAAAAAATCCAATCTAACAGACTAATTTTCTGGTTAACTTCCTGATTTGACTGAATCTCAAAAAAAAAAGTTCACGGTTAGATAGGCGAAATTTTAATTATGATACAGACAAAAAATAACTTGACAATTCCTTAGTTGTCATTTTTAATATTTTCACTATACAAATTATTGCAAGGGACAACTTTTTATTCAACACTCCGAAATTTCTAAACAATCATGTCAGTAAGTATAAAAAAGTCTTCCATGATGATAGTTGCTGTATTTGCATAATGCGTTTCTTACACCAAATAAAAATGTCTATTATTATGGGACAAAAATAGTCGTAAAATTTGTATAGAAAAAAAATTCCACCGGATGAAAATTTATTTACTGATCAACATCATTAAATTATCAGCTTTAATAAAAAAAATTACTTTTTTTTATAAGAATTTTTTTTTTTTTTTTTACCATCATCGAAGAATTCTGTGTGATTATTTTGATCGTTGGTTAAGCTAAGAATTAAATATCGACTCGCATTTTTACTTGTGCGTTACGTGAATGATTTTTTTTTTTTTTTTTTTTTGCTTTTTATTAATCTTGTTTCAATTCTAATTTCATTATTCCAGTGGTGCTTTTCTTTGTTTATCTTCCTTTTTCACTTTCTTTCTTTCTCGTCTGCTGATATTTCAATGTGTATGTACCGCCCCCCTCCCTCCAAGAAGAATATTTTAATTTATTTTTTTATGTTATTGTTGTATATTGCGACTCTTTTCTTTTATTGGTTTTTTTTCTTCTTTCCAAAATCTCTCTGTAGAGTGAATTTTTAGATTTTCTTAAATCACCAATCAAACAATGCAATCATCACACACTGTCTTTGTTTTACATTTGGGTGGAAACTTACGATAAGTGTTAAAATATATATATATATATATATATCTCAATCTTAAATTATATGAAAAAGAAAACTATTGCGAGTAAATAAACTCCGTTTCTATAAAAGCTAAAAAAAGGTGTCGATGACGTTGTCTACTTTCATTTTAGCAGAAACTCTTAACTAGCTGGGTCACATGATCACTAACTTCAAAACATTGTAAAACATATATATATATATATATATATATATATATATATATATATATATATATATATATATATATATATATATATAGGAACTTTCAATTTCCATATTCAGTGGCGGTAAAAATGCTTTAGTAATATTCATGACATACAATGTCTGTTTCTTGCTGACATATAAACGAAAATTGATAACCATGCCTGTTCTAAAAGTAGGGGCCTCCACAAGAAGTTTCGGCATTAATTAGTGGTTGATATGCCGGTTCCGCCACAAAATCGCTGAGAAAAGAGCATACTGTGATGAAAAAATGCCCCAAACTTGATAAAAACCAGGTCTTATCGTCAAAATCTATTAAGAGGAAAGACCAAAGTATTTTAAAATCTTTTTTTTTCTTTCGTCAGCTGATGGGCTACAAATTTACATAGCAAATAAATGTTACTGTCTTTCTTTTTATTTTGAAAGACTGATTTGGAAATTTTTACGAAAATCAAATAATTGTCAGATTTGAATGAAACTTATTCACAAATGAATGAAATTTTTTTTGAATTTCAAACTACTAACTAATCACTTCGCAAAAATCTGCTCTGGATCTTAAAATAAAAAAAAAATGCAATAAAACTGATATTAGGAAATATTTAAAATACTTTTAAGACTTATTAAGTACCTTGTCTTAAAAAAATGTCAATAAATAATGAATTTTTACACGAATTGTTTTAATTTTTTTTAAATTTCAATTATTAATTTCATATAAATTGTTTAAAATTCTGCATTATTTCAATCTAGTTAGGTGATATGAATTGAAACCTATATTTATGAATCAAAAATTGAAAAGCTCATATCATTTACACAATTTTTTTTTTTTTTTTTTTTTTTTTTTTTTTTTTTATGTATATAATAGATTATCAAACTTCCCCTGTTTGAAAGTATGGTTGACCATACATGACATAATCAGAAAATAAGATTGATGGCTATAGTCAATTAAAATTCAGCATTCTTAAAATTAGATTATGGGGAATATTTTCCAACATTTTTAAGATTACTGAGTACTTAAAAATTACATATAAAAAAGTGTTTGCCTGTAATTTTCTTAAATTGTCTTAACAAATAAGGTCCCTATAGAACGAGAGCAAAGGTGTTGACAGATTTTATTATTGCTTGTCAAGTGATAAACGCATAATCACTGCCATTGTTTTATTTGAAATCCTTTTCTGTTATTTTAAACTTAAAGTAAATATTTTTTTTCAAATCAGATTAATTATATTTTAAATTGGCTAATATTCCTCAAAGCTTCAGGAAAGTATATTTTATTTTTGGAGGAATTTAAAACCGAGAATTAACTTTTTGTTTACAAATGTGTCAAAAATGACTGATTTTGTGAAAGTCAGCAAAAAGTTCAGATTCCAATCTATATGATTACTATTTAAAATACACCAAAGTATTTTGCTTACGGGAAATAATAAATTTAATCATTTAGCTTTCATTTAAAGCTAAAATTAAAATCTTCAAGAATTCTTTTTCATTTTTAAAAATTCATTTTAATCCTTAGATATTGAAAATTCAGTGGTGGTACCTATTTTTGTATTTCTATAAACATGCTGATTTTTGTAGATATGGATGTTGATACACAACATTAACAGAAAAAAAGAGCAGTAACTGTAGTACATTTAAAGCCAAAGTATTTAAAATTCAATAAAATATTAGATTACGGAGAATATTTTCTATCTGTTAAAATTATGGAGTACTTAAAAATTATATATAAAAGGTGCTCACATTATTTATTTTTTTTTTTTTTTTTTTTTTTTTTTTTTTTTTTTATTATTATTATGCATGAAGTCTCCATACACCATTAGATAAACATTGGTCTGTCATCAAGCTGTCAACACCTGAAAGATTTAAATAAACAACCCCTGTAAATGCATTTCTGTGATATTTTAAACTTAAAGTAAATAATAGTTGTTTTAAATAAAATTAATTATATTTTAAACTAGTTAATATTCCTTTAATAAAGTTTCAGAAAAATATATTTTATTTTTGGAAGATATGTTTAATAAAGAGAATTATATTCTGATGGCTAGTGACTAAAATGATGCTAAAATAAAAAAAAAAATTCAGCAATTTAAAACAAAAATTAATTCTAATCAATTTAAATTAGTTTTGAGATGCAGTAAAATGTTTTGCTTATTGGAAATATTAAATTTAATCTACTAGCTTGAAACTAAGTCTTCAAGAAAGACTTTTTAAATCTTAGGTATTGCCAATCAGGAAGAGGTACCTATATAAGTTTCTGGAAGATTATGGCTCAGTGCAGTTCATTCATTTGTTCATTTCAAACTTGTGCAGATAAGACTCCATAATAATACCATTGCAGTATAATATTTACATAGGTTTTATTTAAATATGCATCTTAACTATTGGTAAATATGATTACTGAAACATGATACTTTTAAAATGTTTGCTATATCCGTAATTTGCACAAAAAAAATCATTTCCCATTTGTTTTCAGAAATTATCCATGTATTTTTGCTCACATTTATGAACTCTTTATCACAGGTTCAGATGATAAGTCTAAATTGGAAGACGAAAGCGTGTCCAGTGTTTCTGAAACAGATGCTGACTTCACTGAATACATGACTGGCAAAAAACTTCCTCCCGGCGGTATACCAGGTCTTGATTTAAGTGATCCCAAACAGTTGGCAGAGTTTGCACGGTAAGTGCATCACAAGTTCGCACCTAAAATCAAACAAAAAGACTTAATCAAATCTTGATGCAAGTAGGGAAACAAAAGGTTGATGTGAATCTTATTAATCACCAAATACTTTTGCTTAACTATTTGCTCTTTCCTCTGCACTTTCCCATTTTTTACTTTTTTTGTCTTCATATATTCATTTAACTACACTGCCAATAACCTCAAACTGAATTTAATCCCCACCCAATGTCTTGTAACAATAGCATGTTTGATTTACTGCAAGCTGTGATGTTCATTATATAGAACTTTAACATTCTAGTAACAGTAATTTGATGTAAATGTTTTCAAAGAAAGAAAAAGCATGACCACACTTAGTTGTAATAAATGGATACTTCTAACCTTGTAAATAAGTCCTTGTAAGAAAGAATATAAAGATGTAGTCTTTTATAAAAAATTTTTTTCTTTTTCATAATCTAATTTGTAAGATACTACAAATTTTTTACCAACTTTTTTTTTCTACATTAAATTTTTTTCTTTATATTACATTTAGTTAATTCATAGTAGTTTTGTAAGAAAAACATCGGGTGAATGTCTCTAACTTGTTGAAATGTTTGTAATCATGTTTTCTTGCAGTTTTTAATTGCATTTGAGTTGGTCCCTATTTAAATCATTATGAGTGATAATCATTTCATTTTGACTAGTTTCTCTCCTAGCACACATTTCTCTTGTAACTTTCACAAATCATGTCAGCCTAATTTTGATCATTGCAAGTAAAAGAAAGCAAATCTACATTCACTGCTTCAGTGGCATGTGCATGGGGGTTGCATGCAACCCTTAGCTGGGGCGGGTGACAAACATTTCTGCCTATTTTGTTTTTAAGAAGAACCAGTTCTTCACGTTTCTAGTGAAGCAATACATTACATTGATGTTTTTTCTTTTTCCTGCTATCATATCTGTCCAAAAAAAAAAAAAATAAGCTTTGGTTTAATACAAGTATATTATACTACATAAAAGGAAAAAACTTGAAAATCCCTAAGTTATGGTCTTGTGAAAAATTTTTAATGCAAATAAGTTGATTTGTCAAGGTGTCATTTCTTTATGAAAGATGTTGAAATTTTCATTCTTGAACAGGCTTCTTTTTATAAATTTTTTTTTTTTTCCTCTCATTGAAATCAAAATGTTTGCTTATACTTGTATTTCTGATACTTAATTATTAAATGATCGTTAGCTCATGTTTCTGGCTGTTGAATGTATGTCAGCCGTTCAAGTGCTGAATCGGTGACCTTTCTCAAAAAATATTCTATCGCAGACTGATTCTTTATTTAATCATTTGGACAAAGTTCACATCTTGATTTTTTTTAAAAAATTTTTATTTTTTATTTTTTTTCTTACTTGAGATTTATTAGTTTCATTTTTGTTTTTATTGGTTTTATTGTTGTCAGTACATAAGTTTTTGGATGAGAACAGTAAGATTTCAGCGATGAAGTGTTAATGTCTATTGACAAATTTAAAAATAACTGACTTTTATTCACAAGAGTTAATATTTCATCAAACTAAATTCTTTCACCATATAGATACTAAGTACTTGAATTTTTCATAATGTCTTTTTCAATAAATATTGCTGACGTGCTTCAGTTTGATTCTTCTTGTGCACTTGCTTATGGGATTGTGTAGAATTTATTCTTGATGTCCGCTGCTGAAACTCCTGGTCACCACACTCTTATGTACTAAAAGACAATGACTTGATAAAATGACACATTTAGCCATTTGGTGAGTGTCACATTGTGGACTCTTCATAAAGGACTTTCTTTTACTTAATCTAGTAACACCTCTACAGTGCGTGCGAGGAAAGAAAAACGTGACCTGGCGGTTGACCTGGATGGGCTTTACCATTCGCGCCTTTCTGGGTAAGCACAGGTTGAACGCTTCTGATTCCTTTTCTTTTCTTTTTTTTTTTTTTCTTTAAATTTTTTTTTTTTTATTTATTTATATTTTATTTTTATTTCAATAATGTGTAAAATTTCAATCCTTCCTTGCTTTAAATTTTTTTTTTTTTTTTTACTTCCCCAATCCACCCTCTTTTTTTTTCTTTTCTTTTTTTTTTTTTTTTTTCTTTTTCTTTTGTAGGAAGGGGTTTGTTTACTTTCTCTCCCAGTTTCATATAATGTGCTAAGTTATTGTGCAGCCATTGTGAAAGTTGCAACTATTAGCTTTCTACTTTAGGCACCTTTTCCCAAGGTTTTCAATCCTTGCCCTTACATTCCCTACTTATGCCAAGAAAATCAGCTTGCACACTAATTTCATGGAACTTGATTCCACTCTTGTCATAGTGGACATTTTGTCAGATATTTTTTCATATTTTATTTACTTTTTGTCTGTGGACAAAGCAGATATCATGGAATGGTTATCTGTTTGGCAGTATATAAATCATTCTTAGCATTTTTCCTGATGTCATTGGGTAGGTAATACAGCTTTTAAATTTGTAAGTTTCATATGTAATAAGTATTGTTGTTAGAAACATCATGAGGAGCTATAGTTTTTTTTTCTCTTCCAACCACCCCCTTTCACCAAGTAAAATAGTCTCTTAACAATTTAGTTATGTTTTATTCCTTGAGTTGCTATTTTGAAATGGTACACTTTATTTGTTAAGTTTCATTTCATAGCAATTTTGTAACATTAAATGTTGCTCCTCAGTAACTTGCACTTTCCAAAAGTGTTTTCTTTCCTCGCTCGCACAATATTGTATGATTTTAATTTTTTTTTTCTTTTTTTTTTTTTCTTTTACCTGCAAAATTGGCTTTTATGCCTGCTGCTGCCACCCTGCACATGCTATTAAGCTGTGCTCCTGTGTCCACAATGCCCAATCAAAATGTTCACTTAGCTCTGCACTCACTATTTCATTATTCACAACATTCAGTTCAAATCTTTTCAACTTTATCCAATCATTTTGGAGGTGCAGAAAAATCTTATATTTTAATGTTTTCATTTTATTTTTTCCTCTCTCTTCAAACATTTTTACTATTTTTCACCCCTTCAGTATACATTTATTAAACACATTAATTATTTTTATCTGGTGGGTAGAATTTCATGATTCAATTTGAAATGTTATTTTTTTATTATTAATATAATGCAAATGAACTTGTTTGTAAATAAATTTACTCTAGGACTTCCAGACTGTTTTTTCTAGCATAAACTTGTATTACTTTATCAGTTGTATGCTAAAACAACTACATTCATTAATTATGGCAAAAATCTTTTTAAATGAAATTACTTTTTAAAAATATTAAATATCATTAATATGAAATTATATCAATATTTCCTTATTGAGTGTAAACATCTAAAATCAAAATGACAGTTAATGCCAGCTTGTACAATTTATCTGGCTTTATATTTAGTAGAAGGAAAATCTAATGATTTCTACAGCTGCATAGAAACTGTAATTTTAGGTAGTTGCTAGGCAGCTAAAATGTGTAGAAGTTCTTGGAGACATAATCATTTGATCTAAAATTTACAGAAAATCTGGGATTGGTAGTTTATACCTGATTCCAGTGTATACATATCAAGTCCAAACAGATGAAGAAAATCCCTGTGTGATCAAAACATTTCTTCAAAATCAAATTGCTTGATATTGACAATTGTCTCCAAGATGCTGAAAAATTTTCTTGTAATCTCAGAATTTGTCTTAAGTATTTGTTATTACAAAACTTAAATGCGGAATTGCATTGATTAATGTTGACTGGATTATTGAATTTGTTAATTATTATTCAAGAAATTCAAATTTGCATGAAGTCTTTTGTCTTTTTCCCTTTTTTCTAGAATAAAACCACGAAAACCTGCTGATGATGTCCCCAGAACAGTTCCATGCCCACACAAGGTTAGTATAAAACTTAAGTCATAAAACACAAAATTTTGTAATAGAACAGTTGGCACTACTTGAATAGAGAATCTTTTGGGGTAATATTTTTTGTAGATTAGTGTTCTTTAGAACTCCTTTAGGCTGTGGCAAATTAAAAATACTGATTTTAGAATGGGGTCCTATATCTACTGAAAAAGCAAACAATATTATCTTATGCATAAATCACTCATTAAACTTTTTCAAATAACAGGTATTATAACAAGGGGTTGTGTCAATTAAATAGGGAAAAATAGCTTTTTGTATCTATCTTTTTAGAGGAAAAAAAGATATTGGATGGAGATAAAATTTAAATGTAAAAAACTTATCAATTTTAATTTCTCTCCACAATAACAATTTACCACTCATAAATATTGACATTTTTAACAAAGTTAAACAGTTAAATATATACTTTTTTATGTAACACCCATTAAATAATTTTGTAGATTGAACCTTAAATATGATTGCATATAAAGTCATTGTAACTGGTATCCCTTTTTGACTTGCTAAACTGAAAAAGGATTTAGTAAAATATTGATCTTTGTATCAAGTTTTTTTTTTTTTTTTTTTTTTGCCATTTCTTCTAGATTTAAAAAAAAATTAAAATGGATTAAGCATATTTATTTTATTTGAATCTGTCATCTTAAAAGAAATTTTTTTTACAGATCATATAACCATCATTGTATAATGTAATATTGTAAGCGAGCAGGCAAGTTACCTCTGGTATATTGTATGAAATGTCAAAAGGCAAATCAGTTCTTTTGGCAGAAAGCAAATTTTCTAGTTGGTGTTCAGGTAAAGAAAATGAATTAAACCAAATTTTTCTATGCTTGGGAGAAAAATACTTTAAGCTTCATTTGGGTGGGGCCATTCAAATTGAAGCTTCATAAATTTTATATGTAATTGATCCTGAATAAGTGTGTACTGTTCAAGATATAAAATTTAAGCAAACACTTGAGTTTTCAATAGTTTGAGGTTATCCCACAGGGTGAGATTTTAGTATTTTCTTTGCTCCTTCCGAATTCACTAAATATCAAGGCAGTTACAAAAGACATTATTAAAAACTTAATAAATTGTAAAAATTTACAAATGATTCTTGTAATGGTGAGTTTTGTAGCTTCTACTAGTGCTGTGTGTACATTTGCTCACAAATTAATTTCTTGGAACTTACCTTTTGCACAGATATCCTGCTTTAAACTTGTACCAATCATTGTCTAGTTAAGTAATTCCTTGAAATGTTTTAAAACATTGAGCAGTAGTAACAATATATTCTGCTTAATTCAGTCAAGCAAAAAGTATTTTTAACAGTGTTTGCACATCTTGTTTAATTGCTTGCTGAATGTTCACTGCCAATGTGGAAACATGGTGTTGCTTGAAAGATTTTTTTTTTTTTGCGTGTGTGTGTTCGGGGATGACAACATGCTTTGATCTAATTAGCCTTTGAATCTATTTTGTTTATAATGACTGTACAAAGTGGGGCTGTTTTGATGTATGGGTTAGATTTTGTGCTGACTTTCAGTTTTTTTGAGAAACCTTTATAATTTTTTTTTTTCTTTTTAAGGGTTGTAATAAAATGTTTAGAGACAATTCCGCTATGAGAAAGCATCTTCACACTCATGGCCCACGTGTACATGTATGTGCAGAGTGTGGTAAGGCATTTGTTGAAAGCTCCAAACTGAAGCGACATCAGTTAGTTCATACTGGTGAAAAGCCATTCCAGGTAAGTCTGTGTATGTATTTCTCTCAAAAATTGGACAGTGGGAAAACTTTTTTAAAAAATCTAAATATATTTGAAACTAATGCTTTCTTGATGATTTTTTTTTTTTTTTTTTTTTTTTTTTTGCCTGTGACTTTGATTAATGTGAGGTTCAAAGTACTTAAGGGTCAAATCTGGGTAAAAGGTAGCATTTTGCTGTTGCTCTCAATAGGTATCATTTGGTTCAACATCTTTTTGTTGTATTAGTACAAATTCATATTTAACAATCCACTGAAGAAATTAGTGCAAAATTTCAGATATTTGATTTAAACTTCTTTTCAATAAATTTCTAAAATAACTTTGGCATTATTTTAGTCAAGGCTTGGTTTAATTTACAATGAATAAACTTCTGTTAATATTGTTTTCCAACATTATGCACAAATACAGGCTTCATAAAACAGATCTGGAACAAATTTTAAATTTTAAAATAGTTTGTGGATTTTTTCTTCTCTAACCTTCAATTACTTTCTTTCTCCCAGTGCACATTTGAAGGATGTGGTAAGCGGTTCTCTTTGGACTTCAACTTGAGGACACACGTGCGGATACATACTGGAGATAGGCCATATGTTTGCCCTTTTGATGGCTGCAACAAGAAATTTGCTCAGTCTACAAATCTGAAATCTCACATCCTAACACATGCAAAGGCAAAGTAAGTAGGGTGGCTGAATTTTTGGTACCTTTTTAATTGGCAAATGGAATGTTTTTCTTTCCTCTCCTCCTCTTATTTGAAAGCAGGTTATTAATAAAGATGTAATATTCCATGCAAATAAGTAGTTGTTTAACTGGACATAAGTATTTCTTGAAGGAAATTCTAACAAAATTGGTGGATAGTCAAATTCTATTCATAAAGAATAAAATGTATGTTTGTAAATCTACAAATTACCCAATTTTTTTCCTTTTCTTAACCAAATTTTTTTATTTAATGCTTCAAATTAAGTCTGTGAAATCTTGTAGATTTGAGCTCTTAGGTAATTGTGTAAATTAGTAAAATGCATCTTTTTTTTTTTTTTTTTTTTTTTAAACTAAAACCAAAGTGTTATTAAGTTCATATTAAAAAGGATTCATGAAAACTTCTCAATTTCAGAACGAGATGTGCAGATGAACTGAATTTAATGCAGGGGATTGGCATTTGCAGTTATGATGATGGGTAAGTTGTGCTACTGAATTTATAAACTGTTTTTGGTGATCATTTTATATGAAAAATGATTGGCAATAAAGTTTTTGTCAACAGCCTTTTTGTATTGTAATAATTGAATGTGTAAAAAAAAAAAAAAAAAAAAACTATACTTATCAATTCATACTATCATTGACCGCTACTTTCTTTTACTTTTTTTTTTCCTTTCGTCATGCAATGGACTCTTGAATTCACTTTAAAACTTTGTAAAGCAAGAAATTTTATATTTACATTGGTTTCATGAAGTTGGTATTTTCTTAGGTTTATCTAAAACCTATAGGAATTGGTTCTTGTGTGGTAATGTGTAGTATGGAGAATTATTCAAATTCTGGTTTTTCTCATTTATGGTTTTGAGTTGGAGAAAAACTTTGCTGTATACATGTCATAACCCAAATCAAATTTAGCCAATTAATCGCCTATGACAGAAGATGAACTGTCAAATCTTGCTAGCAACCTGATCTTTTTTTTTTTTTTTTTTTTTTTTTTTAATAAAAGGTTTAACCTGTGCATAGTTTGGATCTGGAGTTTTTATTTTTTCCATATAGTATTTAAATCTCAAATGAAAGATAAATTTTCACAAAATAAAATCTTTTGATGGCCTCTTAAGTCTGTAGATTCTTTTTCCTCTTCATAAAAGTTGAGAGATAAACAATTTGATGTTAGACAAATCTGATTTTATAATTTTTGTGGGGGGGGGTAACCTGAAATATCCTTTTTTACTCAGTTTTGCTAGATTAAATCTGATTGTTTAAATCTTCTGCCATTTTTAAAATTTTTAATAGTGATTTATATTCCAAGTTTATAAACTAATGAGACTTATATTTCAAGTCTTGATGTCTCTCCACTAATCCTTGCATTAGATGCATGTAAGCTTCTTGAAATATTTTCTGTCTTATCTGATGACTCCTATTACCCATTAATGTGAAAACTGACATTGAGTCTATGGAGTAACAGCAAGCATTTTGGAAGTTAAGAATCTTGAGTGTTCTTATATTAATGTCTTTGAAAAATTTTGAATATGCAGATTCATTTTAATACCACCCCCCAAAAAAACCTTTAACTCATATGAAATTAAAGTTCATTTTTCCCTATAGATCTTTATTTGTAGAATTCTGTTCATGTAATAGTTCTAATTTTCAGCATTTACAAACATTAAATGGTAATCACTAAGAAATCTACAACAATATGAGTTGCTGATTTGTTAGTCCTAATGATGGATTTGTTTTTAGCTTTTCAAACTTGCTTGTTTCATTTTTGTATTTTAATGCATTTTGTCCATAGGAATTGTCTTTTTCAACAACACATGGGAATAAGTGAGAAAATTCCTCTTCTACCTCTATCACAATCTTCTGACATTTTTTGTCATGTCAATATTATGGCCTAATTGAACTTTATTCTTCCATTTAACCAGTCTATTTACAATTCTTTGGATTTTGTTTTTAACTTCTCATTTTAAAGCTTTATTAGTAGATTCTTGCAGTCATATTAAATATTGTATCAGTTACATTAACTTTTTTTCTTTTTTCTTTTTTTTTTTCTTTTTTTTTTTTTCTATGAAGATGAGAATTTTCTTAGTGACTGTTTTGTTCTTGCCGCTAAGTAGATTGACTTTCCTTTAATTCTTATTTTTGTGTCTGTATTAAAGCTAATATATGTTATAGTTTCTAATGTCTGCAGACTTACCCAATTCTTGAATAAAGAATATAGCTTAATTTCTCGGTTGCATCAACTTGGGAAATTTAAAAGAAACAAAAAAAAAAACAAATTTCCAATAGAATTGACAAATATTACTTTAGTGATTATTTCATTCTGTCCTCTTTAATTAAAATTTTAAATAAAATTACAGAATCTAACAACGTCCAGTTTACAATTTTTGCATTTTTTTTTCTCCTCTCCTTATTTGAATTTGTGACTGAAATATTGAAGTTGGGATGTCGGGGTTACAAAATATTTTCAGTGCAAACACTTAATTCTGTATTTATCTCCTTTTAGACTTGCCTAACTGTCCTGATTCCAATTTTGATGTCTTAACAAGATATATACTTTGTCTAATATGAAAAACCTGATTGAAGATTGCTTTATTTATATATTGTTTTTATATTGATCATTGAGTTCTTTAATTCACAAAGACAGATTTCTATTCAGAGCAATAAGGATTATTGCACATGTGATGCTTCTTCAGGTTGCAAAAATTATACAACTATTGTAACTTTAGTCTTATCCTGTTTAGAAGCTATATACTACTTACAGCTTTCTAGAGAATATTTTTTAAAAAAATTGCTTCGGGATTTTTTGTTAAGGAAAATATTTGTATTTTAACTAGAAATTTACTTATTTGTCTGTAAACTTATTTACTTATATTTCACCATTGTGGAATTTTCTAATTCAAATTTAATCATGGTTTAAGAATCCTGCCAAGTTGGTAATTTTAAAAACATTTTCCAACTATTGGTTTTCTTTGATTTTTCTAATTTGTGATCAATGAGCTTTGTTTTTTGCCTAAATCTTTTTATATACACAACTATTGACGTGCCAACATTTTTCTTTTATTGCTTTGAGTCAAATCATTCTGTAGAAAATTAGTAAGTCTCTATTATCTAGTTTAGAAAAATTTTCAACCTGCTGCTTCATATGCAGCAAGGACTTGCATATCATTGCAGTTGGAATTTTCAGTTTTTCTTATCTTGCTATTTTTGAGGCTTAATTCTTTTTCAATGCATTTAGTATTTTGGTCTGACAGAAGGGGAAGAAGAAAGATTCTTTAACTTTAACTTTTTTTTTTTTTTTTTTTTCTCTTTTGCAAATAAAGTTTCTTAAAATTCTTTTGTATTTAATGAACTAACTTCATTGAATGCTTGCTGTTGCTTTTCTTGCTTTCTCATTGGGGATCACTCTCTAAAAGAAACTTTGATTTGTTCGAAAATGGAATTCAATGATCAAGTAAACTTTTTCTTTCATACACTGCTAATATTTTCTAATGCTTCTGACAAAGATGAATGGTGGAAATTTCCATTCTATGCATGTCATGTGGAAATACACTTCTCTTTGTAGTCCCTTTTCTTCACATTAACTTTTAAATTGATTTCTTTTCACTTTTCTCATCTTTCTTCCACTTATTTCCATTTGGTTACGTTATTAGTATATTTGAAACTTTGTTTAAAACCTTTCACAACTGCTGCTGGCAATTCATAGCCATTTGCACAGAATTTTTTCTTTTGCTCTAATAGAAAGATTCTTCATTTAGGATCCTTCAGAGTTGGGTAAAATTTTGCGATGAACTGAACCAATGAAGACCGCTTTGTATGAAATCATAACTCTTGGATCTGTTTGATATACTATTTTTGATAAGCTTGTCCTTCAAATTTATTTACAAAGTTCTCTTGAAATCTCTCCTCCCTTGTCAGCATCAGGTTTCTTAATTTTTTTCCCCTTTCTTTACATGGGTATTTATCTCTGTAGTATAACAAAACAAAATGCACAATTTGGTTTTGAGAGAAGAGGAATTCACTTACAATTTGAGGAATCACGTGTATACACATAGATACACCACACTTTTTTCTTTTCTTTTTCTTTTTTTCTTTTTTCTTTTTTTTTTTCTTTTTTTTTTTTTTTTTCTCTCATTTAATGTGTATATTTATAGTTGTGGTTTGGTTTTCTCCCACTCTCCCAAGTTTTAACTGTGAAATGATGTTTACAAAAGCCCTGTTTTATCTCCGTAGGAGCGAATTGCTTATGCTCTAGTCCACGGTGCTCACGTCGGCAAGCCCGAGACACCACAAGCCCCTGAACCTAATGGTTTGTGTCATACTTTCATCGCAGATTATAAAACTTCTGTTAGTTCTGCTTTCAGTATTGTTCTCAATCTGGTTGAAAGGCATTACAGCAGCATGAAGTTTGACTTTTTAGATGTCTATTTGACCTAACTTTTTTCTCCATAAACAGCTTTCAATAGTGTTGCATGACTGAAACTTCAATTCACTTAAGCATAATTTCAAGATCTGCATGGAGAATGTACTTATCAGTTAACCAGCTTTGTCAACCTGACCTGCTTTCTTTTTCTCTCTCCAAATCTGCTTTTTAAATTTTTTTATATTAAAATCTCTGTAGGTTCAATTTTTATTTTTTTTTTTATATTTTTTTATTTTATTTTTTTTTTCCTGGGGAAACAATAGAAGTGCTTTGTAATTTCCAAAACTTGTCTTTGTGGTGCAAGCCTGTTTGTGTTGTATTTTGGGCTTCTCCTCAAAATCCTTTTTTTTTTTTTTTTTTTTTTTCGGGACTTGGGATGGGCATTGTTTAATAAATGATTCTATGGTGAATGTTTTCTTTCTTTTAAGCAGAAATAACCTGTTTAAAATCTGATTAATTTTATGAAATTGATAAATTCATTGAGAATCGATTCTTAAGTGGGTGGTTTTAGTTTTATTACTATTTTCTATTAAAATGTAATCTTTTGAGAAATTTTTAAGCTAAAGAACAAATGTTATATCAGATGACATTGTTAATTCTCAGGAAAATCTACATTTGTGGAATTGTGCTTACATTCTATCTTTTGCTTTTAAATGTTTTAAAGATTAGCCTTAAAAATATTTGTGGTAGTCATTGTGACCTTTATTTCTTTGCTTACATAAAGTTATGTTGCTTTCAGTATATCTGCTTCCTTTTTCTGTAATTTTTAGTAAATCTAAGCTGGCTTTGTTACATGGAGTGCTTGATGCTGTTAGTTTTATTTGAATGAAGTGTTTCAGTGCTGCTTTATTTTGTACAGGATGCATATTTTGTGCAAATTTACATGCATTAGTTTGTATTGTCCTAATCTGCTGGAAAATTTTAATATGTGCTTGTCTTTTTATGAGCAATAATATAAGACTTTTGGCCTTCTTATTAAGGTCTCTTAACACAAGATGCTTACTGCTGGACAATTCTGTATATGTAAGTACTCATTTTTACTTTGATATTATTTCTGAAAAAGGGCTGAACTTTTCAGCCCATCAAAAAGGCTAAAACAAATAAATAAAAACATTTTGATGTTTTTTGTCTGACAACTTTACTATGCTCTTTTCATACAGGTCTTAAAATTGTAAATTAAGTAGTTAATTTTTGTTTTTCTTTAATTCTATTATTGATTTGTCAAGAGGAATAGATTCTTTCAAAGGATTAGATAAATGTATTAATTTATTATATTTAAATATCTGAAATTTGATTTAACCAAATACTGACTTCTAATTCTCTTTGCTCTTGTCTGCTTTATTGATTAGTGTGAAGAAGAAGCGGATGAATGTTAGCAGCCTTTCTTTCCTGGAAATATGCAGTAAGTTTTTTATTTTCTCTGAATAAAAGTGATGTTTTGTCTGTTAAAAAAAAAAAAAGCTTTCAAGTCAAAATCCAATACTCCAATAAGTATGTTTTGATGAGGATTTAAATTTTTTTCCATTTTCTTGGAAATGTAATGAGTATTTCTTTTAAATTTTAAAAACTGTTTCCTGAAATATTAATTGCTTCTAAAATGTAAATGTTTTACTTTTCTAACATAATATATTAAATGTTTTTCATTTTTTTCTTTTTCTCCAGAACTCCAAATTCAAAATACTGTGCTCAGACTGATGGATATGTGAGCCTTTTGCTCAGATTTGCAGGATTGACATAATGAAGAGGGGAAACAGGTTGATAGTATTACATTCTGTAGATATGTACGAAAAAGTCTAAAATTTGAAAATTATAAAGGAAAAAGAAACATTTGGAACTTTTTAATGCAGCACTCCAATGTTTGCTGAGGACACTGATAATTTTTTTTTCATCTTGAATTCCATTACCTTGAATATTTTAGCTCTCCATGTACCTATCTGCTTGTGTTTTGCAATACAGGCAAATCTACATTGTAATATTTATAATTCCATATGGCAGTAAATGGTTGTATTATGTCCTAATGTTCTCTTCTCTTTCCTGGACATCTAGCCACTGCTTGCTTCAGGATTCACCTAATGTTACAATGGTAACACCTTTTTATATTATTAACACAAGCGACCGTTGCTGTTGCTGCAGCTAAAACTATTCTTACTACACCTGCTTCTATTAGTGGTAGGTGTAGACACCCACCAAATGGATCATCACATTTGAGCCTGTTGTGCTCTCTTGTCTGTCAAGAAACCTTGTCATCTCAACTTTGTACATACTACTGATAGTGAACCTGCCTCAACCAAGCACAATCTACTACCAATTTTGTGTGTCTGGGTGCCTGTTATTGTTGAGGTTAGATGTTTGTTTGAAAGATTTGTGGAAATGCCACCCTCCTCCTCCTCCTCCTCCTCTGGAAACACAAAGTACAGATGGAGCTCTTCCTGGGCAGGACAAGCCAATCTAATTTATATCCCCCCACTTTTTTTCTTCTGATTACCACATTTTCCTGCTCTCTTGAAGACTACTACTTCACAAGTAAGGACCTAACAAGAGTTGAAAGCCAGCAGTAATCCTTTAACATTACATAGTGTACTTTGTGATGCCCAAGGGGGTGGGAAAAAAACAATGAAGTAAAAGAAAATGGAAATAAAAAAAATTTAAAAAAAGAAAAAAGAAAAAAGGGGCTTGTAAGATTTTTTTTTCTTTTTTTTTCTTTTTTTTTCTTTTTTTTTTCTTTTTTTTTCATCCTGTCACAGCTTGGAAACCATTTAGGAATGGTATTTAGTTATCAGCAGTAGCATGGTAATGTCTATGTTGTATCCATATAAAATGTACATTTGCTGTTAGAAATATCAAAATATTGACTGAAATAATCTGACTCAAAGAGCAACATTTGGTTTTATACTTTGGAGATTTAAAAAAAAAAAAAAAATGGCCTATAGATCTTTCTTAATTAAATATGGTGGGGTGGCTTTTTAGGAATACTAAATTTTCTGCTCTGAATGAATAAATGTTCATATCCAGTACCATAAACCAAGCAATGTGAAAGTTGTTTTTGTTGAAAATAGGTTCATTTTGGTAAATAATTTTTTTTTATTTTTTAATTCATCCTCCTTGAATAAGTAAAATTATCACTCAAGAATTTTATGGGCAGGGGTCCCATAAGATTCTTCAGTGATAATTTTACTTATTCAAGTCTTTTTACAGCATAAATTGTTTACTCCAAGACTAGAAGATGAATATTTTTATTACTTGCTCATCAGGCTTTGCCAGTCATAAACAGTAGGTGATTGAAATGTTTTGTTATCCTATAAAAGGACTTTTTTTTCTCTGTATACTATGAATACATTTAATACTTGGTTATTGTATAGTACTAGATGATTATTTTAATTTTAAAGATTAACTTATAAGATAGGACACTTGAGGTTTTAGCTTTTATGACTAACTAGCATCATTTTCACTTACATTGATACAGTTTATTATACTCTGTGCTATTCCTGTCAATTGTATACAATTTTCAAGTAAGACCCCTGTTGTGACATATACAAAAAAATACAGCATATCAGTAAAAACAGATATTCTGCTACTCTGAAAGAATTACACAATAACAAATTTTATGAAAACAGTTAAGTAATATTTGAAGCATTGTCAATTTTTAATTAATATTTAGTCTTTCATTGCATTTTGTTTTTTAATTTTTTTTATTGCAATTCTATCATTATGCAGTCCTTTGATCAGCACAGATCAAAAATCAAAGCTTAGCCCTTGTTTTCCCCCTAATACTTACATTTATTTCTGCTTTTTATTGCTCTTTTCAGAGCCTTATTCTACAGTAAGGACACTTTTTTAATGTCTTTACTGTAGAATAAGGCTCTGAAAAGAGCAATAAAAAGCAGAAATAAGAATAAATATTAATTGATCCTCTTCAAATCTAATTTGTACCTTTTGTAATTTGTTTTGCTGGCATGCAATTTTAGCCTTCATTTTATTTTTAAATGACCATAATTTTAGCAAAATGCATTTTTCTTATCTGGCATATATCTGTACTGCTTTTAGTGATAGTTCTTGAATTGAACTCATAAATTTTCTGGCTTAGATTGGCGGGGAGGGAAGAAGAAAAAAAATCAGATTCTCAAAGATTCTGCTCCTTGGAATCAATGGTGCTGGGAAGTGGGGTCTTATTGCTTTAGTTCATAATATTAATTGGTGTTGGATTTTCCCTCATAGTTTATCCATAGAATTGCGATGACAGAAATTCCTCATTCACAGTACAACAGGTAAACAAAAGCACATTGGTTAAACTTTAGATAAGTTTGTTAATTTATTGGCAATATTAATAATTTAATCCTTGTTTATTCTTTAAAGTAGAAATGCATTCCTTCTAAATTCAATTTTCTAAAATTTCATACTTTAAATGTGCTTATTTCTTTAGCTGAAATTGTTTTGTATAACTTGAACATGAGTTTCAAATATTTACGTACATTTGACGTACACTTTTTCTGATACTGTATCACCAGTTTTCGTTTCTTTTTTTTTTCTTTTTTGTCAGCATTTTTGCTCAATTTTATTAGCAGTTATTACCAAAGTTCTTATCTCCTTAACATTGATATCAATCATTAGATATACATCAAGCTGTTATGTTATACAATGGCTGGTTGCATTTATATTTTTCTAGTGTTCCTCTAATTAATCCCTTGAGCAGATACCTGCTCAGGCACATTTATTTCATTTCCTACAGAACCAACGTGTGGTTTAATACAGCCACTAGATTGGATGACCTTTAGTTACAGTTTTAGGGACACACACACATATGCACACATTAACTTAACAAGTCCAGTAGACTTGAACTCTGCCACAATGACTTGATGGGTTGTGCTAGCACAAAATCATAACACTTTTGCCAACAGTTATATGTATCCAATTTCACATACAAGCCTTGGGTCAACCTGTGGTATATTTTCCAATGGTGCTGCACACTAGACAGCACCTAGGCCAATATTATAAAATCACTTTGACAAATTAACTATGGTGAGATTTGAACCCACATTTCCTGATGAAAACACTGTCTTAACACCTCGGCCACATACCCGTCAAAGGTATATGAGATGTAAAAATATGATTTTAAAGAAATTGAATAATAAACCTATTTGATATCTACTTTCTAAATATAATGGATCTTAATTCAATTTTTGTCACAATTTATTAGTCAAAGATTACCAAAATTACGACTGGTATTTCTCTGAATACTGATCAGGCTCAACATTGCTTAACTTCAGTGATTGAAAGAGAGCTGATGTTTAAATGTGGTAGGGCCATAACCAGAAATAGATTTTAAAAAAAAATGTAATTATTATTGATGTCAAGGTATAATTTCTGAATTTCTATAATTTTTGAATGAGCAGAAAAATCACCGCTTAACTTGGTGCTGCTCTAGACCAAACCCCCCCACCCCAAATCAATTATTGTATGGGAAAAATCATTTTAAAGAAAACTTTCTAAGATTACTTATAAATTTTTTAAGTTTTAACTATGGTTTGTTAAAATATTGGTTTATCTTCATTTATAAAATAAAAATTATTTGTGGGTAAATGAATAATTTTTTTTTTTTTTTTTTTAATTCAATATCAATTTTCCTCTTGCTATGGTTTTCAGGACCTGGATATCCAATGGCCACACATCTTTTCTCATTTGCAACATTGAAAGAGAATTTGCTTTGATAATTGTCTTGTCTAAATTTCTTAAATGACTTGTCGCCATTAATCTCTTACTAGTAAAGTTTATTCGTTTATTATTGACTTAACAGTGAAAAGAACAGATCTGAAATTAGCTTCTTATTGAGAGCTTTTTCCTTATGACCCTTGCTCCTTAACAGTCAATTTTCTTTTTAATATAAATAGCTGAGTAATTAGCAAGAAAAACATTCAAAATAAAATAAATAAAAAGTGCCTTTCCAAAGGATAACAAATTGTAAAAATACTTGAAGTAATAAAGAAAAAAAACAATGATTGGCTGAAAAAGTAGCAAGAATTTGTTTTGTGCTTTTATGCCTGAATTATTCCAAACTATTAACATATAGATGTCATTATGGATATTTTTCAACCAATCAAGTACCCTCTGGCCATCTTCAAGTGCCTATTGTTTTGGGTGATATGGTAAATTTAAGTATTGGGTTCTGGTTCCTGCTGAGCCAGCTATATTTATTTTTGTATTTTATTTTCAGTGCATAAGTTCATCTATAAAGAGACTTTCTTTCTTTATTTATTTTTTTGCACTGAATCCGAGCAAGAAAATTTGGCCTTCCATAACATTTTAGGGCTACAATGAATCTCTTGAACATCTTATACCTGGTAGCAGAAAATAGCATTAAAATATGATATTTCTGGGATAAATGTATATTTTATGGATGTTAGAAAGTTGGCAAGAAATTTCTGTGAGTGAGGAATTTAGTTGAGATATTTTCACAAAATTACCTTTCATTTATTGGTTATTTTTAATACAGACCTTTTGCTGAAAAGGGTCCCAGACTTGATAGTTTCTTCAAAATGTTTATTAAAAAGGAAGACTAAAGTATTTTTTTTTTTTTTTTTTTAAATTGTTTAATCTTTCCTAGCACATGTTATAAATTTTGGTTAAAAAAAAATCTTGTTTTTCTTGTGCCAGTGGAAGGCAGCAAAGATTTTTTTTTTTTTTTTTTTTTTTTGCTCTGCTTCATATTTATATTGGTTAAAAATAGGACACCCTAGAGAACATAATCCACACACACACACACACCAAAGAAAGGTTAAACATCTGAAAATCAGCTCTGAATCAAAATAAAAAATGCAATCAGTCATTAATTAGGAAATCCCTTTTATGAAGAAAATATTATAGGCATTATGGTCTTAAACCTTTTTGGTTAATTTTTACAAGAATTTTGTGGGTGAAGGAATTTGATTAGAACTTATAAAGTTTTTTAATTTTTAGAATTTCTGCAGTATTAAGTAAAAACTCAAAAGTCATCATGCACTCTAATTTTTAAAAGAATTTTTATTTTTTTATGCATAAACATTCTGATTTCCTATTATGGTTGAGCATTATCAGAAAATAAAAGCCAGAACTATAGTAAATTTACAGCCAAAAATATTTAAAATTCAGTAAAACATTAGATTATGGAAAATCTTTTTAAAATTACTGAATATTTAGAAGGCACTCATGTTAATTCAATTACTTTTTTAATACCATAGAACAACATTAAATAAATATAAAGATGCCAAACCTGCAAATGCAGTTGTTGAAAAATTCATTTTTTTGGTATTTTAAACTTAAAGTAAATAATAGTGGTTTCAATTCAAATTACTCTAAATATTACCAAAAATTACCTCAGTTTTAGAAAAGTATTTTATTTTTACAAGATTTTTTTTTTTCTTTTTAATAATGAGAATTACATAGCAATAAAAGATGACTAAAAGTGAGTGAGTGATAATCAGCTATTTTAGTCACTGAAACATTATTTCAGTTAGTTTTTGAAATACAACAAAGTATTTTATTTATTGGAAATATTAAATTTATAATCGATTAGCTTGAAATGAAAAACTAAGATAAAAGCAAGGAAGATTTTTCATATTAAAAAAAAAAAAAAAAAAAAAATTAGGTTTCACTTATGTAAATTATATAACTCAGCAACAAGTTTTATAAACGTTCCTCCATTTGAAACTGCAAAGAACCATTAATTAAAACTATAGAATCTGTGTAAAGTTAACAAAGACTAGTTTTGAACAAAACTGTCATTGTAATAATCAGAATCATATTGTGTTGCTTAACAAAACTATTTGAATGTGGGATATTCAACAACAATGTTGATTAAAAGCAGGAGAAATTTGAATGAGGTCAGTTACTTTGTGCTTCTGCACATTAAAATTTAAAAATGTAAGTGTCCCTGCATTTCTCTTGATGTAGCAGTATAAGCAATATTTGTTATCTTTAGTTCCCTCCCCTTACATACATGATTCCATCAGTAAAGACAATTCATCTGTATAAGTCCCTCCGAAGGATAAGACTGGTCTTGTATGACTTTTTCATTTTGTTGTTTAATTACTTCCAAGTTATCAACTTTGTGTATGTTTCACATTGTTTGGAGATTTGTACAGGTTATTGATTTGGGGGGGGGGTATCTTTTCATTAATCATTTCCTGGCAATAAGGCCACTAAGTCACAAGTGGTTGAGTGAGAGAATGTAAGGAAAAAAAAAAAAAAGTTATGGAGAGTACAGGATTTAAGGCAAGATAACAATTGGCATTGCATTTAAGTTTTTGAAGAACAAAGTTGGACAGATGAGAGGAGAGAAGGACACAGATGCTTTATGGCAGTGGGGAAAATGACTGATGCTGAGATGCCAAGTCTGGATCAATAACCTTGCCCATTTTTTTTATCAAGAATCTCTACAAATCTGAAAGACAGGACTATAGGTGACTGCAATATTCAATTAATAATAGGCTTATGAATTTCTAAATGTTGGGTGGGGTACTGAATAGCATTTGGTGTATTATTGTCAGATTTCATCTTTTCTGGTAAAGTTACTGCTTGCTAATGTAAATGTTCCTCTTCAGAATGCTGCACAAGTTTTCAGTTGGTTGAACACGCGAGATCCTTCATTAAACAAATGTTTTTAAAACTTGTTTTATTCAGATATTAGTTTTTGCTAAATGTAATGAAGCTGCTTTGTGGATCCAAAATCTTTGTTCTGAACATGTTTAGGTATCAATCATAACTCCCTTTTATGCTTTCAAAAAAATCAATTTATATCAGCTGTCATCTTAACACTGTTTAGAACTCACCCTGAGCCTGCCATGTCATTATCTAAAAAAATCACACCATTTTTGCTGTGACAATTTTTTTTCCAGTGTCACCCAGGTTTTGATCTACCTGTTTTACCAAATGAAAGTAGCAGGGTGTTCATAGGTTAAAAAGTTCTTGTTGTTTTTTCTTTAAGTTGTGTATTATTTTGCCATTAGATTTAATTTTCCTTGTGGATATCTTTAAAAGAGACAGTCATTTCCTTGTCACTGTCTAAATATTTAACTGATGGGATATATATATATATATATATATATATATATATATAAAAATAGGAAGGAACTGGTTAGGTAAATAGTCCAAAGTTCCTTAGTATTTTTGTTATTATTTTAAAAAATAGTGCTCGATACAAAAGTAGAGCATAAATATAATTATTTATTTAAAATATGATTCCAAATACTTACATAAGAGGTCTCATGTTTCAAAACAAGAGCAAAACTTCAATATAATCCTTTAAATTAAATTGAGTTGAAATTAAAAAGGGCTCCGTTCCATCTTCAAGCGGGTTTTTTTGTTGGAAGCATGAGATGGGCCGATATGTATTCAATCATATTTTTTAAATAAATTTTATTATATATATATATATATATATATATATTCTCTCTCTCTTTGGGCACTTCATTGTGGTGTAAAAGTTAGCAATCTTGTCTTAGGCACATGGCCCTATTATGTTGAACCATCAGTTCTTGTGTAATCACCAAAGTTAAAAAATATATTGAGCCTGGTCAGTACTGAGTTGGGTGACTGCTTAGGAATACCAGGTGCTGTAAGCTTGGGTATGCATGTGATCTAATGGATAACTGCTAAGAATTGGAAATCTGAGAACAGTTGCAATTCCAGTCAGTTTTTTTGTTATATTCACTTATGTGCAAATACCCTTGGGAAAGGTATGAATCCAACTATTCTCCTCCTCCTCCTCCCAGTTAGTGTTAATTAGTAGGACTTTCATCAGTAAATAATTGTTATTATTATTATTATTTTTATTTTTTTTTGTTGTGGTTGTGAACATATGAGGGTGCTTTCCTAGCCCCTCAATGACAGGACATTGACTGCCTCATGTTTCATTTCTATCTGTGGGCACAAAAAATGGGAAAGGGATTGATAGGTAAAAATAAATGACAGGGTTTGAATCTTCGTTTCTTACCATATCTCCAATATATTTTGTCGTTCATTTAGGGCTTCCCTTGCCTAATGGGTGGGTGATGCATGACGACAACTTATGCCATCTTAGATCAGCTTTTTTTTTTTTTTTTTTTTTTTTTTTCTTCTCTCCAATCAGTGAGCTCTTTGATTTACCTACCAACCCTCTGCTTATCTCAACATTACACATTTGTGACTGGCAACCCTAATGGGTGGAATTGGAACTACCTTGGTGGTCAGCCTTCATCTGGTAAATGGTAGCTTGGCATATTTCAAGGGACCATGTATTCCCCTGGCAAGGGCAATCAAGAACTACCCCTCAATCCCAACTGTGGCTGTTAATCTATGACTAACTTTCATTGCAACTGCACAAACAGATGCTACTCATTCACTAAATAAAATTTATTTTAAATATTGATAAAACATTGTGTCAAGTCTGTAATATATTTGAGGTCGGTCTGCTTATATTTTTATTACAATTTTCCAGTTTGTATATAAATTGTACATTTAGATTGAATTCATAGAAACACTATCCAAAATTTGTTGGTTTGATATTGGGAGATGGGAACAAAACATTATAGGCAAACATGGTCCTTTATGCCAACCAAAAAAACTGATTGTCAAAAGGACGTGATTTTTTTTTTTTTTCTCCATTGACACTACTTTAGTCCTCGGCAATGTTTGTTTTTAAAGTGATGATTAGAAGTGTAATAAAGCCTAAGCATGATACATAGTGCTTATTATTTGTTTTCAATTCGCAAGTACAAAGAAAATGTATAAATTTGCTTTTATATTTAGGTTTTATTAAAATTCTAATCATTGCTTTGTAAGGCTAGGAGTGAAATGTAGATAAATAATAGTCGTGTCAAGGAAATAAATTGTCCATTTGACATTGTTTTTTGTGCGATCACAAAGGTCTAATATTACCATAAGTTCAATAGATTCATCAAACATCTAGTCCTGGTGATGCTTTGATATGAAATGCTTGAGTTGGCTAACTAGATAAGTCACTTGAACTTTTCTTAGTTGATTGAATCTATTTGAAATGAAAAAATGAATTATCAATAACTACCCTATTATGTTTGCTTATAAAGTCACCTGAACCTCTGTTGATCATAGAGGAAGCCAACCCTCAACATGAAATGTTTTAAAACATACCCTTGGGCAAGCATAATTCCTACTGTTCCCCATCTTTGTGTACTTGTAACTCAGTCGGTTAAGTGCCATATGTGATGGACACTTGGGCAATCATGTCTTTTTCAATTCGTTACTGGGTAGGCAGATTCTCACAGTAGGTTGCTGTTTCTTTCTGCAGGAGACTAGTTCCCAATAAAGACTATAGTGCCCAGTCTCTCTTGCTATTTAACCCATAGCAGGGTGGGTGAAGAGAAGAGATACATTAATACTTCCCCAAAGGTATCTACATGTAAGTGAATTTAATGAACCAGATTGGAATTCGAACTGTTTCTCATTCTGACTCGTTATCCATTACACCATATTGTACAGCCTTTAACACCATACTAAGCAAAAATATTCAGGTTTCTATCACAAATGTTAAGCCCATGCCATTGCTGGAAGTTCAGTGTTCACTAGGTGCCTCAAGATTCTCATGGTACAAAATCTGGTTACTCAGAATATGCAATTTACTGATGTTTTTAGAGCTGTAAAGGACAAGAAATTGTGGTGAGGCATGATCATATAGATGTCACATTGCTAAAAAGGAATATAAAATAATTTCTACAATTTTCAAATAAGCAAGTGATTCATGTACATTAATGGTCAGATTAATGTAACAACTTTCCTGTGCTTTTTTTTATAAATGTTTTCATAGTAATTGAAAGAGCTTTTTTACTTTTTTTTTTTTTTTTTTTTCTCAAAGTGATAGTTTGACCGATCTCATACTATAAGTCAATGTCACAAAGGAATGTGCAAGTTGGACGAACAAATACATGAAAGCTGACTTAATAATTTTCAGTGATTAATGTATAACTACATTGGATAGACCTGGTGGCTGGTCTAGATATTGGATCTTTTCCTGGAAATAGTCAATTAGGTCAAATGTTTTCAGCTAGTATTGTATATGGCCAAATTTATATGTCCTTTCAAAGTTGATGGTATCGATTATAGGTACAGAAAATTATTGAAAAGTTACCAGATGAGTAAAAAAAAAAAAAAAAAAGCAGTAACCTAAAGAACCTAATGTTGTGAATGGAAGCAGATAAGAAAGTTGTAGATTAAGAACATTGGTTGCTTTCATGTCTTTTACCAAACTGTCACATTTAAGTATGCATCACCAAAAGGAATGTGTAAAAGAAGTACATGAAAACTGATTTCTCAACAGCAATTTTCAGTGATGAATATAGAACTACAATAGACCTGATGGCTGGTCAAGAGGTTGGATTGTTCTGGAAAGCCATCGGCCAACATTACTTAAGGTCAAGTATTGTATGCAGCAAAATTTTAGGTCCTTTCAATGTCTGTTATTGTACAGAGGATTATTATAAGTTATTTTTTAAAATTTTTGTGCTACAGGTATGCAATTAAATGTTTATATTCTATAAAATTTATTGCATACCTTACCAAAAAAAGTTTTCAACGTCACCAAATTAATAGCATGATACTCATCTTCAGTTAATTTGATTTAAAATTTATCCTTGAGATATGAGAATGGAAAACAAACAGATCTGTGGGGACCAATAAAAACTGCTGCAAGTAATGTTAAAGGTCTCATCATTTTACAGATGAAATGACTAAACTAACTTCTATGCTAACAGTTTCTTTTGCACTTCTTGCTTGTCTTCCGACCTCTTGCTTTAATGTTGATCTTCAAAAATTTGTATGCAATGTCATTCTTTATTTTGTCATCTTAATTCCTGTTCTTTTATTGTTCTCTCCCCTTCATGTTTTTCATTTCTCATATTCTATCACATGCAGTAAGCCCTTGTGGCTTAATGGAAAGTAGGTGATGATGCCATAAAAGTTGAGAAACTTTGGTTTAGATGGCTTTTCAAATGAATTTTGATGAGTTGGCTCCTGGCTTACATTCATTGCTTCTCACTTTTGTCAGAACTTGTATATTTTCTTGATTAGGTTCTTGTTTTATATATGACTAGCGGTATAACCCGTCTTCGACCGGGTCTTTCAATACTGGGAATTTTTGCTGTTCAATTGGAGCAGTTTAAGTTTAAAGTCAGCCCACCTGAAAATCAATATTAGTAACAACATTTGGGTACAACTGAGGTACATCCCAAATGGAGGTGGGGTACTGTGTTAACAATTTGGATGGTGGGTGGCTCTGAAAAAGGCCATTTTTGCGTTCTCAATCTTGTTTCAGCCTCGAGTGCAGCAGCAGTTGAAGGGGCGTTTCTCCTCAGCTGTTGCGTCCTTTGATCATCATTTTCAGCCTTGCGTTCAGATGAAAACTAAGGAAACGCATAAACGACATCCAATCACACACACACATTTGTAAGAATTATAGATAATAGTATTGTAATAATTTAAACTATTTTTATTAAAGTTTTTATGAAAAGATACATATCCAAGAACAGATAGTAAAATGTTGAGTTATAATGAACAGGAAGTAGTGGAGAGCCATTGTCTCCAACAATTTAGACTCAAAACTGGCAATGAAGAATTATTTATCAAACAAGAAAAATTTCATTGAAATCGGATCAAAACTGGAAATGCATAAACAACATTGATCACAAAATAAATTTTAAAAAATGAACAAAGAAAGTTTGTGTTAAGCAATATTGATGTCTATTTCATGCCACTCACACGTCCCACCAACCAACAAAAGAAGAAGCAGTAAGTGAAAAAAGGAAGAACTAGTATAAAGTCTTTGAAAGAATATGTGCAATATATCACTTTTCATGAGAAACTTTAGTTGCATCCACACGATGCACAGATGGGAAACTTGCTGCATCCTATGAGATTTTTATGTAGGTACCATCACAGAAAATTTTAAAGTTTAAAATGAATTTTTAAAAATGAAAAATCTTATTTGAAGCTTTTGTTTTAGTTTTAATTTCATATTTAATTTAATATTTCCAATAAGCAAAATACTTAGATCTATTTCAAAAATAAATTTAAAAGTTTTTTTGGGGGATTGAAATAGCTGATTAGCACCTTTTTTTTTTTTTTTAGTTGTCTTTCATCGTAATGTAATTCTCTTTATTAAAAAATCTCCCAAAAATAAAATATACTTTTCTGAAACTTCATTTGAGGAATATTAGCTAAGTTTAATTAATCTGATTTGAAAAAAATATTTAAAATATCACATGCATTTTTAACCTAGTGGTAGCTGTTTAAGCTGTTGGCAAGTTTGACAAATTAATGACAGATTGATGTTTTTCTAATGTTCTATGGAGGCTTTAGCGATAATAGAACATTTTTTTTTTTTTTTTTTAAAGTATTTGATGATTTGTGCTAAGCTTTTCCATTTATGATTAGTAAATATAATTTTTACTTAATAACATCTAAAAAATGTAAAATTAATAGAATTTTAAAAGATTTAAAACTTAAATTATTCTAATCAAAATTTAAAAAAAAAAAAAATTCATTATTGAAAAAATTTTTCTTAAGATGATAGTATCCTTAATATCTTATTTATAAAAGCAATTAAAAGCTTTTATAATTAAATAATGTCATAGTTTTATTGCATTTTTTATTTTATGATTCAGAGCAGATTTTCAGTAAAATGGTGTTTCTGTTTGACAAAAACAAATTGATTCAAATTCTACAAGGATTTCTCCTTTTAACAAATATAAAGATGAAGAGGGTAGAATTTTAATTTCTTGAAATTTTATAAAATTAAGTAAATGGGGGTAACAGATGTTAAAAACAAAAAAAACAAAAGAAAAGTTTTTTTAAATAATTTCAATCACTTGTGAATAAGTCCTGAAAATTAAATTAAAATCCAACAATTATTTGATTTTTTGCAAGAATTTCTAAAACGTTTTTTACCACAAAAAGACACTTTCTCACACAAATCTTTGGCCCATCTGCTAACTCAAGAAAAACAAGAGTTTTAACCAAAATTTCAAACATTCTAGTAAGGATTAAAAAAATTTGATAGAAAAATCAAAAAATAATTTGCTCTTTTTTCTTAATAAATAAATATTTTGATGATAAAACTTTATTATCAAGTTTGTAGACTTTTTCATCATGTATGCTGTGTTTTTAGAGAATTTTTAGAGGTACCTATTTTTATGCATTAGTGACACAGGGTGTTCTATCAGCATCTTTGTGTGTGTGTATGTATGTATGTATGTATATATATATATATATATATATATATATATATGTATGTGTGTGTGTGTGTTAAATGTAGCTGTCTCTTCTACATATACACTTATATACATATATATATATTATGAAATAGACAAAGTCCGACAATTATTTTAAGACATTTTTATGTTTATATCTATAAAAAGAATGTATAAACATAAAAATGTTTTAAAATAATTTCATAATGTGTGACGTCATTTGTTTACATTTGGATGCATTTTGAGCAGATATGAATGTACGTGAGAGATTCATGGAAGATTGCAGTTTAAAAGCAGTAAAATTGACCTTGCTAACTGAATGATCCTCTGTGGCTCAATCGGTTAAGGCACATCAGGCTATATGGTGGTTCCGTATAGGATACAGATTCGATTCCTGTCGGAGGATGAATATTTTCTATGAAAGTTTCTTGGACATTCAGGCTGGTAAATGTTATTAATACTGTTTATTATAAAAAAGAGCATTTACTTAAATATGTGTATCTATAAAAAGAATATAAACATAAAAACATAGTTAAATTCCCAGATCAATTGTGGACAAGATATGATCTGGGAATTTAACTATATTGTCAACATGGAAAAAAAAATCTCTTACTATAAAGGTAATTTATATTAACCAGAAAAAAAAGGCTTAGACAGAAGCGTCTATCTTTTTAAATTTTGATTTTTTAATGTAACTATAACAACAAAAACATTTCAATTTCATTTTTGCCTTGAAAAAGTCGGAAACGAAACATGTCGGCAAAATCTAAGATTTTTTTTTCCAATTGTCATTTTATACCATAAAAACATATATATATATATGTTAAATGTAGCCGTCTCTTCAGCTCCAATAGCTTCATATTTTGCACTTCTCGCCTGTGGAACTCCCTCCTCTTTTCCTGTTTCCCTGATAGCTATAATCTCCAACTATTCAAATGTAATGTCAATTGACATCTCCAGATGCCTTGATCTATCCCCTATCCTTCTCTTCATTGTTCCTCTATCACTCCTATTTGCTCTCGCTCCAACTATCTGTAACCCCTTGTGTGCTAGTGGCGTCCCGCCTTGCTTGGGGTGAAACGCTTAAAAAATATATATATATATATATATATATATATATATATACATAAAAATTTTATTTTTAACTATTATTTACACTATTTACATTCAAACTATTGTTTTCATATTTGTTGTAGTTATCATGTTTCAGCCATTGTACCCTCCAGCCTTCATGAGGTGTATATTTATCCAGGTAACCATGGGGAATTCCAAACTGAACCCATTATTTAATCTACTGGGGTAGACCATTATCATTCCACTATCCATGTTTTGGTATATCTTGTCTAGTTCTTATTTTTAGTACTATTTGCACTGTTTCTACTGAGTTCAAGTTGACACTACTCAGCCCAGGGATTGAACTCACAACTCCTATATCACCAAATTCTTCACTTTAGGTTTAAAGCTCCAATTTCTCCACAGAGAATTGTCCTACAGGACATAGCCTAGTGGATTAAAACAATGTTTCCTGAATTTGGTGATGTAGTGCTTGGACTCAGTGGAAACAGTACGAGCAGTACTAAAAATAAGAACTAGACAAGATATTCTTCCAAGACATGTGCAGTGGAATGAGAACAGTCTACCCCAATAGATTGAATAAATGGTTCAGTTTAGAATTCTCCATAGGTTATCCGGAGAGCACAACAACCCAAGTGTTGCGATAACAACACAGATGAGAGCAATAGTCTTAATGTAAATAATAACTCCTCATCCCAGAAATTATCCTATTATAATTGTGTTTGTCCCTCCCTTCATTAGTTCTCACGATCGTTACGTGTTGTCAGTACTTCATAAATTATGGTTTATTCCATTTTGACTGCATGGAAAGAGAGGAAAAGACACTACTTGGTTTCAGTGAGGAAATGGAAGAAACAAAGAAGAGAAGATAGATGTGTTTAATGTTTCCTGCCAATACCTCATAAATAATGGATTATTCCATTTTGATTGTATGGAAAAACAAAATGCATATCAGATGCACTACTTGGTTTCAGTGAGAAAATAAATGGAAGAAAGAAAAAAGAAAAGGAAGATAGAAGAGTTTAACGGCTGTTTCAATGAAATGGAAAAAGTTGTCAATTTTCAAATCTTTTTATTTGTACCCACTTCTTAAAATAATGACCAGCTTTTATATTTATGATTGTTCTTGCAATATTATGTTAAAGTTGTTAAGCTCAAATATTTAACGATGTGAGAGGGGAATTATAAAAATTTTATATTTTAGTACTGTAAAAAAGCCAGACGGTTTGTTAAAAAAAAAATTAAAAAAAAATTGTTAGTTGTGGGAAAATTTCTATTTTTAGAATTAGCAGTTGAAAAACCACCAAAATTGTTTCTTCTTTGTGAGTTGTTGATTCATTTTTTTTTTTAATTTAAAAAAGAAATATATTTTATTGTATTTATTGACCAATCAGAGACATGGTCTCATCACCTCGTGAATTCTGGAATAAGGGTCTTTGTGAGCCTCCCATTTTCTTATAAACGGAGATTGAGCTGTTGATGAGATCAGAAAGCACTCAGCATTTCAAGGAACAAGAAGTGTCAAAGCAGAAGGGAGTCATTAATCAGAGAAAGAAAGACAAACAGCAAAATCTCAACTTGAAGATATATACAAATCCCAGGATTTGAGCTGCTTCCAGAGAACGATTTCAAAGAAACTAAAAACTCAAATTGAACTTTTCTTTAAAGCAAACATAAAAAGTCCACCTGACACCAACCAATTCAAACCACAAAAAAACTCCTTTTTTGTATTTTCTGCTTTATCTAATTTTTGGCTTCTTCAAAGTTATTTTTTTTCAAAAATTGTGATCTTTTTGTCTTGTATATTTAATTTGTTATTAGTTTTTAGCCTTAGTTTTTTTTATAAAGTGCACAAAAGGAAATTTTGGTGAAAGCTCTTGTTTGTAAATATTCTATTTATTTTCTTTGTGTACTGTAATAAATGTTTGTTCTTCCAAATTTCATGTCGTAGTTGAGTCTTGTTTGGTTGCACCTTGTTCAGCTTTAAGGATAAAGTGCCCTCTTTTCTCATTTTATCCTGGCTAAATTTTTGTAGAATTTCTATGTATATTTTATTGTCATTGAACTTGCTATAAGCTTATTCAATCATTAACTTAAAAATTAAGATTTATCAGAGAATTCAAATAGGAAAGCTGTGACATTTTCATGGGACTTTCTAGTTTTTAACTATTTCGCTAATATTATAACATCCAATTTTTGAATGAGATCAAGTGTTTTGAATCTTATTTGAAGTAATTTGAGAACAAGAAGCATTTTATTTTTCCTAATTTGCAAAAATAAATACAAAACTTAAAAAAAAAAATTTGTCTATTCATTTTTTTTAATGATTGAAAATAATAAAATTAATATCAAGCCTTTTAATTCTGATTGATTTTTTTTTATTGATTGAAAAATAAAATTAATATCAAGCCTTTTATTTCTGATTGACTTTTTTTTTATTGATTAAAAAATAATAAAATTAATATCAAGCCTTTTATTTCTGATTGATTTTTTTTATTGATTGAAAAATAATAAAATTAATATCAAGCCTTTTATTTCTGATTACAGGCAATTACTGATAACAAAACAGTATAGAAATTTTTTCATTACAAGCAAAGCATAATAGAGAAAAACAAATTAAAAGGTGAAGAATTCACAAGGAAACCAGCAAATTAACTTTTTGAGACAATCATCATTGTGCAAAGAATGAGAGAACTCAACTTTTCCATCTTGAAAGCCAATGGTAGAGAGTTCAATCCTTGTCAAGTGTTTACTCATTTTATTTTTCAACTAGGCAATAAACTTTTGGCATACATGGATAACCGTACCTGCAATAAAACATGTCAAAAAGGACGCTTTTCCCCTGATACTGCTTTTTTAAATACCTTCACTCTTGGCGATGTTTATTGTTTTATAAAGTCATGAAATATAGTGAAGGTAGTTAAAATAATAATGCTGTAAATGGAAAAACATCCTTTTGACACTGTCTTAGTGTGCATGGTTGCCAAATTTTCTTTATCCTTAGCATAATACTGAAGGAAGGAAGTTATTGAAAATTGATATTTTTCTTTTCCAAAACATTGTTTGTCAAAGCATAAATCTATTTTACATACCAATGCACATTCTAGAAAATTATATATGACAACGCCTTTATTTAATATAAGCTGAATTAAAAAAAACAAAATTATTTAGTATTAATACTACAATACCAACATAGGTTTATTCAAGTTGAACAATAAAATGGGAAAATTTTTCTTTTTTCCAAAAGTAAAAGCAAATGTTATACAAGATAATCAACATTACTATTATTTTGTTTTTATTGAAGTACAAAATAGCTGAGCAGGAAAAAAAAAACAAAAACAAAATAACAAAAATGTTTCTTATGGGCAAAAGCAAATGCCAAAAAGTACTGTTTCAAATTCTTATACAAAATTGAAATAATCAACTATTTCTTTTGAACTTGAAAAAAATGCATGGGTTCAACAGTAAATTCTCAGACAAATCCTATGACAAAAATCTATTCAATAATAAAAATACAATGTGCCTTTATATATTTATTGATCAAGCAGCTTGATCTGCCCTTCATCATAAGATATTCTGTTTTTTTTGTAACAGGAGGCATTAATTGAATCCAGTAAGTGAATGTGCTTTGGTTTAATTTATCTCATAAGTAGGGGAGATCAAGCTGCTAATAAATTGCTATATTTCTCTTTGGCTATTTTTAGTTGTAATTATTTAAAAAGTGGAATTGTTAATTCTATCGACTATAAAACCCCAGATTTCTAATGAAAATATAATAGTCAAAAAAAAAAAAAATATTAGTCAATGTTGGTTGTTTTAGAAATGTTTACATTTCTTAGCAATTAAGTCAGTTATTTCTTTAATGTTTGTCTTGACTAATTACAGATTGAAAAATAAATGAAATAGCTTTAAGGACATAAAAAAAAATTAGGGCATGGGAAATGAGGACTGATTATATTGTTTACTTCATAGCAATATAATTTTAAGTAAAATGATGCACTGAAATAAGTAACCAAGTAATCATTTTAGGTTCTCTGAATATCAATGCCTTTTTTTATACCAATACTTTGGGTATTAAATTTAGCGTTTCAAACGATTTTTTTCCTATCAAAAACTGATTTATATCTCATATATATGTATGTATGTATGTATGTATTTGGTTAACCCTACCTTTGAATTTGAAAAATCATGCATTCAAAATTAATACGAAAAATATGCTTAGAAACATTTCAGTTTTAGAGAACAAAGTGAGTTTGATCATTTGACGCCCCATACTTGTCTGTTTTTGCCAAAACTAATTTACATTTAGGAAAGAATTTATTTCAACAATATTGTTACCTAATGAACGCATAAACTAGAAAAAATATTTGTTTGTTTTGTTTTGTTTTACTTTTACGGCATATCAACCTCAATTGGTTATTTAATAATCCGACAAGATTTTTGCTAGTAATACATAATTTTTCTTCAAAAATTTATAGCTGATTATGTTATTTTTTACAAAGTATTGCTGATATTTAAAAGTAAAACCTATTTTTACATTCATATTGTTTTGTTATTGTAAATTACATTTATTGTAGATTACATAATCTGATAAAGATGAACAACTAACTTTTACTTTTTGAAATGTGAAATAAAAATAAAATTATTCACTTTGCTGACGTGATAAAAATATTTATAGGCGATATCCGACAACCTGAGGGGGGGGGGGTAAAATGTCTACACTTTCCCAAATTCTAAAATTATTGTCTGAAGGGTTTGGGGTTAGGATCCGCAAAAACGTTACTCATTGAAAAAAATTATAAAACAAAACAAACAAAAATAAAACAAGGAAAAGTAACATAAAAAAAAGAAAAAATTAGGGTTCCGGTTGCATGACTGAAACAGTGAAAAAGCTGAAAAGTGAAAATATATAAAATTTCCAGAAAGATGTAATGCAGTTAAAAAGTAAAACTGTTAAAACCTTTTTAGCCAAAAGGTTTTTTAGACATTTCAATTTTTGCATGCTCTTTCTATTTTAATACTTGTTCACACACTCGTTTAAAAAAAAAAAAAGGAAAAGTTTCGGGGGAAATTATTTTTGTAGATATCCTCCCTTAGGCCGCGGCATTTGTCAGAATCGGTAAATAAATATTGATTCGTTATAGATTTTTAGAAGGGGATCCAGTTGAGTTAAGTTAGTATCAATTGGACGCTAAGTTTCAAATTGATCCTTGACTTAGTTTTTGGGTGTAGGTAAATCAGTTGTTATTTAATTTACGAATGTCAAGTTTGAAACTGCGGTGAAATATCTACATATATTTTTAACGAACATTCTTAGTTTTTTACATTTTATTTTTTAAACTTTTTGTATGTTTTTTTTTTCGGAAGAACATACATTTATGATTTAAAGTTCATAATTATTTATTCTTAAATGAAGAATAAACGGATATGTAAGTCAAAAAAATCTCTGTTCTTTAATTTAATTAGAAATGTACACATCCGTTTGTTCATTTTAAAAGAATGTTACGGAAAACAGCTGAGATCAATAACTCTGTCTGTAAAAGTCAGGGATCGATTTGATATTAGACTGGAACTCCTAAATCGATAACAAATCAATATTTTCGATTCTGACAAAAATCGCGGTCTAAGAAATGCCGAATGAATCCTATTCTACAAAAATTATTTCCTAAAAACTTTAATTTTTTTACGAATTACTATTAAATTAATTAAAATAGTGCGCACATAGTTATTCGCAATAAACTTTGTGGTTACAAGCAAAATAACTTTTAAAAAACGTTTCAAATTAACTTAAGTCACCAAATTATTAGCAGTAAGAAGAATAATTGCCGAGAGGAGTCAGTAGACCGTCAAGAAGGAAGTCTTATTTGAAGTTTGTGATTACTGATTAAATGTTTTATTTATATTCTTTTTTTTAGCAACTAGTTAGTTTGCTTATTAATTTTTTTTTTTTTTTAGTCTCACCAGATGAATAACCCAAAAAACCTGTAATTTTTTTTTTAAAAACATTTATTTCCACCAACCCCATAGCCGATAAAATGTTAATTAGCATGTTAATAAAAATATCAAACAATCTCCAATTTTAATAAACTACATTACTACAAAACTCAATGACATTACAATAATACATCATCGGCAATTATTCCTCCAAGGAATGGGAAGCCGCGGATTGAATAATTTGGGAAGTAACACTCACATAAAGCAGGACGGGCCGCCTCAGACTGCAAGTTTTTCTTTTTTTTTGGTAAATTTAGTTAGTAATGAAGTAACACGCAAAAATTAGTTGTACCATTTTTTTTTTTTTTTTTTAAACCTAAATTCACTTTAGGTTTTGTGAAGTAACACACTCATTAACTTGAGGGTTATATGAATCAGTTAAGCATTTTTTTGTTTTCAAAGTGCCTAAATAACATTTTGAACTGATTGTTATTTATTTAAAAAAAAATGTACAGCCGATGGAAACCGGTTCGCTCGTTAAATTTTTTTTTTTAATAATTGAAAATCATGGAATTTCCTAAGCATGACAAGATTTAAGAACATCATTTTAGGGTCCTAAATTATGAATATTTTTTTAAGAAACATGGTAAGTAACAATGACTTAAAAAAATTAAGTGCCATTGTTACTTTTTTTATTTACAAATGTTAGATTTGAAACTGGGCCCACATCATTGATAACTGTGTACAACTAGTGTTGCCATTTTTTCAAATTAGGGATTTCTCATTTTTAAAAGGTTTTTGTGAAATAGATTAATTTTCCTTTTGGGCATTTTAGCTTTATTAGAGAGATATTGCATAAACAAAGGGAGATAATAAATATTTATCCCGAACTGTACCAACACAACCGAGATTATCTCGGTGGTGTTGACTGCACCTTCATCCAAACTTTTATAACTTTTTAAATAAAAGATTTTTCCTCATTTCAAGGTTTCTTCATAAATGTTCAATTCTTAATAATAAGAATTGAAGGAGAAAAATACATAGTAGTAAGATTCATTTCTAACTCCCTAGTTTGTGTAAGTGTCTCTCTGGAGCGAAAAAGGAAAACAATATACAGTACACAATAAAAAACAAAACAAGATCTTATTTTGCAAAAAGTTAAAACTTATTTAAAAGTTCAAAAATTAGATAAAAAGACAACAGTTCAACGTGCTTAAAGGGTATTCTAATGAAATCAGTACTCCCCATTTTTTATTAACGAGCGGACCAGATCCGCCCTACGAGTGTCACTTGCGTTTTTTTTTGTTTTTTTAATGTTTTCCACGATCTTATTTTCTTATCGCGGTTTTGTTTTTACATGTTATCTAAATAAAAATAAATGGCCTAATTAATTGTAATTTTTTTTTTTTTGTAGATGTCCAATTTTGACTACTAAAGTTTTACGCCACGGGTTGGATATTCATCTTCGTTTCAATAAGTGTTTGAACATCAGTAAAGAACTTGTTACTGTAGGATGAACTTTGACTAGAGAAGTTTACACACAGTTCAATGCTTTGCTTTAGAAATCCGTCTTTAGGCTTTTTCTTGTCTTTCGATCAATTACGCACTTAAATAAAAAAGGTTCGATTTTGCCGTATTCATCACCTTCACTTAAAATAACATTGTTTCGCGAAAGGAAAAACTTTATTCCATGTTCCAAAGCTTTTTCCAAATCGATATAGATCAATACTTTACTGCTACTCCTCATTCCACTGACAACGCCTTTCTCACCAGGTTCACCACTTGCAAAATGGATATGGTTTCGTCCCATAGTTTTTAAACCATTTCTTTTAATTTTGTCCCAAGCATTGTACGTGGTACCGTGAACAACATAAGGGTACGCCTCGGCATCTGTAATTGGTTGTAATTTTAGTTTTTCACATTTTATAGTATGTCCCTGGTTAGCTCCAATCATAAGATTGCCAAATTTGTCACGTTTCAGATGAAATCTTTGTTTCTCATTAGTTTCAACAATTCGGATAATATCCTCCTTGAAAACATTTCTATATCCAAAACAAGTTAAAATCTCATTCACATGGACAAATCCATATTTGTCCATATGTAGGTTCATTTTAAAAGCCCCATGACGCAGTATATAAGACAGCCTTTTTGATATTTGGATATCACGTTCTTTTTGGAACTCAAACATATATCTTGAAAATGAACGCGGATGCCTCCTCCAATTGTCAGGTCTATTAGTTGGATAGTTCCAGTTTCTATCCGTGTCTCTGAAGGAATTGGGGGCTACAGATTGCCTATAATAATGCCTAGTATTTGGATAATGATTTTGACAATGCGACATTTTTGTAATCGAAAAAAGAGGGGTGTTAATCGTGAATCTGAAAGCTGGTTTTAAAAGTAGAGAACAGCCCTTTAGCATTACTTTGATTTTTCCAAGAAATTGGATGTTTTTTTTTACTTTCACTTTTTAGTTTAGTACTTGAACTGCGTGACTATTATTTGTAAATTTAAATAATTAAAAAAAACAAAACAAAAAAAACTAGTGGAATATTTCGCGTTTTTTAAATCCATTATGTGATAATCGTTTTGGTAATAGAACAAATATTAAATTTTGAAAATAATTTCGTAAATGACTAATTTGTGAAGTTCTAGTTCTAAACTAGAGAAAAGAAATAAGAGTTACCTCCCCTTGCATAACTCTTTAACGTTATTTAGTGTCACATGGCCGAGAGAGAGAGAGAGCAACTGAGCTTCTCTCCGTGTTAAAATATTTTCATACATTTTGATTTAAATTCAAAAAAAAATAAAGAAAAAATGCCCGGTTCTTATGAAGCTGTACCAATTTTGGAGAAGTTTCCTCTACAAATCCAGATTGGGTCCATAGCCTGCTATGGTAAGAATTTTTTCTTTACGGGGTTAAAAAATGGATAATAATATTTTTCAAAAAAAGTGTTGTACGGAACTAGGTTTGTTATTTATTTCTTTTTTTATGGCTATGTTACTTTAACATTTATTTACGCTACGTTCAAAGTCGAACTCGTCTAATATGCTATTTATTTAGCATAGAAACAAAATAGAAGCGAGAGCTTTCCTATTGCTTTTTACGCATTCACTTTTTTTAAACTGTCAAGTTTTCTATCCTATTTTGTTTCCAGACGAAAGCACGGTGGGTCCACTTTTCACGATGTCAATAGCTTCATAGTGATGTTTAAAATGACGTATTTATTTACTCAAACTTTGTTTCGTAAAAATATTCTGGTTCATGAAGTCCCATTTCTTCGTAAATTGAGTGATTTTATTTTTAAGTTTTGAAGAAATCTGAATGTAAATTAAAGATGACAGATTGTCCATTTCGTCAATAGTCGATCCCACAGGTGACGATAATTTGTCTTACTCTTCTTTTTTTTAAAAACGATGTCTTGTCATTTTTTTTTTTTTTTCGAAGTAATTAACGAAGAATTTATTTTAAAATTCTGAATGAATAAAAAAGGAAATATCGTGAAATTACTTTGTATACGATCTTTAATGCAACTTAGTGGTCATTCGTTTATTTCCCTGGGCATCAGTTGGAAAGATGTCTAATTTTCTCTCAGTACTACACCTAGAAAAAAGCTTAATAATGTTTATTTGGCTTATCTAGTAGTTGTAGATAACTACTATTTCACATTATTAATATTTTTTATAGAGATTTAAAATGTTGCATTTAAAGTTAAAATTTAACTGTTAAATCCATTTTTAATTTGAAATTCAGAAAGTGTTTAAATAATAATAAAAAAAAAAATGGGTGTGTTGTATCCTGAGAAGGAAGCAAATAAAATTTTTCTAAATAAATCTTTTCCTTTTTTTGTTTATTTTTTTTACTTTTTACCGTTTGGAAATATTTACTTTGTATCTTTTTTATTTTTAATTAATAAAAAATTTAAAAAAAAAACAACAACAAACAAACTTTATTAAAACCTAACGATTTATTACATTTTTTTTAATGTAAACTAAACAATAAATGGTTAGTACTTTTTGTTTACTAACTTGGGTTCTTGTGTAGCTGTTATTAACATTTTTTATATATCATCATAGTAGTTACTAGTGCGACTTCAATCCTCATCAGGTGGACCATACTTGTCCTGTACAAAAACTTCGTCAATAAATGATTGTTTAAAAATTTGGTCTCGTGATAAATTTAGAATTTAATATTTATTTATTTATTTTTTTTAGAAATATAAAAATATTTAAATTCCAGATTTTTGTCCCCAATCCGACATTTAAACGTTGTTCTGATAAAAAATATGGTGATTATTTAATTAAAACTAAGTCACATGTGATTCTTACGAAAACTTTTAAAGAATTGAAGAACGATGTATTGCAAAATCTTATTGATCAGAATGAAATTTGTTCGACGACTGCACCAACAACTTGAATTTCTTTCTTAAAATAAGATTTGTTTACATCGGTGGAGAAAAAAAAAAGGCGAAGGCACTTCCATATATTAAGAAGACTAAGAGGAATTTTTAAGTTGGATGTTATTTATATAATTATGAAAAAAAAATCCACAATTTCGATTGGAGAAAGAATTGAAAAAAAAACCCCCAAAAAACAAACTTTGGATCGCAAATGTGGACACGATTTTGCCAAGTTACGTAATCTTGGAAGCAGTGGAAGATAAGCTTTACAGTCACGGAGAAAAAAAAAAGATGGATAATTTAATTACTTTGTAGTGTTTCAGTTTGTGGAATCAAAAACTCAAAATTTTATTTTATTTTTGCATCAAATCTATTTCCTGTTTTGCATCACACCCCAACTTCAAAAGGGTACCCTGCGTATTAAAATTTGCATTATGACATTTTTAAACTGAAGGTCTGTTCACTTATTGTTTACAATCGACATAAAAATGAAAGTGTTTTTTTTCTCTCTCTCTCTCTCGGTTTGATGTAATAAAAATGAAATTGGGGAATTTTGAATATTTGGTTCCAGAAACTATGCAAATATATTATATTTTTTTTTTATTCAAAGATTATGGAAGTACGCAATATTGCCACAGAGAAATAAAGATGTAATAATTATTCAGTTGTAAGATATTAAAAAAAAAAAAACACAAAAAAAACACCTGCCATTTATTGAACTTAACCTTTTTTACATTGATACCCAGTTAAAATTAAATTTCCTATATCTATCAGTAAATTAGTCGGCAAGAAGAACTTGCTAATCATGCAATTGTAAATTCACAAGTTAAAGTAAAACTGAAAATGGAAGCTTTGAAGATTGTGTTCAATCTTTCAAATGAATAGTGTTTTTTTCCCTGTCTTCATACTGAGCATTGGAAATTGTGGTTTTACCTGAGTAGGAACTGTGATCAATTTTCTTTGTTTGCCAATGGATTTCACTAAAAATGTCTGCTAGATGGAATGGCAATCGGTGATATAAGAGTAACACTAAGAGTAAAAAGTACTCCTTTTGTTCTTAGTAGTGACAACATGGGAATTGTCTCTGCTGAGGGAGATCTCTTTTTCCAGTTATGCCAGATCAGATCAGCTCCTATAATTCTGCAAGCTCGTACATTTACTAAGTACTAATTAACTAATAAGTAAATTTCACCAAACCACGTGGCACACTCACATATGCATTCTAACACACCCTACTTCTAGTCCTACAAATGTTTTTGTTTATTTGTGCTATACAGTTATATGCCATGCAGGATACTCGCTTAGGTGATCATGTATCTTTCGATACATGACTGACGGGGCAGATTTTTTCCTGCAGTAGGTTATCATTTCTTTCTGCAGTAGACCAGTTGCCATCCAAGGCTATAGAACCTGGACTGCCCTGATATTTACCCATAGCTGGGGGAAGAAGAGAATTCCTACTATTCCCAAGGGTATTAGCATGTAAGTGAATGCAATGGATTCCACTGGAATTCAAACTTGGTTCTCCGATTCCACAATCCAAGCTGCTGTCCATTATTCCACCATGCTTCTTATCTGTATACATGTAAATATAATGTTCTCTTTCTCTTCTTTAGTTGTTCTGTGGATAACTATGCTCTTGAAATAATTTGATTGAGCTCTTGGAGAGGAAGGGGTGATTTTATAAACAGCGGCTGCTGCTAATGCAATGCTCTTCTACTCTAATCAAGCTCTCCTAGCTATTGACATCTCTTGCATAGTAAGAGCGTTAAAATTTCCCTTTCTCTCTGCCGTGCAACATTAGCTTGGGGGTAGAATCTGTGATCGATGCCAAATCGGTCAGGTTTTGATCCTGGCTAGAAGCAATCAGGTGTCTAGCCACACTGATGAGCTGTGGATGAGATATATCCTGTGCTGAATCTTTTTATTTTTAAAATTTTCAACTTTTATCTTTACAATTTGTAATGCTCTTCTTCTACAGAACATTATTGTTTGGCAACAAATGAGAAATTCAGTTATAAGGCAAACAAATCAAATTATGAGGTCATAAATTGTTCTCAATTTTATTTTATTTTATTTTATTTTTTTTATTTTTTAAATTTTAAGTATTTTAGAACTGAAATGATGATTTGATATTGTAGTAACCTATAACTAAATTTTCAAGGCTATGTAAGATTGATAAACGGTTGACCCTAGACTTAAAGAGGTTAAGATTGTAGCAATTTGGAAAGCACTCTCTCAAGAGTCTGTTCTGATAAATAGTGAAACCTTGTGTATGTGGCATAGCTGTAAAAGTCTGAACTAGTGGAATTAAGGAATGTAACTCGTCTGAACATCTGCCGTAAAAATAGCAATAGGTTTGCAATATTTTGTTTCTTGGGCAGGAAGCTGCATAGTTGAAAACAATTCATCACCCACAAGGCTGCATAGACACTTTAAAATTTGTTGATTAAGTCAAGTTCAGTTTCAGACTATAATTGTGGAGTTTCTTGTATGTCACAAATGAAACTTATAAACAATGTATTATAGGAAAATCTATGTGGAAAATTTATTTTGTAACATGTTTTGTCCTTTAGGACTTTATCAGACAAATGTTTACATTAATGTGACTAGACATACACACAAAGGAGGAGGGGGATACTGAAATTTTAAATTTAAGTTTTTTTTTTTTTGTTTTTATGTGTTTGGGTATATGGTCTAGCCGATCTTCATTGTTGTTTGTTTTTATCACTTTTGATTAAAGCACTTTCTATACACTTTCATCTTAAGAGCGCTCAGAATTTGTAGCCCTCAATATTTATATGAAGAGGAGAAATATATTGAAAATATCTTTAAGCTCCTCCAATACCCTAATTATTTTGTATTCAGCATGAAACAAAAGGCTCGTAAAACAATAGATTAGCTAACTCGTTTGAATAGTGGAAAACATATCCTGTATTCGATGGCTTGGACTGAAAAAGATATGATCATTCATTTCAGGACATACTTGTAGTCTCCAATAGTAAAGTATTGGCTTAAGGAAGGGTTTTGTTTTTTACAGTGTCATTTTGTTTGTGAGGAGTGCCTTCTATGGACTAAATATTGGAACTTCTCATGGCTTTCAGCTAAATTGTTTAATAGTTGCAAACAATTACCAAGATGATTATTTTTTTTTTTAATCAATTGGACTTCATGGCATTCTGATTTGGAAAGAGAATGACGTGTAATATGATGTTGTATTTTTCACTTTTTGGCTACGGCACTAACTTGTAAACATTACCTCTTTTCAAGGCACTGGTATTTGTGAAGTTTAACATAGTACATTTAGAGGGGTTCATTTTCCGTGAAAACGGAATGGCCTACTTGAAACAGAAATCACAATTTTGAAAATTTCAACTTTTTGTTTTATCTTTTCATTTTCCTATCACATGGTGACTGAGGTGGGCGACATTTTGTCATTTCAGAAAGCCAAATTTTATGAATTAGACTTTTGTGACCAAATGATAATGTAGTTTTTTGTCTTTGTGGTATTACTTTTCTGTCACTTTCACTTATAGTAATTCTTATTTATGATTGTAGCATTCTTTGCAAGGGTTAACCTGGAAACTTATCAAGTTAGGTTAAAAGCTGAAGTAGGAGGTATGAAACCCTATCAAGTTGGAGCAACTAATCCAATGGGTGGATATTCCAGCTAATAAAATTTTTAATTTTCCTTTTATTTTCTTGTTTTAATAATGTTTATATATTGTTACACTTCTTCACTAAGTATTATAATGAAGCAAAAACAGAAAACTATACTGAAAATGGGCATTGGGGGAACAGAATTCTATACTGAAAACTGGAGGGAGCCCCCCCAAAAAAACCCAAGAATTCTCTAAAACCTGAAATTGAATTAAGGAAAATTTGAAATGGAAAATTGATCCCTTACGCATCCAGTAAAGAGCCAAATCTGCTACAGTCGTGATGGTTAAACGAGAAGGTGCTGGCATCAGAGAAAATTAATTGCAATACTTTATTGCAGTTTCTTTCTTTCCTTGATATGACAACAATTGGTTAACGGTGCTCATTCCTGCAAATCATGAAATTGACCTAAATTTGTATATAGTGAAAGGAGGATTTGTTGGATTAATATATATTTGGCTTATCAACCTATTGTGGGTTATTTAAAGTCAAAACATTTTGGATTGTAAGTTATATATTGTTATAGAGTAGTTTCACAGTGGAGGCTTGTATTTCACTAAGTCGGTCCTAAAATAGGTTTGACGTACAAAACGTTAGGAACTTGATATAATAGTTAATGACGCAGCAATTTAGTTGTGGTGGCTGATACATTAATATCCGACTAATGGTTGTCTGACATCGACTGTCTGACCAACTCGCTGAGCGATTGGCGACTGACTCGTTACTATTACTACTACTACTACTTATTATAGGTGGGAGAGTCTATTAACTATAGAATAGGTGTGTCTCACTATAACATATATATTTTTTTTTTATTTATTTATTTTTTTTTTTTTTTTGTTAGTGAATATTGCACTAACAAAAAAAAATTATATATTATTACATGTGGGAATAACAATGGTTTTCTTTTTATAAGTTCTACTATTAATCCGAGGAGGTACGATGGAGTAATGATTAGCAGCTCAGATTGAGGAATCAGAGAGCAGAGTTCAAATTCCAGTCAGGTCCATTACTTTCACTTATGTGCTAATACCCTTGGAAAAGGAACGAATCCTCATCTTCTCCCCCCAGCTATGGGTATATAGCAAGACAGACTGGGCTCTATAGCCTTGGGGGGTAACTGGTCTAGGAAAATGTAACTCTGAATTGAAAATTGCATGTAGCACATATACAGCTAAACAAAGGATTGTTTGCATTGGTTTGATGATCCCAATGGACAAATTATGATTGTTTAATCCATAGCAGAGGGAGGAGATAGATTCATACCTTTCCCAACGGTATTTGCACGTAGGTGTATACAACAAACCCAACTGGAGTTCAAATTTGATTTCACATATTGAAAGAACAATGAGTGAAAGATCATTTTTTTTTTTATCTTGTTAGATATTTTGTGTGTTAGCTGATCCCCATTTTTTCTTTTAATACTACAATTTCCAATATCATTGAATTTCTTACTAGCTCAAAGATCTGTTTTCAATGCATAAACAAGTTTCTGTATTTCTTAATTAAATGCTAAACCTTCAGTTTCAGTAGTTTAACATTTTTCTTAAATTGTAATATATTTTGAAAGTGACTTAAAATGGAAAGCCTACTGTTAATATAGCAGGGTAGATTAGGCTCTTTAACCTTGAATGGCAACCAGTCTAAGAGAAGGAAAACTCTGATTTCAAAATGTAACAAAGTAACAGGAAACCATTAACTTTCCCCAAGAAGTTATGATGAGGCCCAAATGATAAAACTGAAGTTAAAGAGACATTATCAGCCATGGCCTGAAAGGAATACAGCATTTAAAAAAAAGCACAAAAGGGTTGCAGGCACAGATACCTTTGCACAATTATATAGAAGTTGATAGAATTATATAGTATAATCCTCCATAGTGACTGAAAATATATTTCATGAGTCTTACAAAGTTTTCAAAACAAATCCAATTATACTCTAAAATTAAATGTGAAGGTGTGATACTATAGACAGCCATGTACAGTGTGGTCTGAAAATCTTGTCATCCCTACATAATACATTTTCTATTTCAGATAGCTGACACAGACTTCCTTGATGTGTGACAGTGTCAATAAAAGTAAATAAACTGAATTGAGTATATGTGCTTTGTATTACTGTATTGTTCTCATTACTTTTTGATATTTGACAAGACTTTTGGATCACCCTGTAGAAAAAGAAGAGGTGGTTTTATCTCGGCCTCTAGTGTTTCTGTCTGCTTGACTAGTGGATGATTACTTTTTGAAGTTTGGTAATTGGCATCCACTTTGATTGAAGAGGGATAGGAAGTAAAAGAGTGGATGATGAATTTTTGGAGATCAAGTGGCAACAAAACCGGAAATAGGGTATATCCAGGTGGTAGTCTATATTAACAGTCTCTGTAGTAACTTGTGGTTGGAGTAAGTTCTGATCCATCTTTGTGGTAGATGAGTGTGTCTGTCATACACTTCTGAAGCCACCATTCATATTACTAGCTGCCACATCAGGATAAGTGAATGGATGAGAAGTTGGTAGGTGGGAGAGCTGATATAGCAGAAATTGTCCTCAGTATCTCCTACCTATTGCCTGGACAAGCAGGTGATGACCTGAATAAAATACCTACATATAATATAGGAAACGGTTTTCATTCTTATTTTTCATTGTGTTTACCTTTTGAGAAAGTAGCATGATTTTCACTAGCTTTTGGTGCATACCGACACAATCAAGAATCAAAATGCAACAGGTGGGGTGATCATTGGGTGATTGTCGGGAAGTTTGGCTGAGGATCATATTGTATGTTTATAAAAGGTAGGTGTTGGATGTCATCAAATATGGATCTAGCAGCTATACCTCTAATTAGGAGATTGGAGGTTTTGAGGTGCTGTTGTTCCCATATTTACTCTGACCTGGAGTGGTAACATCTGTTAGGATCCCAGCTATGATCAAATAGTGAACACTAAAACAAACAAAACACTACGAAAGTATAAAAATGCATTTTTATAGTAAAAAATACCAGTAATACATTTTCTTATATAAAAAACAAATTACTGACAATACTTATTTATAGTATATATTTAGTTGAAGCCATAAAATTGTGTTAAAAATATTTAGATTTCAGCATTAAATAAGCCGTAGAGGTTGATATGCTGTCGAACAAATTCAAACAACCAACATGAAAACTTTAATGATATTAATCCATATAATCTACAATTTCTTAATGAAATCAAACTGTATTCCAAAGTATAACTCATTAAAGCTACAATATAAAATACATATCTAGTAATTATGTCCACACAAACATGTATGTGCACAAAAGCCTGTATTAAATAATGGGAAGTAAGAGTGGATGAGAGATCAAGTGACAGCAAAACCGGAAATAGGGTATATCCAGGTGCTGGTCTATATTAACAGTCTTTGTATTAACTTGGGGTTGAAGCAAATTCTGGTCCACCCTTGGCAGTAGTTAGGCATATCTGTTATGCATTTCTGAAGCCTCCATTTGTATTGCCATTTTCGGGATGAGTAGATGGGTGAGAAGTTGGTAGGTGGGAGAACTGACATAGAAACTAATTAGACGTTCCCTTCAATGCTACATGCATGCAAGGGGGTTGTTGAAAAGTGCCCCTCCAATTCCTGATCAAGAAGCATCATCAAACATACATATTACTCCCCCTGCAGTTTGACACACACCAGTCGTATCATTTCTCAGCTTTAACGTTTACAAAAAATTGGGTCAGAATGGGAATTTTTCAGAACTTTTTAATTATTAAAATTTGGGAAAAGTAAGAAGTATAGTTGAAAGTGCTAGATCACAAATGCTTGTGGTTCATGGTATGTTCTTTTGTAAATAAGTAGAAAAGTTAAAAGCAAAGAAAAACATTCCTTGTTTTAAAATAACAAATATTTTGAGTTTAAAGAAAAAAGGACATTCTGGAAAATCTTAACATTTGAAAACTGAAGAATGTTTTTAATGTTCACTCTATAGAAGGCTCAAGTGCCACTCAGTAGAGGGTCACTGAAGGAGGTGGTAAGAAGTACAGTTTATGAGGATAATATGTGAGAATGACAACACTTTAGACTTGAGCAGTTTACTTTTTGAAGAACAATACAGTACAAAAAATAGCTGAGCTTGGAAAAAAAATTCTTGTCTGAATGATGTGTTGGTAAAAAATCTTTTTGGGTAAACAAGTTGATTTTCATATATATCTTTTGCTCTCTTACCTTTTTTTTCTTTTTTAATAAAAAGATTTGACTGACTTTTAATTACACAATGGTTAAGCATAAATGAAAATATTTTCACTTCTTTTCCAGAGGATGTACTTTTAGTTGGAACAAAACAGGGTCACCTTTTGCAGTATAAAATCAGTAAAGACAAAGACAAAGGTTTGTAGCATGTTTGGAAATCATTTTGTTTGCAGTTTGAATAATGTTAGATTTTGGGCCTTTGTTTATATACGTTTATATATATATATATATATATATATATATTTTTTTTTTTTGGGGGGGGTAGCTTTCTTCAAATATATCAGTATATATAGATAAATAAATAGAACATAGAATAGGTTGTACTAGAATTTATCTTGCCCAACACAGCAAAATGCTATAAAACCAAAACATTAATCTAAGAACTAGAGTGATATAATATTTACATTATTCAGACTATTGTCCGCATCTTCGTTGCCATATTTATTACAACGTTTCGGCCGTTGTACACTTCGGCCTTCTTCAGGTGGTTGGAATGTCGAACTGAACCCTTTATTTCGCTCACTGGGGCAGACTGTTCTAGTTCCACATGCCATGTTTAATGGATATTAGTTATCTCCTGTTAATTTCCTTCTGAAAGTTCTCCACTGCCTTAACTGGGTATTGAACTCACACTCTTTGGGTCCCTCTCTGGATTTAACTAACGTCTTTACACATGGCACAATGGATAAAGGCGTTAGTTAGATCTAGTGACAGGACCCAGTTAAGGCAGTGGAGAACTTTCAGAGGGAAATTAACAGGAGATAACTGATAACTGACATCCATTAAACATGGCATGTGGAATAGAACAGTCTACCCCAGAGAGCTAAATAAAGGGTTCAGTTCGACATTCCAACCACCTGAAGAAGGCCGGAGCATACAGTGGCCGAAACATTGTAATAAATATGGCGACAAAGGTGAGGACAATAGCCCGAATAATGTACATAATACCTCATCTCAGAAATATAGACAGAAACTAGAGTGATGTTCTTAAACAGCCTGGTATCAAAGTCATAGAGAAATGTCTAAACTGTCAACTGTAGCCACTTTTTCAGATCAATGATTAAAAATGACTTTGATAGAATGAACTCTGTAGGTATTAGAGAGGACTGTCACTCTCTGGACCTTGTGAACTGGCGTGACACTCACACAAAGAGCTGTACCAAATAACAAGCCACATCACTTGAGGACCTTCAACAACAGAAAAAGCTAAAGTGAATATTACATGTAATTTGAAAAGAAAATAATGACATAAGATGTTGACATTCCATCCTTCATCAAACAGAAATCAAACAATCTAGTACTGTGCTTAAATTCCTAAAATTGAGGTACCAAAGAGGAAAGCAATGTTTATTTTGTTTAATACCAAAATGTGGCACAAGGTGAAAAGGGGGTGAGGATGGTGGGAAAACTGGTCTTCAATCCGTCTTAGCTTAAACCACAGTATTCCTTGCATCAAAACAATACATTGTTACCACCATTTTTACTACATTCACCATAATACTTCAAAGTATCAATGAAGTCCTCATTTGTTCTCATATGTACAATTTGTCTGTGGGAGCAGGGAGTAAAAATAATGGCATTTCAATATGAAATCCCAATGAATATTTACAATAATTACAATTTCAAAACAATTACTATGAAAATATTTATAGAAAAGACACAGGAAAGTAATTATAGCAATTGAAAAGTGGCTGAAGTTGAGATGTCAGTTAGGACTGGTAACATTGCAGATTTTTCTTTGGATTTTGTCAAGAATTAGAAGATACATAGTAGAAGCACCAGACCAATTCTATGTTTAAATCAATGTTAAGTTACTTATGGCTAACTTTAATAACCTTTTAATATCCTGACTATAAAAAAAAAAAATAACTTGAAAAAAGTGGTTTGCTCACTTGTTGCAGTTAGAAATTTTTTTTTAAAGTTTTTGTTTTCTTGGTTTTTCTTAGTATTGTCCTTCACAAACTTACCTGACTTTACAGTGCGTCAGCTACTGAGGTTATAATAATAAGAGGTTAGACTTTCTTTGGTGTTTTTCAAATACCTGCTTGCATCTATACATCCATTATATTGATTTGTATTTGTCCCTGTCAGGATTGACAATGGGAGTAACAGCTTTTGCTGCTTATTGCTAGGCCAGATGAGGTAGTAATGAATGATTTGCAAAAAAATTTATTCACTTTTTGTCAAATATTACTGCATATCAGTCAGAACATTTTTGCCATATCTGATGATCGTATAGAGAAAAATGGATTTGTATCTTTCTTAAGACTTTCAGTGTGAAGAGATGGTAAACAGCTTCAGCTAGAATTAGGTTTGTTTTCCATACTGATTATATTAATGGATGTAGAAGTGTCATCATTAGCTTAATAATTAAGTGTAATATTGTAACTCTCACTCCTTTTTTCCTTCTTCTTCATAATAATACTGACCTTACAGGTTAGCTGGCTTTTCCCCAACCTTGGTTGGGGCTGGTGTGTTGTCTCGATAGGTTTGATTTGGGTTTCTTATGATCTTGTGGTTGATGGTGAAATCTTGTAGTGGACCAATATGTACACTGTGTACCACAGTTAAGAAATGGGTAATTCTTGACTACAGCTCTGCTAGTTTTGTATTTGTGTCCGAGACAATGTCAAAAATCAAGGCTGAAATAAGAACTCCTTCAATAAGAACTCCTTCAATAAAATGAAGAATACTGTTGACAACTCTAACAATAGGTTTATTGAATATTAAAATAGGTGAATAAAATGTCTCTTATCTACAGTAGAACTAAATTCTACCCAGCTGGATCTAGTAGTAATTGTTGAATTGTTGCTGGGCCCTGACTCTTTGTGTTTGGGCTACATGTGTCTTCATTTATATAGACACATCCAAACCTAAAATTATCATTTTAATGTATTTTTCCACTTCCAGTCACCTTTATATTAGAAAATCTTTTTGCAAACCATCTGGCTTTGTTTAAGAATTTCAGTCACTCTTTTTCTTAGAATAATACTCTTTTGGGTGAATAGTATTAATGTAAACAAACCCTGAATTTGGGGTCCAATGACCATGAAATTCAGATAACACATTAATCATGTCTTATTGGAGGGAAGTGGATAGATTGGTAGGGAATTTAGTTTTGCTCAATTTTTACTGAATCTTGGTTATCTCTGGATTAAGTTTTCTTTGGTGATGTTCTTAAATTCACTTTATTGTTCAAAATATAAGAAGCAACCGAAATTAAGATGGAGTAAATATTAGTGAAGAAACTAATAATGAATTAGATGTAATGTTTCTCTGTGACTTGGACAGATTATAAGAGTTTAGTAAAGTGAAGGGATACATCTTTATGAGAAGTTGTTTAAGAAAAGGAATATTTTTGATGTGTGTTAATTTGGAATCTAAATCTTTTTTTTCAGCTGAGAACAAGTTTATGGTCAAGCTAGAAGGTTCAAATAAATCATTTGCAAAGAAACCAATCACCCAGGTAAATATATACCCATCACATTCGGATATTTATTTATTTCTTTTCTTGAAATGGATTTATATTAAAATAAGTGTTTCTCTCAAATTATTAACCTTATTAAAAATCTACAGGTAGGATATATAAAAGTAATTTGGATCAAAAAGATGCTTGCTTGATATGGTTGATTTAAGTGCATTGACAATTAAGGAGCTTAAGTTCATATTAGGGAAATAGTTTTTCCTAAAGTTTTCTTGATATATAAAAGTATATATATATATATATATATATAATGGACTCTCCCGTTGATTCAGTTATGAAATTTGTGTGATAATCTTAAGTGGCATTTAAGACCCGCTAGTGATTTACAAAGGAGGCCACATATGGAGCAAGTGTGAGGTTTGTGAGATGAGATCACTGTTAGATTGGCTGACCTTTTAGATCTTGCTTCTTGAAGATGATTCAGACAAGCAGATTGAAATATATATAGGGCATCTCAAGGCAGTGTAATGGTTAGCAAGCTTGTCTTGCTGGAACAATTACAACTAAGTAGTGAGTTTAATCCTCACTGGGTGCCTACAGCTTTTGGCTTTGTTCAACATCTAAGCTGTGCTTGGAAAATTATATATATATATATATATATATATATATATATATATATATATATATATATAATAAAACATGGTTGGCTACTTTCATTTACAAGCACACCTGTCTGCAAGGGTAGCTAGCCAATCCCTTTCACAGACATCTGCTCAGGCTCATTTGTGTTTGTTCAAAACCCACGGAGCCCACCTGTGGTTTATACTGAAACTACTGAGTGAACATTAGTTAGTTTCAGGAAAAGAGCGCGTAATCTGTCATGATAAGCAGTTCAAGCAATGGAAGGATGCTAAAACCTTCGATCATGCTGACTTGTGACTTCGTACTAACACAACCATCAACAAACAGTTCTGTCTATCCAATTTCACTCACAAGGCTTGGGTCAACCCATGGTCTGATTTTCAAGCACTTTCCAAAGGTGACACATGCTAAGATCACCTCCCTCAGATCGATAACATCAAGAAGTCACCTTCCAGAAATATTGATCATGGTGATACGTAGATATTGTAGACCGATGAAAGAACTTTGAGATTAAAAAAAAATCTATATTTTATATATTGTTAGGCCTTTAGACCATATAAAAAATAATATTTATTGTATATTATTAGACCTATAGACCAAATGGAAGTAGGATGAGAGATGATGTTAAAAATCAGAATTTCCAAACACACTTTTGTCCTTTCTCAACAAGACATAAAATAAAGTTGGACTTTGAGGTCAGGGTGACTGGTTTGTTTTTCTTTTCTAGGTACACAGGCTTGAAAACCTGTTACCACATTTATTTTAATAAAATTTCTCAAATATTCAGGCCTGTGTGTGTGTGTGTGTGTATGTATATATATATATATATATATATATATATATATATATATATATAGTCAACTCTCCTGTCGTATTTGACATGGGGTCAAGCAGCTCAGTTTCTGGGAACCAACAGCCCAGTCACCAGCACACATAAATTGATTATAGTGGTGAAGGCTTTGTGCAGAACCAACCACACTTTTTGAAGAGCCAAATACAGAGACCTGGTGCACTACATGCATTGTTTTTAATCATTTCATCCCAAGCAAAAGATGATAAAGATGCAGAGGGTTATATGAAGTGAAAAAGAATGAGAATATTTTAGTGAGAAAAAGTGAACAAAGGACAATAAAGGAACAGGGTTCAAGAAGACAGAAGATAGTGACTGACATTGCATTTAAATAGTTGAAGATTGTAGATGGCATGGGATCAAGAAATCAGAAATGAATTTCACAGGTGAGAAGTAGGTAAAAAAGACTATAGAATCTCCCCTTGTCTTATTTACTTTCTATTTGAATTCTATCTCCTTAATAGAATTTTTTTTTAATTGTATTTCCATTATTTTTTTTTGTCCAGCTTTCTGCCATCACAGATGAAGAATATATTCTGGTTAGTTTATCTGGTAAGTATTCATGGTTTGTTTTTTTTATGTTATAACTCACTCTTAGCAGTTACATTATTATGGGTTAGGCTACTTTCTGTGACGTCACTAGAAATTCTCGACTGACTTCAACAGACTTCTCTTGACTCATTTTGAGTTCTTTATTTAAGGCATCTTGTCTAGTTCATTTTGTGTTACTGGGTGTGTCTTATTTACTCCACAACAATAAATGTTCAATGGACTTATCTTATTGACTGACTATATTCAATACTTAAAAAAATATCACCATTAGTATTTGAAAAGTTAATTTCTGTATTTACAAATGAATAAGATTTATAGTGATAGAATTACAAGAGTAAAAAAAGAATAATTGTGGATGGAAATACAGACTTTCAAAACTGTGTCATCACGTGTTTAACAGAGAATGATTTTTAATTCTTTTTTTTTTTTTTTTTTCTTGGCACTCAAAAATAAAACAAAGTAAAAAATCAGACAAAATCTAATATAGACATACAAAAAAATTAAATAATTGGCAAAGTTTAATCTTCCTCCCTGCAAAAAAAAAAAAAACTGGTGTGTCAAAAGCATGGTTTTTCTCTAGACACCATTATTACTATATACCTCCTCAACTCCCTTGACAACTTAATTTTATGAAATTTTGAGAAATTAAAATTTCACCCTCTTTTATGTAATAAATACGAATGTCAGTGTGTCACTGTGTCAGACTTTTTCAACTTTACTCCTAGAGGCTATAGCCCAACATATCATACCATTTTGGAACCTGGCAGACTCCTTGGGAAAATTAAAAACATCCTGGGTTGAATCTGAACCCACAATCCGGAAATTTGGAATTTGCAAGTTTTCATTACTGCAATTGTCTTCAGCAATTCCCACCCCCTCATGTATTTTTTTTTTTTTTTTTTTTTTTGTATTATAACAATTTGTATAACTTGCAAATAAATTTGGGAATAATCAAAATTTATTGCGAAAGCCACCCATGAGATAAAAATGATTGTTTTTTTGTATGCAAAGTAAGGACCTATGAACATCAAATTGTCTTTAAATTAAGTGGTGGCAGAAGAATTATCATTGAACTTTTAAAAGGTAAACTTAAATATTAATGCAATACTTAATTGCAGCAATCAATTTTGAGTCCTGTAGTTTGTTGCCTATTGCATCTACTACTCCTGTTGTGATGAAGGCCCAATCAAGAGCTCTCCATAAGAGCTGGCTTAAATACTGCCTGATAGGGCTGCTTCTAAGGCAGTCATATTTATATTAGTTAAAAGCAGGACTCCTTAGAGAATTTAAATCAATTTATTTTTGTCAAACAGAAATTTACTGAAAATCTGCTCTGAATCGTAAAATAAAAAATGTAATTAAACAATGACATTATTGTTGTGGGGCTCTCCCCTTTTTACATAAGATGGACTCATCCAAAGTATACTTGTACTGACAGAGATATTACCTGCTGTTCAGAGAAGTTGAGAGATACGGAGACAGACACAGGGTGTCCTCAGAGAGTTATACAAGAGTCCAGAGAGAGAGATGATTATGGCTTTACTTACAGAGACTTGTACATATACTTTCTACTAACCTGCATTCCTGGACTACTAATCTTCACTTCAAGTCTGTATTCTTACATTTAATACACTTATTTTTCTATTTTAATTACTGGTGTTTATTTATTTGTGCAGGATTCCATTCACGGAATCCACAACAATTATTTTAATTGCTTTTATAAATAATATATATTAAGGACACCATTTTCTTGAGAAAAAAAAAATTTTTCAATGAATTTTTATAAGAATTTAAATTTTTTTTTTTTTTAAATTAGAATAATTTATTAAGTTTTAAATCTTTTAAAATTCTATTAATTAGACCCGTTTTAGATAATGTTATTAAGTAAAAACTATATTTTCTAATCATCGAACACCAATATTTTTAAAAGAATTTTGAATTTTTTTGTATATATAAACATGCTGAATTTTGTGGGTATGGAAGTTCATTATCAGAAAATAAGAGTGAAAACTATAGTAAATTTAAAGCTAGAAAGTATTTAAAATTTAATCCATTTAGATTATGGAGAATATTTTCCTAATTTTTTTTTTTTTTTTAAATTACTGAGTACTTAAAAGTTATATATAAAAGGCACTCTAATTGTATTCAATTTTTTTTGTTTTTTACAGTTAAAGCACCCATAGAACATTAAATAAATAAACATTGATCTGTCATCAAGCTGTCAAACACCAAAACAGCTACTGCTATGTTAAAAAAATGAATTTCTCTGATATTTTAAACTTAAAGTAAATATTTGTTTCAAATCAAATTATCCTTTAAATCAGCTAATATTCCTCAAATAAAGTTTCAGAAAAGTATATTTTATTTATGGAAGATTTATTTAATAAAGAGGATTATTGCAAGAGACATGGCTTAAAAAATGGTGTTAAAATCTTTTCCTATTTTTTTTTTTTTTTTAAATCCTTCCAGTCCATTTAAATTAGTTTTGAAATGCAGCAAAGTATTTTGATTATTGGAAATATTTAATTTAATCTATTAACTTGAAACTAAAATAAAAGTTTCAAGAAAGATTTTTCATTTTTTTAAAATTCATTTTAAACCTTAGTTATTGAAAATTGTGTGTGTGTATATATATATATATATATATATATAATGTTATTTAGACAGCAAATGTTGAAAGATATTTTTTGTTGATTAATTTTAATAAGCGATTTTTCAAATTACAAATAATCCTTCTCAGACAATGAGAAAATTCTGTCAGGAATTGTCTGAATTTAATTTTGGAAAAAAAATACTAGAAATATGGTTCAAGCTTTTGTATTCATCAAGGCAGCGAGACAATTCTGAGAAGGATTATTCATAATTTTGAAAAAAACGATCATTAAATATTCTACATAAAATGTCTGTCTGCTTTCAAGATACAATAAAAAATATTTTTATTTTTTTATTGAGTTTCATGCATGATGCAAACATCAGGTGTTGATTGAAAACTGATGATTGCATTGTGCATGAAACTATTGTCCTACAGGTGAGGGGAAAAAATCTATATATTAATATAAATTTTAGCATTAGCTCTATTATTATACATTGTGTTCTGTTTTATAAGCACCAGTACTCAATGTGTCATACTAGATATAATTCTTTACTTATTTTTTTTGTTTTATAGAGAAACAACTTCACTCCATTTTTTCCTTTAATGTTAACATTTTACCATTTGATTTTATTCACATCTTATCAATCTTTTCATTCATATTCTATATTTCTTTCCACTATATCATCAATCTTTTTTTATAGACAATGTAATTAGTGTCCATGACTTGTCAACTTTTGGATTGCTCACGACAATCTCCCGTACAAAAGGAGCTACACTTTTCTCTGTGGAAGTCAAGGTAAAAACTACATTTTTAATCCACATATATAAACTGCAATGTATATCTTTATAGATTTGCAATGTTGTCTCATCTTTACAGCTGTGATTATCTGCTTAGACCTCATTTTGTGATTTGATAATTAAAAAAAAAATTATGACATTGAATTAAGAGCTCATTTTGAGGAAAATATTAATTCGTTACATTAATGTAAGCTAGAAAAGTACAAAGTTATTTGAGAGGAACGTATAAGAAATGGGTGGACAACCAACATATTTCCAATCGGAGTCAGTTGCCAAGGTTTTATTGCCAACTTGACAAAAGTGGGATTGTCCTCCTCCAGAACAGAGGTCAAAAGCTGCATCTGTACAGATCTGGCCAGGGTGTCAGCTTGATCAATGGAAAGTGGGCTCCCTGTATCAAACAAAAATGTAATAAAGAAAGAAACACAGGCAACTGTTTTAGCAATAAAAGAGGAATAAGAACTTTATAAAGTCATCTGCACACTATCAGTTACTTAAGCCTAATCTGAGAGGGTATTTTCAAGGCTAAAGGTCATAAAGACAAGGTTAAGAAATTCACTGTTTGAGGAGAATTTTGGATCATACATGTTGCTACCCCTTGAAAAGGAATTGTTAGATGAATTGGATATGGAAACAATTATTATGCAATAAGCTATTTAAAAATATCAACCAATTACTTAAAAATTAAAAAAAAAAAAAACATTTTGGTATGTACTGCTAGTAATATGTACTTCACTGTAATTACCAAGAAATACACATTTTTTTTCACAAAAAATTTAATTGTACCCTTTTTTTCCATATGTATTTTTTAAAGTTTTTTTTATTTTTTCATTATGAAAATTATAACATTGTAGTTGTGGATGGGCCCTCTTTGTCTCTTGGTAACCAATATTTTTACACCTAGTTCGCCACTGCCTGGCTCTCCCACACTGTGATATTAAACAAGGCTCTGTGGTATCATGAGGTACTGCTTGATTGTCTTGGGTTAGTACTAAAGAAAATTATACCTGACTGTGGCACAATGGGTTCACATGTGACCATCTTAACGTAGACAAAATAAAGTGGGCCCTAAATTATGTTAGTGGAGATTTTTTCTTTTTAATGACTGTAGATAAAATCTTTGAAGTCTCCTGCTCAGAGGCAATCCACTTGACAGAAGAGAAAGAAAATAAATAAATGAAAATCGGGATCAATGGGCACTTTATTGGCAACCTTATATAAGTCGAGTTCCATTTAGAACAGGACAGATTGAAAGGAGCTATCTGTCCAACTAGTCACAGTCAGTAGCAGTCACTCGGAATTAAGCAATGAAGGGACCTTGGTGCCACCTACTTACTACCTGAGAGAATATTAAGTCTGACTGGGAAGTTTCTTGAGATAATTGCCAAATTATTGAGAATTGGATTTGTTTTTATTTTTTGTTGTAGACTTCATCTTCCATTTCTTGTGAATGTGCAGTGAGTCCCTTCCACTATTTGTGCACACTGGTGTTAACAAGAAGCAAAACACAATGTGGAGATTGATTTGATCAGTTGGTGATAGACGGAGAGAGGTGTCCCTCTTGTATGTTTACACTGTCATCCTTATTCTGATCAAGACTTTTTGTTGAAAGCAAAGTATTAAGAAGCAAAAAAAACATAGTGAACTGTTAGGTAATATCAGTCCTCCTATATGGCAGTGAATGCTGAACAATTCCACAGCTGAATAGACTTTAGTCAACAGAAGGATGATGAGAATCTTATGGACTGAATATGTGAGTAACTAGGAAGTTTTAGGGAAAATGTAAGCAAAAAGGACATTTACACTTAGAATCAAAAAGTGATAATTGTAATGTCTAGGGCACATAATGAGGAAAGAAGGATTAGAGAATTTGACACTCACAGGGCATATTGAAGCCAAGAGAAACAAAGAAAAGCAGAAATTTAACCACCCTAACCAAATTTGTCTAATTTGTTGGCACAGCAGGGATTAGGAGATAGCAAAAATACAAACTTTTACTAAGAGCTACAAATGGCAGGAAGTTGTGGAGAGCCATGATTATCAACGTCCTGAAGGAACATGGTACTTAGTTGTATGAATTTACTTATTTTTTATTTATTCTGCACATGTGTATATTCTTTTTTTTTTTTTTTTATGTGCATATAAAATTTATCAGCAAGTGCACAAATATTAAACTTTGACCCCTCCATGGTGGTAATAGTCATAGGAACAGGATTCCTGATTAATTTTTTTTTTTTTTTCTTTCATTATTTTCTTAGAACTGCCCCACCCCAATTTAAATTGCCCCAGGTTAAAAATAAAAAAAAAGCCTTAATCACCCACCTTTAGCATTCTAAAACATTAAATGTTTAGAAAATAAAAAATTATAAAAAAAATGGTAAAAATAATAAAGCTTTAAAAAATAAATTAATGCAAAAATTGGAGATTTCACCTCGAAGACCTGACAAAGGAGATTTGAGCAGAAGTACAAGTATGTATGTATGTATGTATGTATGTATGAATGAATTCTTTGATCTTTTTTTTTCTTTTTAATTTATTTATTTTCAGAAACTTGAAGAAGGTGATATATATCAAACACAACTCAGGTTATGTGTGGCCGTCAAAAAGAAAATTCAGGTGAGATTTGACAATATTTTCATGAATTCTTTTCTTTCTATTTTGGAGATATTCTCAGCACCATCTTTGTATAATGTTAAGGAAATCTTCGTTGTTTTTTGGGTGGGGGATGCTCAGCTCTTTATTGCTAGAAATGTTTCTAGTGAGGTAATAAGTTTATTTTTATTTTGATGAGCAGAGATGCACATTTAATCTGGGGATTAGTGAATTTGTTTGTATGACATGTTGGGACAGAAAGGATGTTTTTCTGCATAAAAATCTTGACCATGTAATTTTGGTCCTTGATTGCCTCTCCTTTTGTATAACCATGACCTTTGTTTTGGCAATCTGTTGTTCCTGTTCCCAGTGCTACTAAAATTGTAGCATTCTTGATGTCACCTGGCCATGTTTTTTTTATCTTCATTTTCATCGCATGTTGATATCAGCAAGATGGGAGATAATCAGATTTTACAAGGATTTCACCAAAAGTAATTTTTTTCAGATTTTAGGTATGAAACGCAGCAAAACCAGTTTCACAGAACAAATGAACAAACTCTGTTGATAATTAACAGATTTAATGAAAACAAATTGAAGAATTACAACGTACATAAGAAATAAGGAATTATTCATCTATGTCACTTGGTGCTGCCTTGTATTGGCTGAACTTTAGTTTGAAGAAAAAGTTTTAAGTGTGAGAAACACCAACATGTTTTTGATGCTAGAGCTATTTACTAAGCTTAACTTAGTTTAGGTGTAAGGTCAAAAGTATGGGGATTATACTGTATGAGCTTTTATAAAAGATTACCTGAATCACCCATGCCTTACTGTGTCACACAGTCTTTTGTGAGAAAATGATGATTGATTTTTTAAATCATTGTTATAATTTGTGCAGAAAAATGATGCATTTCAATATTATTCAATAATCTTGCCAGTGTGACCTCCATCTTCTGGCTTTCTCCTTCTATATTTTGGATAGGAGTCATTCCCTTGTTCAAATTTAAATTTAAATCAAAGGGGGAAAAAATTTCAGTGGGTGTGTGTGTGCAAAAACAGCTTGATCTGCTCCCTTTGATATGTATTTGATGCAATACTTGATTGAATGAATTGACGAGGAGCTTTCAACAAATATATTGTAAGGCAGCACTACCCGCTGATTGATGACTTCTTGCTCAGCTTGACGTCCATATCGTCTCATTTTGATTTTGCCAATGTGGCTGCCATCTTCTGGCTTTCTCCTATATTTTGGATAGGAGTCATTCCCTTACTCAAATTTAATTTAAATCAAAAGGGAAAAAATTTTCAGGTGTGGGAGGGGGGATCTTTGACAAAATGAAATATGCTTATCCAAGTACCCTGGGTAATATATATATATATATATATATATATATATATATATATATATATATATATATATATATATATATATATATTATGGGTGTCTATCTCTAAAACCCTAGGAGGAGTTCGATAACAGACAGACGGAGGATACAACTTTTATATATATATATATATATATAGAGCCACATAAAACTGAACAAAACTTTTAAATTAATTTCTGAAGGCAGTGGTGTCTTTTTTTATTACTTTATTTTTTTTATTTTATTTTATTTGTTTTATGTTTTTATTAATTAAATAAGCGGTTCAGATGAAATGGATTAAAAAAAAAAAATGAAAACTAAAAATGTTGTTTTGGCTGTCACTCATATGAGATCTAAAATTTCTATTTTTGTTCCGTGTATTAGACATTGGCATTTTGATATTTGTTAACACCAAACAACAAGTAGCTTTTAGTGTTTGAAACATCAAGATGTTTTATGCTAGAGCTGAGTTGAAATTTAATTTTAAGGTCACAAGTATGAAAATACCCAGTAAGGATTAAAGTCGATCTTCAGTTATAATTTGCAACATTGTCTTACTAACCACAAGATAGCTATATTTTTGTGTTATAACGCAGAAACAAATATTCATTTTACAAGCAAAATAAAATTCTCATTTTCTACAATTTTAATATTTTTTTTTTTTCCAATTTTAAAACTTAAGTTTTAATTTTTCGTGTTTGTTTTTTACAGCTGTATTACTGGAAAAATCGAGAATTTCGGGAGATGCAAGTAAGTAAAAAGTGCAAGTCAGTTAACCGTTTTTATTTTTTCTCACTGTGAACCCTGCAGAGGTCTTGTAGCAGACTTCTTGGTATATAGCTCAAACAGTGAAAAGATTACTGATTAAAGATTGGGGTAAGAATGTTAAGCTACGAGGGTCATTCAATAAATAAGGTGAATTTTTCGGTATAAGGACTTCTAATACAGATAAAAGCTTACTTTTTTTTTTATTTTTCAACATAGTCTCCCAGCACTGTCACACACTTTTCCCATCTGTTCGTATTCCCTCAGTGTAAAAATCTTTGGACTGATGTCTCAGCCAGTCGCTCACAACACCTCATCATCACTTTTAAACTTCGTGCCTCTCGTGAACACTTTCAAGGGACCAAACAGGTGAAAGTCTGAAGGGGCAAGGCCTGGGCTGTAAGGAGGATGAGGGAGCAGTTTCCAGCCCAGCTCGTTGATGGTCTGCACCGTTTGGGCTGCTGTGTGAGGCCTTGCGTTGTCATGATGCAAGATGACTCCTTCTGACTGATGACCCCTGCGTTTGTTCTTTATGTCTTTCTTGATCTGCCTCAGCAGTTCACAATAGTTCTTCTGTTGGACTGAATGAGGTCATTGACTGATTCGATCACCTCAGGAGACCTCACTTCTGTAGGCCTCCCAGGCTTGTCTTCATCCTCAACATTGCTCCGTCCTTCTTTAAACAATTTAGCCCACTTGTAGATATTTTTTGGCTGAAACATGTGGCACCATACACATTTGACATTTTCCTATGAATTTCAACTGGTTTGCACTCTTCAGCAACCAAAAACTTGATAACTGACCGCTGTTCAATCCTGGAGCATGCTTCTTGGTCAGCTATCTTTGTTAATTGCCAAAACTCTCAAAGTTTTTTTTTTAATCTGCAAAAGAAATTAAATCTATGTGAAAAAGAAGTAAAAAAAAAAAAAAAAAAAATAGTAAGCTTCTATCTGTATTAGAAGTCCTTATACTGAAAAATTCACCTTATTTATTGAATGACCCTTGTATTATCTTTTGACTGAATGACTAAAAAGAACTAGCAAAGTTTAAACATTGCAAAAAGGTGTCAAAGGAATGGTTTTTCACTTGACACCAGTGTTACTGTACATTCCCTTGGCAATTTTATTTTCAAAAGCTATTTTCAGAAGTCTAATGAAATCCAAACACATGAAACTGGATTTTAGCCTATTTTTCTTGAGAATTAACAAAAGTATTAATTGCTATTTATTTTATTAGACTTGTTTATTTACAAGAATAATTTTATATTCACAAGTTTATAAAAAACATATGAACCAACTACAATGCAATATTCATTATTTACAATATTATAAAAAATTATCCATAAATTTATAAAAATGTTTGAACAAGAGAGCCAGAATACTTAAATACACAAACACAAGGAACTGTAATTATAAATTAAAAAAAATATGCATTTTGCTCTGACTGCATAAATTCACTAAAATAGTTTGTGAGCATCTGGATTTATATCTTGAGAACTGGCAGTAAAAATGTTAAAAACTAATTATTTATTAGTCTGTTTATTTACAAGAATAGTGTTTAATACTTTTGTCAATTCTCAAGAAAATTTATCAATTTTTGTTGAATGTATAAATCCAGCTTGGGTTTCATAAATTCTAAAAAATTACTTTTTAAAACAAACATTGCTGAAGTTTGTGCAGTAACAAGAGTATCAAGGGGAAAAAACCATCCTTTTGACAAACTTTATTTTTTTTTTGTGTACATGTGTTAAACTTAGCCAAATAACTGATAATGAATGATTTAAATTAAATAATCAGATTTTATCATAGCATCAGATCTCTGAATCTGTAGAAAAATGTAAGATGGTTTAATTATCATTATCTTCTACTGATTTGTTTGAACAAATATCCTTATCATGGTGGTTTTTGTCACAATATTTTCCTCTTTTGTTTGCATTTAACTCTTTCACCTAAAACCCCGAAGAAAAATCTGCATATACCCTGGGCAATGTTCAACCTATGTACCTGCAAAATCATCTCATCGACTTTTGTAATCATAAGGGGGATCCGAATGCAGAAGCCCTATTGAATCTCTATGGTCTATCAATGGCAGCCATCAGCAGTTCTGGTGTAGTCATACTTGTCCATTGTTTGACATTGTCCAACCAATTTTTGTGTTGACATCCTATTCTGTGTCCATCTTCAATGGTGCCTTGCATGATGGTCTTGCACAGCCTGTTATGCCTTGTAATGTATCCAGACCATGCCATTTTTTTCTCGTTTGACAGTAGCGAGAAGTTCCTGGTGGCCCACAAAACTTTTGACCTTCTTCCCAATAGGTTCCCAATAGAAGATGCCAAGAAGTTTTTTTTTTTTTTTTTCAGGCATTTGTTATTAAATGCTTAAATCCTACTCTCTGTTTTTGCCAACAGTGTTCACATTTCACACCCATATAGGAGAATAAAAATCACCAACAATTTGTACAGTCTGTGATTCTGCTCCTCCATATTCTTGCAAATTGAACTATTACTGCAGCAATCCATGTATGGATTTCTGAACTGCAGGGTACCATCCTTAGACAAGAATACCCCCAAGTATTTAAATTGATGGTAATATTGACACAGGTGTTAATGTTTGTGTTATTCACCATAACTTTGTATTTCTCAAAGCTGACCTCCATACCATATGTTCCTGCTCTTTCAACAAGTTTGTTGGTCAAGTCTTGGAGTTCACTGTTACTACCTGTTATGAGGTCAATGTTGTCTGAAAATTGTAGGTGAGAGATGGGTCTACCCACAAAATAGAGTATAGGGTATTTTTTTATTTTTATTTTTTTATTACCCTGTTACCAAGATATTCACTTGATTCATTGTTGTTGCGATGTACTGAAGTTTGAAAAGGATCTCTGCTACTGTATGGATGTACACTATGGGCTAAAGATTTGGGGATACCATCTGGATTTAATAATTAATAAGTTTCATACCTCCTTTGGTTTTATTGACTCTTCCTAAGCTAGGATGCTGAATTTAATCCCTCATCATCAATAATAATAATGATATTAATTTTTTTTTTTTTTTTTTTTTTAAGAGGAATATTTTTAGTAGTTGACCTAAAATTTTAAATTTGCCAGCAAAATAGATGAGGTAGGAAGAGCTAAAAATTTAAGGAAACTCTGCCATAATGGATTAATTTCATTGTCATCATCATCATTATTATTATTGTAGATATGATAAAACTCGTCAGGAAGAGAAGAGAAAGTTCCTCTGGCCTGAAGTGAACTAGTAAATTAATTTTGAAAAAGGCATACAATGTTCAATATCATAATTTTTGTGCTTTGGGAATAATATTAAGCAAGGCTTATGAATTTTTTTATTTCTGATGATAACTGTAGTAGCTGTAGGGAAAGAGTGTGTGTGTATTTATATACACACACACACACACACACAAAAAGTTGTTTTCAGGCACAAGTGTTTGGCTAGCCAATCACTGTTGCAGACACCTGCTGAACATCCACAAAACTCACGTGTGATTTATACTGCAATTATGTTAAGCTGGTCTCAGACTTTCTTGGGAAAGTGTGTATCATCTGGCATGATCAACATTTTTTTTTTGAACAAGCCCAGTATACACAAAGCTTTGGCGTTGCTGACTCCTGACTTCATGCTTACTTACCCAAATTCACTTGCAAGGCTTGGGTTAACCTGTAGCGTGAGATATATATATATATATATATATATATTTATTTAGACATTTTCCAACAGTGTTGTACACTGGTATCTCTTCTTCCCAGACTGATAGCATCAGGATGGAACCTTTCTGAGAAATTGTCCATAATTAGATTTGACCTATGGTCAGAAAGTGAACTTGGGCATGCACTCATACATACACATGGTAATTGCTGCATCTTACTCAGATGAGAGCCACAGCCCCACCCCTTACATCACTTCTAATGACTTTCATTTTGTTTAGTCATCCATAGCCCCTAAGATGACTCTTGAGACAGCATTCAATTTCATAGGGATCAGGCATATATAGTAGATAAACTCTGTATCCTTGATTAATTGGATCTGCATGCACGATAACTCTGTGTATCACTGTGTGCCTTATCAGTTCAGATGATGATCTGCAAACCTGCTTACATACATACATGTGCACATACATAAAGGCCAACAAGACTTCTATTAAGGATTTTTTCATTTTTCCTGTGTTTTATACCATCTTCCTTTCTCTCAGTGAACATTTGAATATAATTTGTCAATAGTTTGTCTGTGTGATGATGTCTTTCATAAGCCAACATTAAAGAATTTTTGCCTGATAATGTGACTATATCTACAGGAACAAATATATTAAATATCTCTTTATAAATAATGATTAAAAAAAAACTGACACAACAGCTGGGAAGATGTAATACTTGAAAAAGCTAACATTTGCAAGACAAAAAATAGAACTGACATAGGACAAAAGAAAACAGTTTATACAATGTAGTTAGACACATTCAAGATTTTTCTAACATTGTGTAAAAGATAACATGAGAAACGATTGCATCAGTTTAATATTTTTGATAGCATGTTTTTTATTTTTTTTTTATTGCCTCAGGTTATGAAGTGGTATATAATTTTTCACTTTGCCACTTGCCATGTTCAATTTGTATGACATGACAGGTGGTATTGCATCTGTTGTAAATGCTGCTTGCAGCTTTTGGTTAAAATTACTCCAGTTAACTGTGATTACAGTTGATGTTTTGTTTTGATCTTGAACAGACTTTTTTTTTCATTTTTTGTTTTCTTTTTTTATTTCTTCTTTTTTTTCCTGTCTCCTTCTTCTTCCCCTTTTCCTGTCTCCTTCTTCTTCCCCTTTTATTGTCTCCTTCTTCTTCCCCTTTTATTGTCTCCTTCTTCTTCCCCTTTTCCTGTCTCTGTCTCCTTCCCCTTTTCCTATTTCTGTCTCCTACTCTTTTCTCTTTTTCATTTGTGTTTTTTCTTGCCTTGCAGGCTGATTTATCTCTTTATGACACGCCTCGAGCCATGACGTGGTGCAATGATTCCATATTTGTTGGTTTCAAGAGAGATTATTTTGTTATTAAAGTAAGTTGTTCTTTGTCTTCTTAAGTGCTAATTTTCTGGAAATTATGGATGGCATTTGGATTTACAAACCCTTTGTGTTAAAATATTCAGGCAAGAGGAAACTATTAGTGTAGAATTTATTTACATCTCCCAATTTCAACAGTAAAATGATGAGCCCTACTTGCCAGTTTAACACATGCTTAAATTCATGCCATTTCGGTACCAAAGAGGAAAGCTCATTGGAACAATTACTATGAAAATATTTATAGAAAAGGCAAAGGGAAGCTATGCTCTTGTGTTGATCCGTTTCTCTTTTCCAGCCTTCTGATGGAGAGACTTACTAACCAGCATCAAGCAGGAAAGAATTTGGTAAAGTGAGAAAGAGGAGAGGAAAGTTAGACTGAAAAAGAAAAGAAAACCAGACAAAAGGAGAAAATATAGAGATAGACAGGGACAGATTTGTTGGCTGAATATCAATGTAAAAAAGATTGGAAAGGCATGACACAATTGTGATGCATTAAAATTACTTATGGAGAGATAGAGAGAAAAAAAAACATAAAATTCTGTAGAAAATGTTTTTCATATATGAAAATAGTTCATACTTATATAACATGTCCAGTCAACAAAGATTAGAAGGGATAAGGGAGATAATGTGATGATACAGGCAAAGAGTCAGAGAAAAGCAGACTCTTGAGGTGGTGGATAATTTTAGTTGTTAATGCCCTTAGAATTTCCATGGATCCAGCAAATAAAGTGAAACCCAAACTTGTCTCTCTCTTATTCTTGGAATCATGCCAGTGGCAGCTGCCTTACCAATTTGACCAAGGAAACCAAAAATACTTAAATTTGTTTGTATATTTTTTTGTTGTTGTCTGTGAATGCTTTATATATTTTTTAATTTATTTTTTTCTTAGTAATTTTTTTTTAGTTGATAGTAATTGGATTTTAAATTAAAAAAAAAATTTTCTTGCAGATAAATGATGGTAAACGGAAGGAACTTTTCTCTTTAGGGAGTAAACAAGGTGACCCTTTGGTTTCCAAATTAACTGATAGCCAGGTCATTCTAAGCAGAGATGAAATGTCCATCTTTATGGATGAAGATGGTTCACCTAGCCAGAAATATCCACTTCAGTGGACAGACATTCCAGTTGCAGTGGGTAAGTTTTGTTTTTGTTAAACAATATATATAATTACCTGTAAAAAGATATTGAAAGATATTGAATTTCTCTGAGATTAGAATTTTTTTTATTCTTGAAATAGATGAGCAATATTTGCATGATTTTTTTTCTATTTTTCTTTCATTTTTATTACTCTTTTTTTTCTTTATTATCTTCTTTTTTTTTCTCCTTTTATCTTCTTTTTTTTCTCTTGAAAATTGAAATCAAGGATAAAATTGTGGATTTGGTAATTATACTCACAATCCTAAAACTTCTCTGCAGCAATGGGTGACAAGATTGGTTGCTGTCCTGTCTTGTGTAGCTATTTGTATAAACTTTGGAATCATTAACTTGTTCCAATATAAAGCAGCCTTATAGCAATATCATGTTAAAACATCAGTTCTTGACTGATCACTAAAGTTGAGCAGCATCAAGCTTGGCCAGTATCTAGATGGGTACCTGCTTTGGGAATACCAGGTGCTATTAGCTTGGATGTGAGAGTGGTGTAATGGATGACAACAATTGGAAATCTGGGAGCCAAGTTCCAATTCCATTCAGGTTCGTTATATTCACTTATGCACAAATGCTTATGGGAAAGGTATGAATCCATTTCTTCTCCTCCAGCTATGGGTTGAATATTAGGACTTGTATCAGTAAATCATAATTATGCTCAAAAGGTTCTTACAATCCAAAAATATTTTCTGGCTGTAAATAACCTGAAAAAGGTTAAGCTATAAAAAAAAAAAAATCCAGATCAATCAATATAGTCATTTACACAAAGCAAATACACAGCAGGATTGGCTTTTGGTGAAGGCATCAGAATTTGACCATTAGAAGGGTGCTGTCCAGCTCTGAGCAAAGTTTCTTGATGCCAACATATCTGCAGAAACTCTCTTAAGGAAGATAGCCTATAAATTGCAACTGGTTGCATATAAATTTATTTAAACTAAACCTGACCGGAACACTAGAAATCTGGTCCCGTGTTAATCAAATATTAAGTGAAGTAATTTTTATAAATACTTCATTCATTTACATATTCAGAACTGATATTATTCTGAGATGAGTGTGAATAAGCATGAAAATATTTAATCATTTAAACCTTGTATAATCTGCTTGTTCTTTTTTATATATTATCAAAATATATATATATATATATATATATATATATATATATATATATAAAAGTTGCAAATTAAAAAATGTTTTATTTTATGAAAGTATATATATATATATATATATATATATATATATATATATATATATATATATAAAAAACTTTCATAAAATAAAACATTATTATTTTTTTTAATTTGCAACTTTTTCTATATATACATATTAAGAAAGTATACGTGGCTTCTCATCATGCTATATATATATATATAAAAGATGCATGATTATAAATATGTTTGGGAGTTTGTTTCAAAATTACCCAATAGTCAGGCTTACAGCCTTTGTTTATATGAGTGAATATAAACCAAAAATATGAAAATCTATTTCCCAAAAAAAAAAAAAAAAATGGTTGCCTCATTTACTTGTATGATATGGAGTAGTGGGCTAAAAAAATTGTTTGAATATATGGCAGGAGTAAGTTTGAAATGATTCACAGGTCCTTTTGAAAGTTGTGGCTGGGGATGAGTTATGTAAATTTGGTTATTTTTTTTTCCATAATGTCTCGTATATTCAATAAACCAGTAAACATAAGTGACTTATTTGATAGATTGGCTCAAAAGTTGAAATGTTCATCAGAACCAGTCAACATCATACTCGGTGAACAACCACGATTAAAAATTTTATGCATTTTCAAGCAAATCATCAGCAAGATTTTTTTTTTTTTTTTTTTTTTTTTGTTTAAATTTATTTATTTATTTTTTGTGAAAATGGGCATTTTATACCACCTTGGCCAGTTTAGGATGTTAAACAAGAATAGCTGATGTGTACATATTATGCACACACCAACTAACATGATATTAATAAAAGAAATGACAAGTGGAAAAGCTTCAACTTATTTTATTCCCTTGGAAAACTTATCAAGGGAAATGTAGAAGTTTATTTAGAAACCTGTATTTATGCATACAGAGAGAAATAACATGAATGCCTCGGATTATTTCTTTTCAACAATACTTTCTATGAATAAAAAAAAAGGGGCTTTCTAAATAAAATTGTTACGTTTACCTTGATAAAGTTCAAAAAAGAAAACATAGGTTTTTCTCTTGTTGTATATGTCTAGAAAACCGGATGTCAAATGGCAACAATTGAAATAAAAGGGAAAGAGTGAAAAGGTTAAGGAGTGAGTGTAAAGTTTAAAAAAAAACAATGAAAAGGACATGATCATAACATTATACACACATGCGCAAATGGAAACATGCACCATGATGGAAAAACAAAAACAAAATAAAAATGAAGGCATGACGAAAACTTCTGATGCTATTGGGTTAGAAAGACAAATTTTGGAGTTATTGAAGTTTGAAACCAAGTAACAGATATGCCCCTCCCCCCCTTTTTTTCTAATTAGGTCCTTAGATCAAACCAAATTGGAAAATATGATAGTCTTAAGATGGTAATAAGGGTTGGCCACTAATATCCGAGGATGCCTGTCTACTTGGGTAGCGAGCCAATCCCTGTTGCAGATGCCTGCTCAGGCAAATTTCACCTGTGGTTTGTACTGCAACTATGCTGAGCAGATCTTAGTTATGGTTTCTGGGAGAATGCATTAACTGACATGATCAACAGTCTGAACAAAGCCAGTGTACTCAAAATCTGTGTCATGATTTACTTGTGACTTCATGCTAACACAATCATCGACAGCTCCCAAAAAGTTCTGCCTACCCAATTTCACTCACAAGGCTTGGGTCAATCCTGTGGTATGATTTTCAAGCACCTTTCCAAAGGTGCTGCACACTGTGATCACCTTCCTAGACCAATAACATGAAGGTCACCTTCCTGACAGGTCGAACAGCATGACCACATCAGTTACCTTCAATTGTTGATCTGTGTCTTATACTCACTTATTGCTATATAGCCATGAATATTTGAACTTAAAAAAAAAAACTGGATATCATTTGATCTAGTTTAACATGATTGTTTAATATTGTACTTAATTACAATATAATGCTTAAAACTTTTCAGCATAACCAAAATCTTAATAAATAAAGTTTGGTCAGATTTGGGTAAAATTGGTTAAGCTGTGTATACTTATAGCATCTCTTGTATCTATTTGATATCTCACCCCGTAAATTAATGTTTATTTTGTTTGTTTTTTTTTTTTTCGTTTGTTTCTTTTTTTTTTTTTCGTTTGTTTCTTTTCGTTTGTTTCTTTTCGTTTGTTTCTTTTCGTTTGTTTCTTTTCGTTTGTTTCTTTTCGTTTGTTTCTTTTCGTTTGTTTCTTTTCGTTTGTTTCTTTTCGTTTGTTTCTTTTCGTTTGTTTCTTTTCGTTTGTTTCTTTTCGTTTGTTTCTTTTCGTTTGTTTCTTTTCGTTTGTTTCTTTTCGTTTGTTTCTTTTTTTTTCCGTCTGTTTGTTTCTTTTTTTTCCGTTTGTTTGTTTCTTTTTTTTTCCGTTTGTTTGTTTCTTTTTTTTTTCGTTTGTTTGTTTGTTTTTTTTTCTTTCGTTTGTTTGTTTGTTTTTTTTTCTTTCGTTTGTTTGTTTGTTTGTTTGTTTTTTTTCTTTCGTTTGTTTGTTTGTTTGTTTTGTTTTTTTCTTTCGTTTGTTTGTTTGTTTGTTTTTTTCTTTTTGTTTTTTTTTTTTTCGTTCGTTTGTTTGTTTGTTTTTTTTTTTTTCTTTTGTTTGTTTGTTTTTTTTTTTTTTTTCGTTTGTTTGTTTTTTTTTTTTTTTTCGTTTGTTTGTTTTTTTTTTTTTTTTCGTGTTTGTTTGTTTGTTTTTTTTTTTTTTTTTTCTTTTTTTTGTTTTTTTTTTTTTTTTTCTTGTTTGTTTGTTTTTTTTTTTTTTCGTTTGTTTGTTTGTTTTTCGTTTGTTTGTTTGTTTTTTCTCTCTCTTGGTTTTTTTGCTTTTTTGTTATGTAATTTCACCTTTTTTTCTAGGCTTTAATGTGATTTAACCACAGGAGGTTACTGGGGTGTGCTAAAGAAAAGACTTTAGGAGAAGGAACCAGGAACCCAATATTAAGCAAGGAATCTGGGTTAAATCTCTCCTCCTGTTTAAAAGATTGGAACTTCTATTGAATGTATATTTGAATTAGTATAGTTACCTTATTAGACTAATATCGGGGCTAGTTGTTTAATTGAGGATGTATTTTAGATTTCTTGTTACTGGAGAATGAAGAATATTGCAACGAATATGAGCCAGTCAGTTGGTCGGAAAACCCTCACCATATTGGTAGGTGTCTCCTTGAATCTATGCAACCAGTTTCTATGTTTTTATGCTAACAGCTAACCTTGTTAAAATAACTTACTAATTTATGAATTACTAATTAATGAAATTTTTAATTTTGAGTGATTGCTTTCAATTTTTTTTTTTTTTTTTTTAACTCTTCTCATTTTCGCAATAAACTTTTTATGAAAATAAACTATCTTTTTCCTCCAAAGTGAAAATACTTTGGGACAATCTGCCATATGTCCTTTTACTGATATTAGAATTGATTATACATGAAATATGACTGTTGAAAAAGGTTTTAAAATATATTTTATTGTACTTATTAAAATATATATAAATTTTTCTTTTTTTTTTTTTTTTTTTTTGTGGGAGTATTTATTAATGATTTGGAACTGCCCAATTGTGACTTTCCAGTTATGATACAAAGTATAAATTTTCAGCCCATTTCCCACAGACATGGGAAATATTCAGACTAGCTACATTCCTTTTCAGCAAGGACCTGTTGTCATTTACACAGGGTTAAATCCTCCTGATTCCCTTTGTATTCCATAGGTAAGATAGCTTCTTCCAGACAACTGCTACTTAGGTGAAACAAACCTTTGGAAGAGTGCTTCTCTGATCACTACAATCATAACATCTTTAGGTCTAGGGTCATATCTATCTTACATATCCTTATGATCTGCCCTTACTTCCTTCGCTTATATCCATACAGTTACCTCATTTGGTAACTCTACTTTGAGTGGCTCTTTGTCCTTGTATTGGGTGAACATTTATAAAAATGTCTGTATATTTGTTTTTACTCTGCGTTAAACAAATGCATATTTTGAATAATATTGAATGATAGAGTACTTTGTCATATCTTACTAAATTAGTTAATCTTATGGTTTTGAAAGTAAAGGAACCCTCACATTGTGTTGTCCAGTTTAAGCCATATATATATATATATATATATATATAGTTAATGGTCAGTTGAATTGGACCAGTAGACACTTGTATTCAAAAGTGCTCAATACATGCGTGGAAAAAAAAATAATGTAGAAATAGCATGTAGAGCTTTTAACTTTAAAAATCGGGAGGTCAATTAAAATACTTGACCTTGGTTTTTTCGAGCTGACAGTCTTTTTAGGTGGTATTTTTAAAAATGACCACCTTAACGCTTTATTTAAAAAAAAAGACATTGCAAAGAATGCTATGTAATTATTTTTCAAAAAAAATTAACAGGTGCATCACATTTGAAAAGCCTGACATTGAGTGTAATAGAAAGGAAGGGGGTATGGAAAAGAAGGAAAAAGAAAAGAGTGGGAATGCAAGTGTATTGTAAATGTATATGGTAAAGAAGCCTGTTAATATCCTTAGGTTGTGACACTTGTCAAAATAAAAAATATCGGTTAGTTATCTGTTTAGAAGTGAGATTGTGTTCATAATAGCAATACAATTTAAAAATCAATCCTTGACTTTGAAGAGTTATGGGAAATGAGCAGTTTTGTTTACAAATGTCACATTTGAAATTCTCCTTTTTTTTTTTTTTTTTTTTTTTTTAAGCATTTCACCCCAAGCAAGGCGGGGAGCCACTAGGACACAAGGGTTACAGAAAATAGGAAGATCAGATAGGAGTGTTAGAAGAAAGGATGAGGGTAGTAGATAGATTAAGGCAACTGGAGATGTCGATTGACATTACACTTGAATAGCTGGAGATTATAACTCTCAGGGAAACAGGAGAAGGAAGAGAGTTCCACAGGCGAGAGGTGCGAGACATGAAGCTATTAGAGTAGAAGAGACGGCTACATTTATGAGTTTCGACAGTGAAGGGGTGAGGCGGGATGCCAGCCTAGTAGGGCGCTTGAACTCATGAAGTTTGGGAACCAGCGAATGCAGTTCCTCGGAGCAATTTCCATGAAAGTATTTGTAGAACAGACAGAGGGAGGCGACGGTGCGTCTGTGAGAAAGTGACTGCAGACGAGACGCCAGGGCAGGGCCAACCATATTGCATATCCGCTTCTGGAGCCTATCAAGAACCCCGAGGCAAACAGAAGGGGCGCCAGACCATATATGGCAGCAATACTCCATGCAAGGGTGAATTGTGGATTTGTATATCTAGAGGATCGACTCGGGGGGAGAAAAACTTCCTAGCACGGCTCAGGGAGCCAACTTTCCTCGCAGTGGACGAGGCAATTGACTCGATGTATTTATTCCATCTCAGGTCAGCAGTCAACGTGAGACCGAGAAGCCGCAGAGAGTTGCTCTCGGGAAGTTGAGCGTCAGACATTCTAATGGAGGGAAGGGAAGGCTCTCTGTGGTGATTAATAGAGAGCAGTTTTGTCTTCGAATGATATCTGCATACTGTTTTTTTTTTTTTTTTTTTTATTTTTTTTTTTTAATTTTTTTTTTTTTTTTTATCTTATTTATTTAAATGAAGAAAATATGTGCTTTTCAAAAATTATCCACTACCCTGAATTTGCTCCTTTGGAATAGAAGCAATTTATTAATTTTTTTTATTTTGTTATTTTGTTCTTAAATGACAAATGTTTTTGTTTTTTTTGTTTTTTTTTAAATGAATAAAATGTTTCGTCATGTTCCTTAAAATAAAACATGTAAAAAAAAAAAAAAGTGTGTATCTGTTTTTTCTTTTATAAAAAAAATCGAAACAAACACACAAAAAAAAAACGCTAAAAATATCAGATATCAATGATGAATTTGATTCATAATTAAATTTTAATTGAAAAAAATGTTTTTTTTTTTTCTTTTCTTCACTCGTAGCGTGCCAAACGTAATATCCCCCGTTTTGAAAGTTGTTACTTAATTTTGATTAACGCCTGCTTTCAAACGATGCTTATTTAGTCTTCGGGGAACGTCCAATTGTCAGAGAAAAAATTAGCACTGACCTATGTGCAAGAAAACGTTTAAACGTTTCGGGTTAAAGGGAAGTAACTCTCCGCTTTTTAGATTTGACCGGTTTATGCGGTTTTCATGGTTTTTTTTTTTTGGTTTTTTTTCTCTATTTCATCCCAAGCGAGACGATAAAGCCACTAAGAGCACGGGGTTAATGAGTGAAAGAAAATCATTAAGGAAAGAGGAAAATAAGAGAACAGTATTAAATGATTGCACTTAAATTTTTTAAGGTGAAAGAAAAATTTAACACTGAAAAGAATCGTTGTTTGTCAGGATAAAGGGAAGTAACTCTTCGCCAATTTGACAATTTAATGGTTCACGTGCTATTTTTTTTTTTTTTTTTCGTTTTTATTTTTTAAATCATTTCATCTCAAGCCAGGCGATAATAATGCCATTAAGACGCAAAGCGTTACTGAGAGTGAAGGAAACTGAGGAAATGTTACTGAATAGTAAGGACAAGGATTCAAAAAGACAGATGATAATGATTGACATTGCATTTAAATTTAAGATCATAGTTGACTGGAATGCAAGTAGTCGGAAGAGAGTTTCACAGGCGAGAAGTGCAAGAGAAAAAAACTGTTACAATGATGTTCGTGAAATATTAAAATGTTTCTAGCTAAATATTCCCCACAGCTTAATACTTCTTGAAGTTGAATTTCTTTCCTCCAATTGAAATTTGAAATGTTTTACAGTGTATAACTTTTTTTTTAAGTAGAAAGTAATATCAAAGAATCTGTCTTTGTTGTTTATATAACCTATGATGTTAATAAGTAAATCTTGTGTAACAAAGGAAAACATTTTAATATATTAATTTTTTTCCTTAAAAAAAAACAAAACAAAAGAAAAAATGTGAATAAAGACAAAAAGAAAATTGTTTTTATCAATGTGTTTCATTCCCTGAGGAAATTTATCAAGGTAAATGCATTTGTCTTTATTCATATTGTATTTTTTAATATGAATTAATTTTTTAATATTGTATAATATATTTCTAATATTTTATTTATATCTGAATTTTGACACAAGAATTTATCACTTAAACATTATTTTTCGTGGATATTTAAGTAGATGCTCAGTTTATTTATTAAACAATATATTTTCATCTACTGACTTGAATAATTGAAGAATCTTATTAAAGAAAAGATGTGCCCTCTGGTAGGATTCAAACCTGTGAACCCCTAGCAGGAGAAAAGGTTTGAATCCTTCCAAAGGGCACAGATTTCCCTAATATTAAGGCTAGTACATGAAAATAAATAAATACATTGTTTAATAAATAAATAAAAAAAAGCGTCTACTCACAGATGAGTATCCACTAAAAATAACTGAGCAGATATGAAAATTTTGAGAATCTATGATAGGTTCCTCCATTAGGTCACGTAAAAAAGCAGCATATCACGATTAAAAAACGCTCGAATGTGACGAGGTGATGACAGATTACTATGGATGATCAAAATTGACAATTTTTGCAAAGTAAGCGAACGTGGTTTTTCATTTTTAACTAGTACTTTTTAAATATTAACATTTTTATTCAGCAATTATGTAATATCTATTTTTTATTTCATACTTTCTTAATTAGGTAATTATTTAAAGTTTTTTATTAATTAGATAATTGTTTAAAATTTTTTAAGCATTATGTCATGTATACATTTCCATACGTAGAAATTATGAACGTTTTTTTTTTTTTTTTTTTTTTCAATAAAATTTTTAAAAAAATTATTTTAAAAATATTTGGGGTCAAACGACTTATGTGCTTTTCAAATTTCAATTTGTAAATTTACTTTTTCATTAACATTATCATTGCATTAAGTGCTTGAAATCAATAAAGAATTTTAAATGATTTTTGAAGTATTAAGAAGTTAATGAAAAAAATTAAAAAATTTGTAAAAAATGCATTATTCATCGAAAAAATTTTATTTCTTCACAAAATAATGTCCTTAGTATAACGTATTTATAAAAACAGGTGAAAGCTTTTCTAATTAATTAATGTCATGGTTTTTTACATTTTTTTTTTTTTTTAATATAATTCAGAGCAGATTTTCTATGATATGGGGTACTGTTTTACAAAAAAAACTGGTGATTTACTTTCTACAAAGAGTCCTGTTTATAACTAATAAAACAAATCCCACGCTTGAAGATTTAATTTCTCGAAATTTCATGAAAATATGTAAGTGGGTGGAAACATGTTAAAAAAAAAAATCTCTTTTTAACAAGATTTTCTAAAAAATTCATTCATTTGTGAATAAGTCCTGAAAGTTTCATTAAAATCCGACAATTATTTGATTTTTGCAAGAATTTTTAAACTTAGGTATCAAATTTATGCTAAAAGTGGAGAAACCTAATCTATGATGAAAGGAATTTCGCTTAAAGGCATTATTCAGCCCTGCTTGATTGGCAAGGCTTTGTGTCTGAGTTGGATAAAGCATGTTGGATCTAATGATGGTTCCCTCTGCTTTGTTGGAGAGTGCATATTTTTCTATAGTAAGATTTCTCAAGTTTTTAGGCTGGTAGATGAAAATAAACATTAATAAGTGGAGCATCTACTCAAGTGGTTCCCAAACAGTGTGCAATACACCTCATAGGTGCAGCGGAATGATTGAAAGATGATGATTCAGAAACAGTATCAAAGGATTCATATCATAAAAATAAATGTGATTTCCAAATTTATAACATTATTATGGACTAGTTGTAATTGCATGTATGAGTTCCAGTATAAATAGTTATAAATAATTATTGACCGATATTATCATTGTGATATTTTTGCATTATATCCTGCATTAAGAATATAGTAACTAGGGTCTGTAAATTGGAGAGAGTTATCAATGATAATGTTCTGACTTTAAATCTGAAGTTATCTCTTTTTTTTTTTTTTTTTTTTATTTTTAAATGTATTTTTATCACATAAAATTTGGTACGGCATGAGCAAATTTTCATTTCAAAAATGCGTCCCAGAGAAAAGTTTGGTAACCACTGGTTTACTCAAATATGGGTATCTACTAAAAATAATGTTTTAAGTGATAAAATCTGTTGGATTAATAAATAAATTAAAAAAAAATCCATTACTTCTTCAGACAAAGGAGAATCTGCATGACTAATTTTTTTCCTAATGAATTCTATGTTTACTAATAAATGGAAACTGAATGGACGAACAGAAAATTTGTATAATTTTGTATTTTTCTGAGTTTATTTTTGTGTAAGATGTCCTCAAATTATTGGTACCAAATAGTAAGTATAATACTAATAAGGTTTTGATCTTTTGAGATTTCAGACTTTGTCTTTATCTTATGGGTACAGAAGATATTTTTGTCTTCAAATGAGAAATTAGTCTGGCAGTGGATAAAATAATAATAATAAAAAACTCTTGTGTTTTTGATGAGTTGAGAAGAAATTGTCTTTTCATTTAAAATATTGCATGAGAAATAATTCATATCAAGTAAGTGGCCAGTTGCACTACAGGCAATAGTGGTTTTAATCAAGTTGAATTTAACATCTTCACACAAATGCACTAAATTTAAGAAAAAAAAAAAATTAAAATATGACTTGTATGACCCTTAACAATATCAACTCAGCACACTCAAGCTGCAGGTTATTAATTTCTTCTTTGACCAGAAATAACTTTTTTTTAACAAATCCTCCAAGTATGTTGTCTGCCATTTAAGGAAACTGCTTTGTTTGTATTAAATTTCATTACCAGACAATTTTAATTTTGATCTTTTCAGCATGAATTTTTAATTACTCAGAAAATCTGATCTTCCTGGCATATTGACTTTTTTTTTTACTGATATGATTCAATTATTTTGTTAGCAATATATTTTCAGTATCACAGCCATTTTTACTCTTAAAATATATTGCTAACAAAATAATTGGATCATATCCGTAAAGGAAAAAAAAAAAATCTTAAAATTTAGCAAATTTATTGTTGGCAATGTAGGCCCAGCAATAAAATCCAGGACATAATAAGGTTTAGTAGCATAAACACCATTTGGTATTACCACTTTAGTTACCCAGGTACTTATTGAAATTTCAAAACCAAACTGATACCACTCACCAGCTCTAAGTATGAGCTTATTTGCTTAAAGGCTTGTCATTTTCATTCAGTACACCAGTTATATGATTGAATAGTGAAATGAACATTAAGTGAATAGTTTATGATTAAGTAGAGAGAAGGTAACAAGGTTGAAAATTTGGACTCCTTTTGAAAGCTTGGCACTACTGAATTTTGAATTGAGTTACTTCTTGAAGTGTTTTTTTTTTTTTTTTTTAAAGCTGAGATCACTTGAGCTGTTTATTATTAAAAAAAAAAATCAAGTTAAATCTTAGTCGGTCTGGGTTTTCAAATGTAACCAAATATAGCCACTCTGGAGTGCAGCTGAAAAGGCCCTAATTTAAGACTAAATTACATTTTCCAATGGTTTTAAAAGCTATTAGTTTTAAACCATTGTAAAATGTAATTTCTGGAAATATAATTATATATATATATAATATATATATATATATATATATATATATATATATATATATATATATATATATATATATATATATGAATGGCAAAAGGAAAATTTATTTTATCTGACATATTTTGTCCTCTGGCAGACATTATCAATGCAAATGTGAGGATTTTATTTTGCAACAAATATTTCTAAATAAAAGTAAAATATTTTTAGTTTTTAAAACTTTTTAAAATTAAATATAGCAGTCTTTAAAATTGCAAGTAAACAAATTAATAATAGAAAAAAACTGCTTCATTTAAGAATTTGAACATGATTGTAATGTTTTCCATTTCTTTTTATTTCAGGTTATTTGTAAATTCTATGACTGTTTAAATTTTGTATATTCTGTAACTTTTATATAAGCAGCATAGATAAGAAATAACTTCCAATGAGATTTAAAATTCACATCCTGTGTCCTTTGGAGTTTGATTAAAACAGCACTTTATCAATAAGGCTACAAAAATCAACAAACAGGCTTTTTTGTCATATGGCTACATATTTCATCATCTCATTTTATCCATGTTATATTTGTTTATACTATGTAGTGGCAGATGTACTAGTCTTAAGTTAACTAATATTTGCTGCTTACTTGTAGAATTTATAAATGCCCTGAGCATTTCTGATAAACTGAAAAAAAAAAATGAGTTGAAAATTAATAGGAACAATGCATTATCTATGGTGGTTAGAACTAATGTAGATTAACACATTTAAAAAAAATAGAGATTACAAGAGGCTGTCATTTATTTCCTTCAATCAAATGATGTTTGTACCTAACAAAAATTATTGACACATTTAAAAATCCTCAGAATATTAAAATTATTTTATACAAAACGAAATTTTTACTAGTTTTGCTTTCATCTTACTTTTATTGTTTATTACAATTCTTTGGTTAATTTGTGATACTAACAAGTTTGGTTATTTCCACCATTCATCCCTCTGGCCTTCCTCAGGTGTATATCGGGCAGCCAACAGGGAATTCTGAATTGAACCCTTTATTTAATCTACAGGAGTAGACTGTTCTCATTCCACTGCTCATGTCTAGGGATAACATATTCTTCTTATTTTTTAGTATTGTTCAGTTATTATGCCTGTTTCCGCTGAATGCAAGTACACATTGCCCAACCCTGTAGGACAATTTGCTGTAGTGAACTTAGAGCTTTAAACTTAACCTAGCTGCTGATTAGGTTGCAACAGCAGTTGCTGTCTGTCATGTTTTAACTGCTGCTGCTACTGTCCATATTTTGATTGCTGCTACAATGGCTTAGTGGATAAAAGTGTTGGTTTGTAAATTTGGTGACATATGTGAGTTTCATCCCTGAATTGGATAGTGTGTACTTGTACTCAGTAGAAATAAATGGGTGAACAATAACTAAACTTCTTCTTGTTATTTTTTAGTACTATTTAATTATTATTTGCCTGTTTCCACTGAGTGCAAGTCACACTGCTCAATCAATTGCTGTAGTGAACTTAGAGTTTTAAACCTAACTTAGATGCTGATTATGTTGCAACAGCTGCTGCTGTCTGTCATGTCTTGATTCTTGTCTTTTATTTCTGATCTGCTATAGAATGATCATCTGAAAGTGATGAAAAAAATAAGATAAAAGAAATACTAGTAAAATAAAAAATAATGAACTGTGTTGTGATGTAATCTGTAATATATAGCATTGTCACTTTATATACATTTATTGAGCAAGTAGTCTGATCTCCCTTTCTTAGCAATAAAATATTGGGTTGTTAATTGGAGCCATTTGATGGTAATGTCTTGTGTTACTTTAACAATGGAATATCACATCTGTAATTAAGAGAGATCAGGTTGCTAATATTATTTCTTTTGTTTGGAGTTTGCTTTCTTTAGATATTTTTACTTTTAATGATTTAAAAATCAAAATTTCTTTATAGATGAAACAATAATTAATAAAATTCTTGATAATTCGTTATTTACACTACTTACTATTATCCTCATCTTTGTTGATGTTATCATATTTCAGCCATTGTGCACTCTGGCCTTCATCAGGTGTGTGTCGATTTGGGTAACATGTGACAATGTCCTCATGAATTTGGTGACATAGTAATTGTGAGTTCAATTCCTGGGCTGGGCAGTATTTACTTGGGCTCAGCAGAAACAGGGGGTGCAATAACTGAAGAAATAAGAACTAGAGATATACCTAAACATGAGCAGTGGAACAAGAACATTTTACCCCTGTAGATTAAATAAAGGGTTAACTTTGGAAGTTACAGTAGGTTACTTGGATTGATATAGACCTGAGGAGGTCTGGAGAACGCAACAGCCAAAATGTGATAACAATAACAAAGATGAGGACAATGGTCTGAATATAGATAATTCAGACTGAAATAATCAGTTCAGTTGCAAAAGCACTTAAATATACCTTTTGGGGTGGGGTGATAAACATATTAGTAAATGCATGTTTATAAACCCAGAAAATTTTTTTTTTTTTTTTTTTTTTTTTTTTTTTAAGTGGTGGTCTCAATAAAGAAAGAAACATTAAATAAGCAGATTCATTAACTTAAATAAAATCTTTGTCATCAGGAATGATTGAGATATATATACACACACACACACACACACACACACTATTGGAGGCTTATGATCACTGAAGTTAAGCAACATTGAACCTGGTCAGTACCTAGATGGGTGACCACTTGGGAATATCAGGTGCTGTAAGCTTGTATGTAAGGGTGATTGTTAATTGGAGAGCTGAGTTTCAATTCCAGTTGGGTTTGTTATATTTACTTACCTTGAAAAAGGTATGAATTCACCTCTTCTTCCCCCCGGCTATGGGTTAACTCTTAAAATTTCTATCACTAAAATGTTATCTCCCCCATCCAAATTCTTACTATGTAAAAATATTTTCTGGCTTTAAATAACCTGCAATGAGTTGATAAGCTGTGGAAAATGACTCAATCGATCAGTCACCTCAGAAGAAATTTATTTTTATGACTAAAGAAATTTCTTGCTTTCACTCTCCATTACTACAAAAAAAACCCCAAAAAAAACCAACGTATTTTCTTTCTTTTTTTTATATTGTAATTGTCAGTTATTTACACTATTTACATTGTTTGGACTGTTGTTCTCATCTATACTGACACGTTCGTGATGTTTCGGCCTTCTTCAGGTGATATTTGTTGGAATTTTGAACCAAACCCTTTTATTTAGACCACGGGGGTAAATTCTAATTCCAGATACCATGCCTTTGGATAACTCTGTTTTAATTCTAGATGGCTCTCCAAGTTCTTGCTGTTCTCATTGAAGCCAGGTATTGAACTCTCAACTCTTTGGGTCAAGTCACTTTTTAAGTCAATCAACCAACGCTTTTATCCAGTGAGCCATGGGAAACATCGTGAATCTGACAGTAAGGATGAGAACAATAGTCCAAACAATGTAAATCATCACAATACCTCCTCTCAGAAATATAGACTGATGTTGTCGGCCATTAATTTTTATTTGTTTTTCTTTCATCTTAAGTCTACAACTGCTAATAAACAGTACAGCTTAGAAATTCTTAAAGATGATACTTACTTTAACTTTCGAATTTACTAATGACTGTAGAGTGATGGTCTTGTTAGTTGGGATAAAAAGTAACTGAAATTAAGATATATTAGAAAATTCATTTTTTTGTCTTAATTTTTAATTTCAATACATTTAAAAAAATTTTTTTTTCTCTCTTTGTTTTAGGTTGTCTATAAAATACTAACTATCCTTACACTGTGCAAGGGTTGTCCTGTTTATTTTGTTTGTTTCTGATTTGCTATCTTTTGTCATTTTCAGTCCATGACCCTCCATATATCATTGCCGTTCTTCCCAAATATGTAGAAGTGCGGACAATACAACCTCGTTTGCTGATCCAGAGTATTGAATTAGCCAAGCCCAAATATATTTGCATTGGAAGGTGAGCACACGTTTCTCTAACAACTACCAAATCTTACCTGTACACTAGAGATTCTTTACAAGTATTTTAATGATCAGTTTACACTTCTTTCTTGTATCCATTATACAATCGAATGAGAAAAATGTTTTAAATAACAAGACATGATATTGGTGAAAGAAAATTACAGGGTAGAATGTGAATAGTCATCCTTGTATTTTAATGATGTTCACACTGTACAAAGCCCAAGAGCCACTCAATGTAGAGGATTACAGAGTAAGAGGCACAGTTTATGGGGGATATGTCGGGAAGATAATGGTTGACCCTAGACTGGATCAGATCAAGATTGTAGTAATCTTCAGAGTCAGTTCAAAAAAAAGCAGCAGTTTGTAGGAAGAAGCTGCTTAAGCAGAACTTATGTCTCATTAATAGAATATAAAGGGAATGGGAGTGGTTTGCTAAGAATCAGACATCATCAGAGCTGTTTTGACTTTTAAGGCACACTGCAAATCGGTATGATTTCTCATCTTCAACATGGCTACACATTTCTCTAACAACTACCAAATCTTACCTGTACACTAGAGATTCTTTCTTATTCATCTTATTCCCTAGCTCAGGTAAATGTTTATCTAAATCTAATACATCTACATATGGATTTGGTACTGATTCTCTCCCTCCACTCGCAAATAAAGCTCCTTTGACCCACTAATTATGCACATCTCATGTCTTTAAAGCATTAGGAATGTTAAAAATTTAAATATCAATGAAATAATCAAATACAAGAGAAATGAGAACAAATGTTTGCATTTAATTTTGCCTAGATTAAGAGAGATGGCTGACGATGAATTACCGGAAAATCAGTGGTGTATATGTACTTTTGCTGTATATTTTGTAATGACCCATTTTTGTTTATTTATTTATTTATTTATTTATTTTTAAGCTGAGGTAGGTAGGATAATGTGGAGCAATTGAGTGGCCATCACGACCAACAGACTTAACACCACCAGATTTTTTCTTGTGGGGTGTACTGAAAGATCCTATTTACAAGCTCAAACTGATAAATAATTCCTGAATAAAAGCAAGCAATTTCTGATAAATTTTCTTAAATGAATGTAGAAGTGTGTCAAATGGTTCGTCCAAGTGTTACTGATAGTATTCAGTATTGGTATTGAACATGGAGTGGGGGAGCATTTTGAACATGTTAGTCGCTTGTTAGTTGTAATAAATCATGTTGGTTTGATGTGATAAAACTTATAAATTTTCTTAAACGATTTTTTGCTTAATAAAATTTAATAAAAAAAACAAAAAACAAGGTGTTACTTTTGTCATATCCTGTATATGATGTAATGCCAAAATAAGTATAAGGTGTTTGGTGTAACTCTTATTTTTAATTTTTTTTTGTAAACAGCATTCAACTCCTTTAGGATTATTTAATACATTACAACTCATCTAAACCGAACATCCGAGATGTTTGGTACTGAGGGTAATGTTTGGATTTGAGGAAGAAAGGTTTGCTGTGGCAAACATAAAGTTTTTATTAAGCTTTAGAGTTTAGGATACAAAAGGTAGCTTGTAATGTTGATTCATTTTTATTTAAAGTGTAGAATGAATAAATAAATGTACAAAAAATAATTGACAACCAATAGTAATGAAAAAATTTGCTAAACAAATATTGTAATTTGCGAAAAACTAAGACACATCAAATGTTTAAAAAATAAATGAAATATCTTATTCAAAAAAAAATTATAATCTCTAAAGAAAGTCAAAAATAAAGATATACAATGCTTATGTTTGGTATTGAGAGTACTGTTCTGATTCAAGGAAGAAAAGGCTTCATATTTATGTCAATATAAAAGTTCAGATTTGAAGATGAGTCCAGATTTGAGGAAGTCTAGCTTAGGCTATTTTTGGATTTGGTGAGTTCTGCTGTATTTATTATTATAGTTATTTGTTTAATGGGGGGATATTTTAGTTTTAACTTGAAGGGTGAATTAAATTAAAATTTTTGTACTACTAGGACCAATTTACACGAGTTAAAATTTTTCATGATAAAATGAATATAATATCACTTCTAACAAGACATTACTGTGTATCTATCCTTCTTGGGAAACCTATGTAGCCATCTCCTCCATCACCTGATATGGGTTAAACAGTAGGATTTGTATCTGGAAAAATTATTCTCAAAAAATTGTTATTCTTACAATGCAAAATGTTTTGATTTTAAATAAGGGTTGATAAGTAAAAAAAACAAAAAACATAAAAACGACAAAACAACTCGATCAAGCAATCTGATTGCTTCCACCCTGAAACAAAATCTTCTCTGCTAGCTGGTTCCTTTTTATATGGATTTTTATAGTTAAACTGAATTATGCTAATGTATCCAGATGAAATCATGTGTCCAGGTTACAGGCTTTGACTATGTGTAAAAATCATGTGCAACACAAATGTATTCTTTCATGACTTTCTACAACAGGATAGAATTACAGTATTTGTTTTGTTGATTGTCAATTTCTTTGAAACCTGAATAGATTATTTTTTTTTTTCTAGTGGACTGGTCTATGTTGCATCCAATAATCATTGCTGGAGGTTGACGAAATTACCAATTTCAGTACAAGTTAATGATCTTGTTCGAATGAAAGAATTTGAACTGGCTTTACGTCTTGTGGTGAGTAGTGCGCATATATATATATATATAATATATAAAATGTTATATTTATTTAAGAAATAATGTTGGATTGTAAATAAAAACAGTATCAAAAAGGTTTGTCTTTCCAATGTTTTAGTTTCTTCAAACAAGTTTTATGAAACAATACCAACAAGTTGGGCAGGCACACCTTGTAGGACGTCCTGGGTATGACGATAAAATACGTCCGCGTCCTGGGTATGGCAATAAACTGTGTCCAAAAATAATGTTGCCAGCTATGTTTTTGAAAAAAAATAATGTTTCCAGCTATACGTATACTAGTACTATGTATTTAATATATAACTAAATTTGGTATTAAATGACCTACAGTGGTTGATATGCCATAAAACCCAACCAACACCTTGTAGGTATTGATTAATAAAACTTGTTTGAAAGAATTTTTGCTGCCTAAATACACCTTGTATAATGTGGAATCCTAAATAATTTCTGTTTTTGTTAATTTTTCAAAAAATAAAGTACAATTACATTTTATTCATATGTTTGTTTTTTTTTTTTTTCTTTTTTTAATCATTTCATCCCAAGCATGGCAGTAAAGCCACTAGGATGCAAGAGGTTACTGAGTGTTAGAAAATATAAAAATTATATGATACTATTAAAGAGAGAGAACAATATAAGAACAAGAATTAAGAATGTTGTGGGTCAGTGTATGTGTTGAGAGATAAACATATGTGTCTTCTGAAATGCCTACAACAAACATGGCAGACTCGGGATGTGAGTCCATGTAAATAAATGTGAAGAAATGACAAGAACTAATATATAAGTACAAACAAATGATAATGTATTAACACTAAAGGGTTACAAGGGACAAAGATGTGTGTGTCAAATGAATGTAAAAACCTAATGGTCCAAAATAGGTGTAGTAAGTGAATGTGCATATGTACATGTATATGTATTGTTTGTGCATTTCCCAAAAGGGAATGTGTTCTCTGTGTGATATTTACATGTTGATGGATAAGATAAGAAGAGAACAAGAAAATTATATTGCCGAGTATTTATAGTCCGGAAAGCGTCTCTTAGTAGTGATTTTGAAAATTAAGAGGAGTTAACTGAGCAAGAAGACAAAAGAGAATGATTGACATTTCATTTAATTTTTTGAAGATCGAAATTGACTGGTAAGCAAGAGGCTGGAAGAGAAGTGCAAAAGAAGAAATTGTTAGTATAGAACTTAGTTACATCTGTTTCAACTGTAAAATGATGAGAATTTGCCGCCAATCTAGTACTGCACTTAAATTCATAATGTCTAGGTACCATAGATTATATATTTATTATTTTCGATGACTTGTTGCTGCTTATCAGGCAACTCTTTGATAACTTGTAGAATTATATTTAAAAGGTTTGTTGTGATAGTTTTGAACAAATTCTTGAATCTCTATTTTTTTTATTAGAGAAAGTTTTGCAGTGATTAAAAAAAGGTAATCGGTTGGTGCCAGGTCAGGTGAATATGGTAGATAGGTTAAAACAGACAGAGTTCCAAAATTCTTTCCTGTTATTCTTGCTGAATGCAGTCCTGTGTTGTCATGGAGAACATTTTTTCCTTTTATCTTCCATGTAGGCTGCCACTGTTGTGCAAAATCTAAACTGTTAGTGTACTCCAAATTTATTAACTGCCATGTATGTTTAGTAATTAGGATGCTACATTTGTTCAATACATTATACAATTATTGTTTGTACAGAAAGTAAGTACCTATATACATCAAATTATCTTTAATTAAGTGGCAGCAGAAGAATTATCATTGAAAGGTAAGTTTAAATATAAATACTTAAATGATCAGCGATCAGTTTTGAGTTCTTCTGTAGTTTATTTTTGCCTATTGCATATGGCAGCAGCATGCCTCACAAAAAGAAAAATCTGCCAACAGAGGACCAGATTGCAATAAATAGCCAAGGCTGCAGCAAGAAAAAGAAAGTCCCATGCAAATGAAAACCCAGATCAAACAGCAGCCAGAAGAGCTTCCAATGTTGAGACTCCTGAACAAGCTGAAGGTCCCATCAAAAGCCTTCCACATGAGCCAGCTTAATTGCTGCCTGATAAGTGGCTTTTAAGCTTGTGTGTGTATGTATGTATGTATGTATATATATATATAATATCTATATATACTTACATCCACTAGCATCCTACATAGTTTACCTTGACTTTCACAGTTAGCCTGAAGAATATTTGCAAGCGTTCTTAAATTTCAAAATTTTGAAAAGCTAAAGATGTTTTTTTTACTTCTGTTTTATGAATACTTGTCGCAAAATAAAATCCTTACATTTGCTTTGATGAAGTTTGTCAGAGGACTAAACGTGTCAGTAAAGAAGTTGTCTTTATTCATATTGTCTATTTACAGATATATTTTCATTTATATCTTATTTTTACACACACACACACACACACAAAGTGCAATGGATAAATTGCTGTCTATATGACACAAAAATGAAAATGCTGACATCTTATTTTAACAGATATATTTACCAAAATTACACAAAAATATTTTGAAATACTAAAGAGTAAATTTATTCAATAAAATTGCCATTGGCTTAAACCACAGCCTCCAGATGACCTTGGAGTCTTCAGCATCTCTTCTGAATGGTCTCCTTGTTGGTGAATGCTACCATAATCCTTGCCTTCAGTTCATCAGTGTTACAAGGAGTTTTTTTTTTTTTTTTTTTTTTTTTTTGTTGTTTTCTCTCTCAACTCTACCCCACAGATAATAATCAAGGGGGTTACAGTCTGGGAATTTGGTGATCAGATGTAAGAGGTGATGCGGTCACAGAAATTGTCTGAGAGCCATAACTAGGTTTTCCTGCTTGTGTGGCATAGTGCAGAGTCTTGTTGCCAGACATAGGGTCTTCTGCAGTCATGTTCCTGACCCAGGGCAGCACTACCTCCTCAAGGCACTTGATGATTGATGTAAGCCTTCACGTTGAGTCTAAGGCCCTGTGGGTACATGAATAGAAGCATAACATCACCATCACTAGTGATCATTCCAAACACCTTCGTAATCACCATTAGACTCATCCAACTCTTTCCAAATCCTCTGCACTGTTTCATCTTCAAGCGAATTTTGGAACTTCATTTGAAGATGAAACAGAACTAATGCTTTTAATTTAATTATATAATTAAAGTTTTTAGCTCCGTTTTTTGAAACATGATTATTACTGTGTAGTGAAGAAACCATATTTTAAATCAGTTAATTTATTATATATTTGGTTGGATTGATGTGAGTTTGTGACCCTGGGTTTCATGCTTTTGCGATCGTCAGTTGTCTGACAATCGCAAAAGCGTGAAACCCAGGGTCACAAACTCACATCAATTCAACCAAATATGTTAGCTCTATCTCTGATATTTAGAACTTTTTAATAAGTATTGTACATATAATATATGAATAATAATATATATAATACACACACACACAGAGTTGCTGAAAAGGTCTCAGTTTAGAGAACTGAATGAACTTGAAACCTGAAACATGCTATTCTGTGTATTCCTCTCTCACATTTCAACATACTTTTGAGCCCATTTTTCAAGTTTCTTTAACCTTTTCAAAAAATGTCTGATGCTTTATCATCAGAATACTATTTCAGGGAAATGAGTTAGCTGAGAAAGTTTCAGGATCAACATTTTTTTTTTCTTTTTTGTGGGTGCATAATTTTATATAAATTGTTTTGCGTTTAAATTGGGGCTTCCCAGATTGTTTCATTGATGACACACTTTTTTTTTTAAAAAAATAAAATATTTTGCAACACATTAAATTTTATTAAACAAGCCAAATATGCAATTTGAAATAATTCGTTGAAATATTGATTTGATAAATAATGACTAATTAATCAGATTATAATGTTATTGCACACCAGTTTGGAAAGCTCTAGTTTTGATAATTTTGGTGAAGTTTGTTTACAAGTATTTTAATGATCAGTTTACACTTCTTTCTTGTCTCCATTACACAATCGAATGAGAAAAATGTTTAAAATAACAACAAGACATGATATTTGTGAAAGAAAATTACAGGGTAGAATGTGAATAGTCATCCTTGTATTTTAATGATGTTCACACTGTACAAAGCCCAAGAGCCACTCAATGTAGAGGATTACAGAGTAAGAGGCACAGTTTATGGGGGATATGTCGGGAAGATAATGGTTGACCCTAGACTGGACCAGATCAAGATTGTAGTAATCTTCAGTCAGTTCCAAAAAAAGCAGCAGTTTGTAGGAAGAAGCTGCTTGAGCAGAACTTATGTCTCATTAATAGAATATAAAGGAAATGGGAGTGGTTTGCTAAGAATCAGACATCATCAGAGCTGTTTTGACTTTAAGGCACACTGCAAATCGGTATGATTTCTCATCTTCAACATGGCTACTCATTTCTGAGCCTGCTCATCTACTCAGGCCCATTTGTGTTTCCTCAACACCTACAAAGCCAACCTGTGGTTTATACAGCAACTAGACCTTAGTTACAATTAAAATATATGCCCCCATCAGGACCACACATGGTTTTTGATTCAAAGTTACCATTCTCTTATACTGGTCCCCAAACATAGCTAGAATCCAGGCTGTCCTGTTATTTAACCCATAGCTGGAGGGAACAGTTCATACCTTTCCCAAGAGTATTAGTGCAAAAGTGAATGTGACAAATTCAGCTGAAATTCAAATTTGGCTTGCCAATTTCTAGTTTCAAGTGCCTAATCATTATACCACATGTTCCCATGATAATTTTCCGATAGTTAAGGTTTTACAAGATTTCACTCCCTTGATATATTAGGACAACCTAAGATGCACGTTGTGCATGTTCAACTGTCTGGGCATTGTATAACATATTTAAAAATGCGACATAAAGTAAAAAGAGTGTCAAGACAGCAAAAGATAGTTTTCAGAAATTGAGTAAAGTAATAAAGAATTGCAAAATTACATTAGAAATGAAGATTACCAGACTGCTATATGATGTCTCTGATAGTTGTTGCAAATGAAAAAAAAAAAAACACAACAGGCAACCAAGATCTGATTCTACTGATATATGTTGAGTTTGCCATGGATAGAACATATGTCAAATGAAGTTTTAACAAGAATAGTAATGACCAAAAAGCTGTTAATAACAATCAGAAAGGGATGGCTGAAATTTTTGGAATACATAGTAAAGAAAGAAGGATTGGAGAAATTAATGTTCACAGTATGCATTGAAGCCATAAAGAGCAGAGGAAAACGGCCAGTCATCAACTTGACAAGAAGAAAAAGGAGAAAATACACTGGCATGCAAATCTTTTGAGTCACCTTGCTACATTAATTACTTCTGTTAATTATACCTCAAAAGTGAGAATGATTAGCAGCTTGGCCTGTATGTATTACTCTTGGAATCTCTGGCCAGTGATTTATGACCCTCACTAGCTTATCAACATTTTCTTTTTTCTAGCTACACTTATATACGTTAATAATTAAACTACTGACTATTAAAGGATGGAAAAAATTTCTGTATTTTAATATCATTCTTTTGTTTTTTGTTTATTTTTTTTTGTTCAAATCTGTGAATGTGTTAAAATTATTTAACTTTTTCACAAGAAAAATCTAAAGTTGATGTTAAAAATTGCCGCAAAACATTGTTGATTTATTTAAGATGAAATGCTCTATTGACATGTTGCTAATTTGTATTTAAATTTTTCTAGTTGAATTGTTCACCTATATTGCATATGATCCATTATTGTACATAATTAGGTTAGAATAAAATTTGTATATTTTATGAATACTACCTTATGAAAATTGAGATGTAGGGTATGGGAAAAATATATTTATTTAAGATGGAATGATTTATTATGACATGTCTCTAATTTGTATTTAGATACATTGTATTTATTTTCAATTTTTCTAGTTGAATTGTTCACCTATATTGCATATGATCTATTATTGTATATAATTAGGTTAGAATAAAATTTGTATTTTATATGAATAGTACCTTATGAAAATGTAGCATGGGTATAGGAAAAATATAAATCCAGCACTTCTCCCTCTGACTATGAACAGACTGGGTCTTATAGATTTTGGTTGCAACTGGTCTAAGAGAAGGTCAACTCTGAATTCAAAACCTCCAACTATGGATTAAATAACCTCACCAACCTGCAATTGGCCAAGCGTGTTGTGTACAGCTACACCCCTTAAGACCTGGTCAATCAAGGAAGGGTTCCTTTTCAAGGAGTGAGAAGCCTCTGGATCTGTTTTATCTCTGGTACCTTTTTTTTTTTTTTTTTTTTTCTTTTTTCATAAAAGCTTATGGTCATATATATCATTTTGAAACACCAGTTCCTGTATAATCACCAAAGTTAAGCAACATTCTGCCTGGTTGGTATTTAGCTGGGTGACCATTTGGGAATACCAAGTGCTGTAAGTGTGAATGTGAAGCTAGTGTAATGGATAATGGCTCAGAATTGTTAATTGGAGAGCTGAGTTCCAATCCAGTTTTATATTCATTTATGCAGAAATACCCTTTGGAATAGTATGAATCCATCTCTTCTAACCTCTAGCTATAGACTTGCTTCACTAAACCACTATTATCTCAAAAAAAAAAAAATTCTACTCGTCTAAAAATATTTCCTTGCTTTAAATAACCTGCAAAGGGTTGATAAACTGTAAAAAAACAAACCAATTATTTATTTTTATTAGCAAAATCAAAAGCCGATCTTGGGTAACAGACTTGAATATAAAATATGTCTTGTGTCTATCAACAAGTAAAATGAAAAACTTACTCAGTTACACAAATCTCAATAATCTTCTGTAAATATTTATATGGTAATTGTTCTGATGAGCTTTCCTCGTTAGTTCCTTAACTTCACAAATTTAAAAGCAGTAATAGATTGGCAGCTCAGTCTCATATTTCACTGTTGAGATCGCTTGTGGAATTCAATTCTTCATGGTTCTCTGTCAACTATGATCTTCAAAAATTGCAGTGTCACTTGACATATCTTTGAATCCTGTTCTTTTATTTTCCTCCCTGTTTCTTTCACTTTCAGTAACCCCTTGCATCTTAGAGGCTTTATTACCTTGCTTTGTTTGAAATGATTAAAAAAAAATACATTAAATCTGAAACAAATTTTTAATACACTTGTGCATCTTTTCACTAAAAATGCATCTAATAAGCAAATAAACGTACAAATAACATGTGCATACATGACTCTTACTTGTGTTGCTGGCCACTTCACACAGGGCCAATAATAATACAGCCCTTCATAAAAAAAAAAAAAAAAAAGTTTGCCCACTCCTGATAGAAGTCTATTTTAGATTTTAATGTAAATGTGTTTCTGATGAGTTTCACTATAGAAATGCATTTCAAATCAAGTAAAAGATGGTGGTGATTTTAATGTATTTGTTAATGTTTATTAATAATGAGAAGTGGCTCAAAGAATTTTTATTGGAATTTGTTTCCAAATCTTTTCATAGGAGGAGAATATGGACACCGAATCAGAATCTGAAAAGCTGCAACGTATGCAGAAGATCAAGAACCGTCATGCCTTACATTTGTTTTGCCAGCACCAATTTGAAGCATCTATGAAACTCTTCATGACATTAGACACTGGTTTGTACTATTTTTATTTTTTCTCTATTGGAAAGAATTGCCAGGATTGTCTTGCAATAAAGAATTGGCAAACTTTAAACTTTGTGCCTGCAAAAAAAAAAGAAAAAAAAATTTTTTTTTAAAAGGACAATTATTCCATTGATGTCACTATTACTGTATACACTTTTGACTCCCTCAGCAATGTTTACAATGTGATATTTACCATTTTATAAATATTTATCAGTTATAGAGAAACTTGAAAAATCTTTTTATTCAAAAATTTATAAAAAATATAAAATTAAATATGTAAACCAACTACAATGTGATATTTTTTTATTTACCATTTTGTAAATAACTATGAAAACAAATTTTTAATTCATAATTTTATAAAAATATTGGTGAACTATTGTCAATTCTCAAGAAAAAAGAAAATGTATAAATCCATTTTCATACATTTGTGTTTCTTAAAATTATCGTTCTTTTAAAACAAATATTACTGAGGAAGTCAAAAGTAAAAGCAGTATCAAAAGAATAACCATCTTTTTCACATAGGTTTTTTTGTGCCCATGAAGTTTAAACATTGCCAAAAGCTATATTTTAGTAAATATTTTAAAACTCTTGTAAATTTGGTTTCAGCTGCGTAGTCATTTTGGTTAAAGTTATTCAATTTAATGTTTCATGTTAATCTAAAGATTAGATTTAAAAGAATTATCAACCTACTTTCACATGGAAACAAAATCTTTACAAGAATTAAGGTTTAAACCTCTCCTGGATGAATGACATTTTTTTTTTCTTCTTTTCTTTAATATTCCCTAAAAGGCTCCAAATTCTTATGGTGGAATATTATCTGAATTTTCTTTCTAATGCATGAAGTTTATGAAACTGAATTTAAATCTTATATTTGTGGATAGCACTAGCAGAACAGCCTGAACTCTTTAGCTGTGGTTGGTGACTAGTATAAGAGAATGGTAACTTTGAATCAAAAACCATATGTGGTCCTATTGGGGGCATATATTTTAATTGTAACTAAGATCCACTCAGCATAGTTGCTGTATAAACCTCAGGTTAGCTCTGTAGGTGTTGAGGAAACACAAATGGGCCTGAGTAGATGAGCAGGCTCAGAAATGAGTAGCCATAATGTTAGATAGAAATAGGTCAGTCAATCTACTGTGTTTTTCTCAGCCCTAAGCAGGACAGAAATATCATTAGTAGATGACCTCTTAAGTATTGAGCTGGGTAACCTACAGGGAATATCTGAATTGAACCCTTTATTTAATCTATGGGGGTAGGCTGTTCTCATTTCACTGCTCATGACTAGGGATATCTTGTCTAGTTCTTACTTTTAGTGCTGCTCAGTTATTGCTCACCCTGTTTCTGAGCCGGCCAATATGTACATTGACTGTGTGGAAACAGGATGAACAATAACTGGGCAATACTAAAAGTAAGAATTAGATGAGATATTCCTAGACATGAATAGTGAAACGATAATGGTGTACCCCAGTAGATTAAATAAGGGGTTCAGTTCCTGTAGATTAATTGGATCGATGAAGAGCACAATGACCAAGATGTTGTGATAAAAACGACAAAGATGAGGAGAATAGTCTGAATGTAAATAGTGTAAATAATGATACTCCACATCCCAGAAAGTCGGTCAGAAATTACAATTATACACTTGTTTTTACAAGTTTACCGTCATCACTGTCCTATCTTCAATAAATGAATTTTCATTTATTATTTGTGAACTAATTTGTCTTCTTTTTGTAGATCCTTGTCATGTGATTGGCCTCTTCCCTAACTTGCTGCCCTCAGATTACCACAAAGATCTCACCTACCCAGAAAGCATCCCTGAATTGGATGGAGGAGAATTGGAAACAGCCTTATTAGCCCTCATTGATTATCTTAACGAAGTATATAAATATATATTTTATATCATGGTTGTATCAATTTTGATAATGTTTGGTCTTTTCAAAGAGTCTTCTTCCAAGAATAGTGGAAATAGTGTTTATAATAATATAAAAAGTCTGATAAAAACTCCATTAAAAATATGTTGTAGATTTGAACCAACCTACAACAAAGAAAAAGGTGAAAGGTTTTTAAATATAAAAATGTAAAATATTTTTGTTCTTGTGTTTTTACAACTAAATTTTTCTCAGCGTGTATGAGTGTTAAAATTGTCGTGTTAAAGTTCCTTGCTTGTAGTTATTTAAGATGAACAGAAATGTGATTTCTTTGCATGTATGTGTGAGAAAAAGGTGGCAAAGGAGTAAGTGAGGAGGAAAGTGTGCCATATAGCTTGGCAAGGAAGACTGGTGAATGAGTAAGAGAATCTCTTGAAGCTGCTGTTGTGAACTGATGTTGCATGAATCCATCTCTATCTCCTTATTGGGTTTGTCTGTTTAGAGACTTTACTTAAATACTCTTCAAAGGGATCCAAAAAGATGTTTTTTATTGTCAGTGGGAACATGGTTTGTTGGTTGAAAAATGTTAAATATCTATTTTCAAAGGATTAATTTATTAAGTGGAAGGATGTGCGAATCCTTTGACTCGTAAAACATTTTTTTGTCCTTTGGGGTTTGACTATCTTGCTGTTTATTCTGTCAACACTTCACAAATATATATATGAATGTGTGTGTGTGTGTGTGTGTGTGTGTGTGTGTGTATATATATATATATATATGTGTGTGTGTGTATAAATACTAATTAGAAAGCTGACAGGAAAAAGCTTTTCACAATCTTCCCTGTAAGAATAAAATCCAATACATTATCCTCCAAATTGCACATAGGCAAACTAGAATCAAGATACACATACATACGTAAATTTACACATAAACTTTACAAAACAAAATGCATGTGAAGTCTGTTTAACTAATGAAAAACAAGCACAAAAATGAAAAATATCAAAATACCAACATTTTTAGTTTGTAGAAGAAAGTGTACAAAAAAAATAAATAAAGACAGAAATAATATTCAAACGCAGCTCTACAAATTCAAATAATTTTTTGGAGTATTTATTTTCTTTCAAATTGAAAGAAACAAATTAAAAAGGCCCTTGCAAAACAAGGTCCCACAGAAATATATTTTTTTTTTTTTTTACAACAGAAATAATCACATTAGTCTGGTAAAAAAAAAAACAAAAAAAACAATGTGCCTACTTAATGAGTCACGTATTTACATTATTTTATGTATGTGTGTAATTTTTCCAGCAGTTAGCAAATGAGAGCTGTATTATTCCTACTACTAATATTTTGTTTACATAACTCTGTATGTTTTCCATGTTGCTTAATTTACTTTAAAATTGTGGGGATAAGTTTTAAAGTAAATTAAGCAACATGGAAAACAAAAAGAAGTTAGTAAATAAATATATGAAAGTTTGAGTAATTAATTATATGGAAGATATGTGTAATCAGTTTGTGCACAGTGACAATTCTGGTCAGTTTTACTGAAAAACTGACTTTGTGAATTTATTTATAACAGAGTATGCTCTAGGAAGCTAAAAGCATAATTTACTGAACTCGGATAATAAATATTTTTTAAATTTGAATTTGGAGCTGATGTTTGCACAGAATTGAGATTTTTAGGGATATTACTTAAATCTGTTGAATTTTTCTATAATTTTTTAACGGGGTTCCACACTTTTGTTTATAAATACTTGTTGCAAAATAATATCCATATATCTGCCTTGATAAAGTCCATAGTGGATAAAACATATCGGCTAAGATAAGGTTTCTTTTTGTCTTTATTAATATTGTCCTTTGACAGATATATTTTTAGCTATATTTGAAATTTCATACACACACACACATATACACATATATAAATAATGAGAAAGAACAATAATATTTATAATCCAGTGTTCGTATTAATTATTTTTAAAAACTGTGCTCAATACAATTCTGTAGAGCCTATAAATTTACTAATTTAAAAATATGGTCCCATTGCTCTCTACAGAATTGAGCACTGTTTTTTAAAAATAAAAATAATAACACTGGATTATAAATCTTACTTTTCTTTCTCATTATTTTAATATATATATATATATATATATATATATATACACACATCAGCTCCTAATTAAGGTTGAGCACTCTTAATCTTTATTTTTAAGTATGGAAAAATAAATTTTTCTCTGAAGAACATTCCTAATACCAGCAAATTATTTCGTAATATTAATGCAGAAAACAGAGGAACTCATACTAAGGATTCCTGTGTAGTGATGGGACTATATTTTTTAATTAGTAAATTTATATATAATATATATGTATGATTTACGTACTTGAATGTTTGGTTTTCATCTTTTCCAGAAAGGTTATCGCATAAAGAATCATTCAGGAAATGAAATCACAACAAGTGCCATTGGAGACATGAATCGAACAATTACGTCTAAGCAGCAAATTGCACAGATTATTGATACCACTTTGCTCAAATGTTACATTGAGGTAAGTCACTTGCTTTTGTTGGCATTGATTTTTCAAGTTCTTACTCTCACCTTTCTGTTTCAAATGTCCGTGTTTGAAATATTACAAATCGATTTTCTTGGATGCATCTGAATACAGAAGTCAAAAAGGAAACTGCAAGCTTGAAAATTGTATTCAACTTTAGCTTGAGAATTTTTGTCTGAATTTCTGGGATGAGGAGTTATCATTATTTAAAAAAAAAACCTCACTGATAATGGTTCATGAAAGCTGAAGTGCCCAGAAGATGTTGGAGAAGATGTTTAAATCTTTCTTAGAAATCAGAAAAATGGTTTGAACTGTATAAAGAAAAAAAAAAAAATGGATGAATTTTAGTTGGTCTTCAATGACACCCCCCTACACACACACACACACACACACACACACACATCTCAGCAGTCAATTGCTGATACCTCCTGATGAGTGGACTGATGATTATAAAAATGGTTTGTCTACAAAACTCTGGAGTCAGGCTGCTATATATAACATCAGCTAAGTAACAAATTTTATATTTGTATTAATCATATACATACGTGTGTGTGTGTTAATAGGATGTAGTATCCAGACAAAAGTGGAAAAGTTTTGTTAATGACAAAACATTTTTGCAAATCTCTGCTAGGTTTGGTGTATTCAGGTCAGAATCTTACTTATTATAAAACTCAGGTTGTGTGTGTGTGTTTGTACGTTTATATATTGGATCGGATTTCGTACATTTTTCAACCGATTTTAACAAAACTGCACAAAACTACGTAAGATTACCTTGCGGTGGTTCTGACAGCGCCAAAAATTGGAAAAACACAATTGTTTTTGCATGAAATCCATTTGAAAACACGATTAAGAGGCATTAATGAAAGGGGGACAACTCATATTGAGCTATACTTATTAATATCGAGTTATCGACTTATACTTATAAAACTAATGTGGGTTGTTTGTGTGTGTGTTCATTTATATATGGGATCAGATTTCCTACATTGTTCAACCAATTTCAACAAAAATTCACTTTTTTTGGGAGGTAGTGTTTCTTATTGTCTTGCACACTTTTTCCTTTATTTTTACATTCAGAATGCTTTAAAAATTCCATTTACATGACAATTGTTTATAATAAAATTCTATTCAATCGGTAGACTCATAACGATTGAAAAAAATTTTTTTGTTTGAGTTTGGTTTTGACCAATTCGTAAAAAAACAAAACAAAAAAAAAGATAATTAAGACATGCGTGTCCGTCAACCTTAAACAATAATCTTTGTCAATTCTATTTTTCAGTCTTTATGATGGTCGATACTTGATCTATCTCTTACTGTTACATCCCTGGGTAACACCGGGCTCTACTGCTAGTGAAAGACAAAACTGTGTGATGAAAATGCATTGGGATTTTTGTAGATAAAAAAGGGCAATAAGTTAAATTACCTTATCAGAGCCAACAATCAGATAATGCTTTTTTTTTATATTAAAGACATTAGTGTCTGTTGGGTTTAAAATTAGCCCATTTTTTGATCTGTTTTTTTTTTTTTTTTTTTTGCATTACTTAAATAGACAATTCCACTCATAAAAAAATAGGGCCAACAAGTTCCTCTCATAAAAATAGGGAGCCAGGAAAAATATTGTTGCATTTTCTTCTCTAAATTCCTGTTTCATTCTTTTTCTTAAGCTATATATATATATATATATATATTATATATGAGGAAATATAGTTTTAAGGTGTGTTATATTTATGGGATAAAGTGCTCAATATTAGATAGAGCGTACGTAAATATAAAAGTGAACATTGAAGTCAACACTCAGAAGCAACAAACCGTTTCATGCTAAATGCAATCATCAGGCCACGTGTTGTGCTTTTCGCGACTATATATATATGGGTCAGTGGTGCATTGTAGATAGTCTATTGCATTGTGAGTAGTCTATTCTAATGGTTATTTTGGTGGGAGTGGTTTGTTAATTTGTTTATTATTTACTTTATTTATTTGGATTAATTTATTTTACTTGTTTTTGATTATTTTTATTTTATTTATTTTTATTTATTCTTTTTAGTTTTTGATTTTTAAGTAACATAGTAAAAATTTGTTTTCATTTTAAGATGAGTTCTGATCATATATTTAGTAGTTTGTTTTGGTCTAGGAAGGTAATTATAGCTATTTTTTCCTCCAAGCAGATTTTGCAGTTGTTGGATTGATTGTTATAGGCTGATGTTCTTTTCCTTATTTTCCATCATATTTATGGTGTGATTTGTTTTTAATTTCCCAGATATACTTGGAAAGCATAATTAGAAAATAAATAAACAAAAACAAGTAAAATAAATTAATCCAAATAAATAAAGTAAATAATAAACAATTATTGACTATCACAATGCACCACTGACCTGTATATATAAATAGTTGAGAAAAAACATGCATGTGGCCTGATGATTGCATTGAGCATGAAACAGTCTGTCACCTGTGAGTGTTGACTTCAATGTTTACTATATATATATCTCTATCTATAAAAGGCAGGATGTGTGTGTGTGTGTGTGGCGAATGCACGGCCGTAATTTTCGACGGATTTGCACCAAAATTTACATGCACATGCTCCAAGTTATTTCCCAACTCCCATCGATAGTGGAAATAATCAATTTTTTTCATGCTTCTACAACAGTTTTCATGTAGTTTGCAGCCATTTTGTATTGGCCAGATATTGGCTAGCGTGAGAGCCAACAGCTGACTGACACGAATGTTAACTAGCATGCAAAAAAAATTGATAGCTGCATTCGTCACAAGTAGGAAAAATTTAAATCTGCATGGCACTTTACTCCATTTGGCTCATTAAACGTTGCTTAAACTCAATGTTGATTCTGATTCCGCAGAACTGGGTTCGGTGTGAAAAAAGTATTTGTTGTTAACATTCTTTTTCATTCGGTTTTCCAGTTCTGAGTCCTTTTTTAAAGCTGATCATTTTGTGTTCATTTGTTTTAGTTCTTTTTTTGTAACAGATTTAATGTTTAGTATGGAGCTTAGAAAAAATTCGCAGTGTGAGATAGGCAAGAAATAAGGCATGTAGCAACATCAGCACAGCAAAGGGCACTCCTTTAAAGGCAAGGAAGGGCAAAAATATTTTAAGTCAAGTGATAGTGATTGCTGTATGAGTCGTACGATTTTTTGAATCAAAATGCAACGCGCCGAGCCATGCTGCTAGTATATATATATATATATATATATATATATATACACACACACACTATGATAGATAAATTGTTGTCTAAATTACACAAAAATGAAAATAACACTGACCTCTCATTTTAACAGATATATTTACTGAAATTGCACAAAAATATCTTGAAATACTAAAGAGTAAATTTATTCAATAAAATCACCATTGGCTACAACCATGGCCCCAGATGACTTTGGAATCTCCTGTAACTCTTTTGGACGGTTTCCTGGTTTAAGTTGTTAAATGCTGCCATAATCTTTGCCTTCAGTTCATCTTTGTTTTTACAAGGAGTTTTGTTATTCTCTCGCTTAACTGCGCCCCACGCATAATAATCAAGGGCGTTGCAGTCCGGGGTGTTAGGTGGCCAGATGTAAGAGATGAGGTGGTCACAGAAATTGTCTGAGAACCATGACTTCACTCCCTGCTTGCGTGGCATGGTGCAGAGTCCTGTTGTCAGACATAGTCACCCACTTGACCCATGGAAACACTACTTCCTCAAGGCAATTGATGCTTGATGTATGCCTCCATGTTGAGTCTGAGGCCCTGTGGGTACATGAATGGAGGCATAATGTTGCCATCACTAGTGATCACTCCAGACACCATGATGTTGACTGGATGGGATATATCATCCAACTCTTTCCAAATCACTGTCCTCAGATTAACACCCAAACACTGTGAAATGTTCGTTTCCGACATGAATGTCGAGCAGTGAAGCATGCCACTTCCAAATTTCTGGCAGGGTGAATTGCGTCATTGGTGGTCTTTTTCTCACAGAGAATGCCAAACTGACCCTATTATAGTGTGCAGTTGACAAAATCAACAACAAAGAATTCACATATGCAAAATTAAAAATATAAAATGACAACAATTTACTCATTGCTCTGTGTGTGTGTGTGTGTGTATATTTATAACTGAGATTTTAATTCAGATTCTTGGCATAAGCACCACTAATTTTCATATAAAAAATGGCCTAATTTGATTATTGGATTACAATATTTGATGCTATATAAGACTCTTTTGCTCCTCACACACTACCAACAAAAGAGGGGTCTTCAGATATATCACCTGTGCTTTATATGTAAAGTTTGCAAATCTGATCTGTCCTGATGACAACTATTTACTCTTGTTTTATTGGTAAGTCCAACTGTTTTGATAACGTCAAATTGGCAGCTGATCTAAAAAAAAAATGACCTACAATCTGTTGTTAACAGGGGCAAGAAATGGCTTGTTAATTTTAACATGTCCAAAACAAAACTGCATTCTTTTAATTGTTTGAGAGAAACTTTTTTGCCTTCAATCAACATGGCTGATGTTAACCTCCAGAATAATGACTCATTGTGCCTTTTTGGGTTAATGTTTTCTGTTGAGATGAAGTAGAAAGATTATAATTGAATCAATTTCTAGGTCTGCTGCTAAAAAAGTTGGTTCACTGTGTTGTGCTAAACAATTTTTCTTGTCTGAATCCATCTTACATATAAGTTTACCATTAATCATTAAATTTAATATTGATGCCACATCTGGTCTGGTGTTTCCGCTATGTATTTAGAAATTCTTCATGAACTCTAAGGAATAATATGTAATATTATTGGTCATGACCTGGCATCTCTTCCTATGTTACTTCCCCATCACCGTAACATAGCTTCTCTATGCTTTTTCTATAAATACTTTCATGGTAATTGTTCTGATGAGCTTTCCTCTTTGGTGCCTAGACTTTAGGAATTTAAACATGCTACTAGATTGACGGCAAGGTCTCATTTTACAGTTGAAATTGTTAGATGTAATCATAAGTTCTATGCTAATGGTTTCTTTTCTCGCTTGTGGAACTTCGTTTCTTGCTTTTCAGTCATCTTCAAAAATTTAAATGCAATGTTAATTACTACCTTTTGTCTTCTTAATTCCCATCCTTTTATTGTTCTCTTTTCTTAATGTTTTCCTGTTTCTCATATTCTTTCACACTCAGTAACCCTTTGTGGCTTAGTGGCTTTATTCACTTGCTTGGGGTGAAATGATTTAAAAAAAAAAAACCAAAAAACCGTTGAGATCTCTCTTAGTTTAATATCTACTTTGATGCTATAAACTTGCATCCAGATTTTTAGAACATTTCACCTTTCTTGGTAGATCTTCTATTTTTACAATCTTGGATAATTAAATAACAAACGTGATAAAAAGAAACTAAACAAGATTGGCTAAACTATATAGTCAAACACATGTTTAAAAGAAAAGTTAAAAGCTCAAAATTTCAGCATCTCTTTTCTTTTGTCTGCATGTGTAGTCACTTCAATATAAACATCACTTTTTCACTAAAGTTTTTTTGAGGATGGGTAAAATTTATTGTATAAAAAATCAGTTGTAAAACACTGAAATAAGTTGAAATTTCAGGTAATTTGCATTTTTAAGCTCTATGCTAAGTATCTAATAAAAATTTTGCGAATAGTTATATTTATGTATAAATTTACATGTTTAATTTGAAAATAACAAAGAAATTTTGATAAAATCTACCTTTTTTTTTGAGTTATCGACAATAAAAGTTTGGACTCATTCATGTCGTGGCAGCTATTACTGGTGTTGTTTGCATATATTTGCTGCGGAATAGATATTAACTTGTTTCGATTATTGCGCATACACTGATACAAACAACACCAATAATGGCTGCCGTGCCATAGCCAACAATGACATGAATGAGTCCAAACTTTTATTGTTGATAACTCCAAAACAGTAGATTTTATAAAATTTCTTTGTTATTTCTGAATTAGGCAAGTAAATTTAGGATAAAAAATAACTGTTCAGGAAATTTTTATTAGATACTTAGCGCGGGGCTTAAAAAGCAAATTGCCTGAAATTTCTTATGGAATCATTGGCATAAATTAGTATAATTTTTTTGAGATTCTTTTCGAGCCATTATCGTATATATTGCAAAATAGAGCCAAAAAATCAGGTAGGTGTTCAGCCTCCTATTATCACCCACATTCCCCCACAGCTGCTGTGATTCACTTGCAGTGTGGGTCAGCCATCTTGGATCCCAAGGTCTGTGCTATAGCAGTCGACTACTGTATAAAAATTTATAAATCTTTATCCCTTGCTACAGACTACTATTATATATCTGTATAAAAAAAAAAAAAAAACACAGGAAGGTAATATAAAATGTCAAGTGGTTGGGTGGGTGGTATTTCTTATATGTCATTAAACATATGTTAATAACTTTAAAAAATTAATTTTGTAACTTTTTTTAATGCAACCACCACTTCTACTTTTTTTCTTGCACTTTCCACCTGTGGAACTCCCTTCTGATTTCTTGTTTCTCTGATAACAACAATCTTCAACAATTTAAATTCAACATCGGTTGAGATAATTTGTCTTGAGTCCTGTTCCTTTTTGTCCTTTCCTCAATCCTCTCCATTCTTAGTCATCTTTTTATATTTTGCTCCCTGTAAACCCCTGCATTCTAGTGGCATTGAGGAGGGGATGATTAAAAAAAAAACCCCAAAAAACAACCTGTTCTTGATCTGATCAATCTATTTCCTATTGGTTAAAACAATAACAACAATTTCCTTTAAAATAAATGGACAATTTCCACTTTTGTGATGTGTAGCTATTGCTTTATTTTTTTATCAGAAAGAGAAATATCCAGATTTAATATTTACTGTTTTAAATCTCTCCACAGACTAATGATGCCCTGGTAGCATCCTTTCTTCGTCGAGTGGACAACCAGTGCCACATTGAAGTCAGTGCCCGCATATTGAAAAGTAAAGACAAAATTCCAGAACTGATAATTTTATATCAAAGCAAAGGATTACACTCAAAAGGTGAGGAAAAACAAAAATTCTAATTTTCTTGAAATTCATTAATTTGATACTTGCTTCTAGTATTTTTTATATAAGTTAGTTTTGGGCTTTTGTAGCCAATATCTTTTAGAGCTTTATTATAGAAATTAATATGTTCATAGAAAATCTTCTCCATTGCTGAATTTGTACTTATTCTTTTTTCGATAGATAAAGGTATATGCTTAATTTTAGATGGAGGATGATTTGATTTAGGGTGTATATATAAAGGATTGTTATTGGGTTTTTTATAAGGTATGTATACATTCTTCATTAAATCTAATGTTATATCAAGGAAGTTAACTTTTTTTAATTTAGTGCTAACTGTAATTTTTAAGTCCAGGTTTTTAAATTCTTTATATAATATCTTTCTAATTTTATTGATTTTAAAGTTAGTAGAGTTCTTTATAACCATAAGTCCATCATCTCTGTATAAACTAATGTCAGTTATATTAATTTCACGGTGTGCTGTAAGATTGTATAATATAAAAAGACCTATAAGATCAGAAGACTCAGCTGAGTCTAGTGATCCCATTGTGATGTCAAAGTGGTCATAAAATTTTTTTATCCATTGCTCACCTTTTATGTATCAGTACCGATTTTTTTTTTTTTTTTTTTTTTTTTTCATTTATAATAATGCTCTTTTCTTCTTCAGTAATATCCGTGTACTGGGTAGCAAAGTCCAACACATTCATGAACATTTCTTTAGATATTGATTAATAATAATTTTCAATATCAAACTGCATTAGTGTACAGTTCATTTTATCCTTTATATCAGCAAACCAGTTTGTCACATCTTTGGTATTGATCCAAAGTTTCAGGCCTATTTTTTCTTTAATTTGTTGATTTACCCTTTCAAGGATCTTTTTACTAATCTTATCTCAGGTCTTGTTGGTTTTATTATCCTTGTAGTTGGATTAGCTTTGAAATCTGGTTTGTGGTCCTTTAAGGTTATATAAGCATTCTCTTTCATTTAGTTGACCTACTCTATCACTAATCTTCAGTTTATCTGTGATTTTTTTTACTGCTAGTATTAATATTCTCTACCAATTTGAGGTAATTATATACATGTGTGTGTGTGTGTAAAAACATTGTCTCTTAGCTGATTGATGTTACCTTCAGCCTCCCAGCTCCAGAGTTTTGTAGATGGACCTGTCTGTGCACTCATTAGGGGTATTAACAATTTACTGCTTATATTTCACAATTTTGCTTTCTTATCATTGGGGCAGGTTTTTTTTACATAGTGTGTGCATGCACTTGTCTGTGCAGATGTACATTCACAAGCCCATTTGTGTATATGTGTATTGACCTATTCATCATTTTTTTTTCTTTCTACCTTATTATTAGATGGTCTGGTTTGTTGTCCTTGCGGCCTCCAAATCAGACATCACTATTCACTATCAGACATCACTATTCACTATTGTGTACAAAAAAAACAAGAAAATACATCCTCAGTATGGTTGTTCCTGGTGAGCATAATATCAAGGTCAAAGAAATTGACAAGCTTAAATACATCAATGCCTGAATTTAAGTTGCCAGAATGTGGGATATTTAAGCCACTATTGTCCCATTTATCTGTGGAGCATTGAGATCTATACCACCAAACTTAAAGTCTTCCTTCAAGAAAATTGGAATAAAGTTTTGAATTTCATTGCTTCAGAATTCTGCATTGCCTGGCACAGCAAACATTCAATAAAAAGTGTTATCTGTTTGATGCTATACAACTTGGTGAACCTCCGTAATACAAGATTTCTGGTTGAAAAGGAAAACCATGTAAAAGAAATAACAACAACAAATATATATTCCAATTGACACTCAAGAATACCACCACCTTTCCTTATTTATTGGTTTGACTAAGCACAATACCATTCAGGATTTTACCTCATTTCCATATCATATTATATCAAACAAGTTGGCCAAAGTTAGGTAAAAGGCATCAAAACTTTGGTAAATGTTTGAATTCATAAAACCTTTAAGAACCTTTAAGAAAGAATAAAAAGTCCATAAAGCTATTACACTGTCCATTATTGTGATACCAAATCTAGAGTCCTCTTTTAGTGCCACCTGTACCTCCTTCAATGTTTCTACCAGCAAAAACACAGAAGTCCTCAAGAGTGCTATTGTCTTTAGCATTGAGACAAGAGACAGGCCATATGCCAAAGATGTAAAAACTATTGTCTTCCACTGTTCAATGAAATGGCCTCCAGTTGATCCAACAGGAAAGAGACAGATTCCTAACAAAGAGCTCTCACCATTTTGTAAAATCCATCTCTATGGTAAATGAAGGTCACAGACAGGCTTCCATGTCATCTTCTAGCCAGCCATCTTTTCAGTAACCACAGTTATTTTACACATCAAAGGAAATTTTGAAGATGCATGAATGCTTAACTTTAAATTTCTGGCGTCTGGTGTACTTAGGAGCACAACCTTGCTGATTTCATTCAATGCTCTTTTCACACATTTAGACACATCAAATGCCAGAAATTGAAAGGTAATCTTCAGCATTTCTTTCAATGTATAACTGATACATTTTTATTCCCTTTCCCTTGATATAATTTCATCTGTGAAAACAATTTAGTCTGAAGAATTCCTTTTGAAGGATGAAACACATCACATAGGATTTTTTCCATTTTGTCAATTACCCACCAGTAGTCTGATAGTTTATATAAGATATTCTTTTTCTGTAGTTTTTATTTTTTTTTTTTTATCGTTTTCTGAGAATTAATTAAATTTTTAATGTGATGAACATTTTTTTTTTTTTCATTTAATATTTACTATTTATTTTTTAAATACAGCTTTGGGGTTGTTAATGAACCAAGCCACTCGACCATCGTCCACTCTTTATGGCCTAGAACGAATCATAGAATATCTTCAACATTTGGGTAAGGATTAATTTATCTATTACTATAAAGGTCAACTGCATTACCAAGGATATCAAATGATCATTGTAAAGCGCTGTTTCTTTTTCTTTTTTTCAATTATTATTCTCTTTTCTTCTCTACTTTTCTTTTTTGGGTATCATGTTTTTTTTTTTTGTTTTTCAATTTCTCTTTTTCTTTCTTTCCTTTTTTCTTTCTTTCCTTTTTTCTTTCTTTCCTTTTTTCTTTCTTTCCTTTTTTCTTTCTTTCCTTTTTTCTTTCTTTCCTTTTTTCTTTCTTTTTTTTTTTCTTTCTTTCCTTTTTTCTTTCTTTCCTTTTTTCTTTCTTTTTCTTTTTTTTTTCTTTCTCTTTTTCTCTCTCCTTTTTCTCTCTCTCCTTTTTCTCTCTCCTTTTTCTTTTTCTTTTCTTTTCTCTTTTTTTCTTTTTCTTTTCTTTTCTTTTCTTTCTTTTTTTTCTTTCTTTTTTTTTTTCTTTTTTTCTTTTCTCTTTTCTTTCTTTTCTTTTCTTTTCTTTTTTTTTTTCTTTCTTTTCTCTTTTTCTTTCTTTTCTTTTTCTTTCTTTTCTTTTTTTTTTTCTTTTCTCTTTTTTCTTTTCTTTCTTTTCTTTTCTCTTTTTCTTTCTTTCTTTTCTTTTCTCTTTCTTTCTTTCTTTTCTTTTCTTTCTTTCTTTTTCTTTCTTTCTTGTCTTATCTCTTTTCTTTTTCTTTCTTTTCTTTTCTTTCTTTCTTTTCTCTTTTCTTTCTTTCTTTCTTTTCTTTTCTCTTTTTTTTTTCTTTCTTTTCTTTTCTCTTTTTTCTTTTTCTTTCTTTTCTCTTTTTTTCTTTCTTTCTTTTCTTTTTTTTTTTCTTTCTTTCTTTCTTTTCTCTTTTCTTTCTTTCTTTCTTTTTTTTTTCTTTCTTTTTTCTTTTTCTTTCTTTCTTTTCTTTTCTCTTTTTCTTTCTTTCTTTTCTCTTTTTCTTTCTTTCTTTCTTTTCTCTTTTTCTTTCTTTCTTTCTTTTCTTTTCTCTTTTTCTTTCTTTCTTTCTTTTCTTTTCTCTTTTTCTTTCTTTCTTTCTTTTCTTTTCTCTTTTTCTTTCTTTCTTTTCTTTTCTCTTTTTCTTTCTTTCTTTTCTTTTCTCTTTTTCTTTCTTTCTTTTCTTTTCTCTTTTTCTTTCTTTCTTTTCTTTTCTCTTTTTCTTTTCTTTTCTCTTTTTCTTTTCTTTTCTCTTTTTCTTTTCTTTTCTCTTTTTCTTTTCTTTTCTCTTTTTCTTTCTTTTCTCTTTTTCTTTCTTTTCTCTTTTTCTTTCTTTTCTTTCTTTTCTTTTTTCTCTTTCTTTTCTTTTTTCTCTTTTTCTTTCTTTCTTTTCTCTTTTTCTTTCTTTCTTTCTTTTCTTTTCTCTTTTTCTTTCTTTTCTTTTCTCTTTTTCTTTCTTTCTTTCTTTTCTCTTTTTCTTTCTCTCTCTTTTTCTTTCTTTTTTTCTCTCTTTCTTTTTTTCTCTCTTTTTCTTCCTTTCTCTTTTTCTTTCTTTGTGACACATTAAATCCTCTTTATAGTTTAGTTTTTAAAATGATTTTAGTAAATTATCATTACAAAAAGTGATGATTAATGTTCTTGAGAGAGAGGACTCTGTATGAATCATGGACTATGTGAGGGGATGCTATGAAAGTAATGCCTCTTATTTATTTCTGCAAAACCTATAACACATAGAGGGCACATAGTGCAAACATTTGGATAAGGCAACTTTTCAATTACCAACCAGTATATTTTGCATATTGAACCAATACTGGCTATGCATTTTCATTGTTCTTCATTTTGTAGGTTGATAGGTAGCTTATCACACGTTACTCTGCCAAAACATATTACCCATTATTTCATTGTGCTTATATTCAATACTTGGTCTTCCTAAACATTTAGCAAGTGTTACTGAATGCAATTTTTCTGCATTGAGGAATTCAATGATACACCTCTGCTTTATGAGCATTTTAATGTCACGCTATTTTGCCAGGCTACCATCTGTAACGAAGTTACTGAGCAGTAAGGTTCAACCTGTACTGCTATACCTCTGACATCTGCCAATATAAGGTAGGTGGCATTTCTTTTGGAGTAATCCTTGTATGTAAAACTGTTCAATATAATTTACAAACTGAGAACTATATATATATATATATATATATATATATATATATATATATATATATATATATTTTTTTTTTTTTTAAACATTCAGATAAAAACCTTGTTTTGTGTTAATTTGGTTTTTCAAAAGCCCTACATGGGCTTATGGCCAAAGTTAAGCAACATTGAGCCTGGTTAGTACTTAGATGGGTGACTGCTTGAGAATATCAGATGCTGTATGCTTCAATGAGCAGGTGGTGTAATGGATAATGGCACAATAGTTAATTAGAAAGCAGAGTTCCAGTGAGGTTCATTACATTCACATACATGCAAATACCCTTCGGAAAGACATGAATCCAATTCTTCTACCCCCATCTATAGGTTAATTAGTAAGATTTTTATCACTAAATCATTATCTCCCTTCCCTCACTAAAAAAATTCTTACAATGTAAGAAATATTTTCTGGCTTTAAATAACCTGCAAAATGTTGATAAGCAGTAGAAAATGAATCAACAAGTCATTAGTATTGTAGTGAGCCTGATTTTCACCAAATTTCAGTGTAGTATGTTCTTGATTATCTGTACCATGATTTTCTGGATGTGAAATGAAGAGAAAAATTGAAATTATTGAATATTTTTCAATTATCTGAACTAAACTCTTCCTAATATTTCATCTCAGATTGAAGTTTTTGAGAATTCAGAACACCATAATCAATGTTTCATAAAATACTGAGAAAATCATCAACTTGTCTCATTAAAAATCATTATCCCCCTGCAAAATTCTTACAATCTAAAAATATTTTCTGGCTTTAAATAACCTGCAAAAGTTTGATAGACCATAAAAAACAATAAATCCCAAAAATTTCTGAAGAAGCTAAAATAAAAGCAAACTCTGTTAAATTCACAATCCTTTTCCTATTTATTGTTTGTTTAAGCATTCTGTCAGAATTAATCAATAATTTTCTCAATTTATCTTTTTAATATGCAATAAAAATTTCACTTCACTTTAAGTGATAATGATGTTGTTGTTTTCAATCTTTTATTTCAGGTCCAAACTATGTAAGCGTAATCTTTGAATATGCTGAAAATGTAATCCATAAAGATCCTATTGATGGACTTAGAGTGAGTCAAAATTCTAATTTTTCTATCTAATTTACCATCACTATTCAAAAACCATTTATTTTTCTAAGTATTTGAAATATATAATACATATATATATAAGTATTATCTGACATACTGCTATTAACGCATTGCTCTTCATCTGAATTGAATTGAGCTCTCTGGGCCACTGATGTATTTTGCATAGAAAACATTAAAATTTCCCTTCGTCTCTGCCATGTGATGATAGCCTAGGGGTAGAATTTCTGACTGATACCAAATCAGTTGGATTTCGATTCTGGCTTCAAGCAATTGGATGTCTAGTCACGCTGAAGAGCTGTGATACAGTGAAACAGCCTGTCTGTGAATGACAACATGAGATATATATATATATATATATATATATATATATATTTTTTTTTTAAAGACATGTTTATACATTCTTTTTATAGATACAAATATTTAAGTAAATGCTCTGTTTATAATAAAAAGTATTAAACAACATTTACTGGCCTGAATGTCCAAGAAAATTATCGTCCTCCGAAATACAGTAAATTTGACCTTGCTAACCGAATGCTCCTCTGGCCAAATCAGTAAAGCATGTCAAGCTAAATGACAGTTCCATATAGGATACAGGTTTGAATCCTGTCGGAGGATGAAAATTTTCTATGAAATTTTCTCGGACATTCATTTTGTCTCTTGGCCTGCACACTTGAGAAAGCTTATTAAAGAAATTCGAGCTTGCATTCCCCTTTGCATAAGAAACCACTGTCTGATCTGGTGTGCTTTAACCACTTGGCTACAAAGAGATTCACAATCAAGCAATGTTTTATTTGCCTTTAAAGCATATTCACTTGTTCAGATTTTCTTGAAAGGCATATTTGCTTATTTTGTATCCAAAATGTAAACAAAGCAATTTCTAAAGAATTAATGGATTTATTTTTTAATTTGACATATTTCTATTACTCCAGAAATTATTTTCAGTGGATACCTTTATTTGCTCTGTTTTTATTTTAAACAGTATTTATTTTGTCTTATTTGAACTCCACTAAAAGGAGGTGCTGACAAGTTCTTGACCCAACTTGATGTTTAGTAATCTTAGATTTTGTGATGTCTGTGATAAGAAATTTTTTTTTGTGTGTGTGTGTAATATATAAATAATTTACAAAATACCCACTAGCACACTAGAAAAGTGTATCATCATTGATGTTTTATAACCAGATCAGATACCCTTCATGGTTTGAATTTGAGTTAATTAGACTGATCCTCCTCCACCCTCCAACTGGATACCACTTCATACACCTCGATTTTCACTTTGGTAGCTTGATTGGTGGTTCAGAAATTTTATGTACTTTAGTGACATAACCACCAATCAATGACCCCGAGGCATTGATAGAGGACACCCTCTATTTATTTTGAGTTAAGAAGTTATCATTTTGATTTTGTTACTTGTTTTTTTATTTTATTTTTTATTTTTTTGAATAATCTGATGAATGTCTGGTGAATTATATTTTATATGTATTTGTTTGAAGAAAATTTTTATTTTCAGTTATATTTGCTAGCACTGAAATGAGTTGGGGAATGAAAAATGATGAAATAAAAAATTTTGGTTTATGACTATTATTTTCATATCCTTCTAGCCAGCCATCTAGACTTGTCCCATTCTTGTTGGCCCTCTAGGCTTTTGTCCCTCGCTTCTTGTTGGCCCTCTAGGCTTTTGTCCCTCGCTTCTCGTCGGCCCTCTAGGCTTTTGTCCCTCGCTTCTCGTCGGCCCCTAGGCTTTTTGTCCCTCGCTTCGTCGGCCCCTAGGCTTTTTGTTCCCTCGCTTCGTCGGCCCCCCTAGGCTTTTGTTCCCTCGCTTCATCGGCCCCCTAGGCTTTTGTTCCTCGCTTCTCGTCGCCCCCCCCCTAGGCTTTTGTTCCTCACTTCTCATCGCCCCCCCGGCTTTTGTTGCTCACTTCTCTTCAGCCCCCCCGGCTTTTTGTTTGCTCACTTCTCTTTCGGCCCCCCCCGGCTTTTTGTTGCTCACTTCTCTTCAGCCCCCCCGGCTTTTGTTGCTCACTTCTCATCGGCCCCTCCAGGCTTTTTGTTGCTCACTTCTCGTCCCCTCAGGCTTTTGTTGCTCACTTCTCGCCGGCCCCTCCAGGCTTTTGTTGCTCACTTCTCGTCGGCCCCTCCAGGCTTTTGTTTCTCACTTCTCGTCGCCCCCCCCTAAGCTTTTGTTTCTCACTTCTCGTCAGCCCCCCTAGGCTTTTCCCCTCTTCTCGTCAGCCCCTTGGCTTTTCCCCCTCTTCTCGTCCGGCCCCTAGGCTTTTCCCCCCTCTTCTCATCGGCCCCCTCTTCTCGTCGGCCCCCTAGGCTTTTCCCCCCTCTTCTCGTCGGCCCCCTAGGCTTTTCCCCCCTCTTCTCGTCGGCCCCCTAGGCTTCCCCCCTCTTCTCACCAACCTTCTTGGTTTTGTCAATATAACTCTGCTCACAGATTCCACTATGTGCTGATAGCATTTTTATTATCTGTCCTATGAGTTCTTGTTTAAATGCCATCTTAGTGTTCTCTATTCAATGTCAAGTCACTTATACAATTTATATCATAATTATTTGCAAGTTTTAATTATCACTTAGCTTTATTGTGATTAATTATTATTAAAGTATTGTCATTGGTATGTCACTATGGTCTATGGAAAAGGATGCATATGGGTAAAGAGAATGAGTAAGGAGTAGTTATTTGACTTGGATTCAGCTCCTGTGAAGAGATTTTTTTATACCTGTGTCAATTTATAGTTTATTAAAAATTACTTGGAGAGCCTGATTAGATTGGAAATTGCTTTATTTTCCAAGTGCAAGCATTTTAATTGCATTGTGTTATATTTCTTTATTATTCAGATATTATGGTAACAAACATAGAAATAGCATCATTACAAGTGTTGTTTATATCAAATACATATTATAGCAGTGTTATAAAATAAATGGTATTTGTTTCTTTCAGATTTTCACTGAAGATTTACCAGAAGTGGAATCATTACCTCGTGATAAAGTTCTTGAATTTTTGGATAAAAATTTTGACAGTAATGTGAAGATTCCTTATCTTGTAAGTATATATAAATAATATAATGTTTTGTTTAAACATTATTTTACGAATGGGTACTCATATTTGTGTAGATGCTATGTGTTTGAAAGCACTATTCAGGCTTTGTTTGATCAGGAGATCCTACATGGCAGAGTTGGACTAAGGCACATCAGATTTAATGATGGTTTCCCCTGGGGGATGCAGGTTCGAATCCTGCCAAAGGATGCATATTCAAGATTTCTTGAATATTCAGGCCAGTAGATGTAAATAAATAAATAAGAACAGAACATCTACCCAGATATGAGTATCCATTTATAAAATAATGCTAAAACAAATAAATTAAAAATTTGTTAGATTCAATCCATTTCCTAAATATATATATATATATATATATATATATATTTGAACAATGATTGATACTGCAAAATTTAATAATTGCATTAACTAGGACTGATGCCACCATCTTAATACTAAAAAGGAACCTTTTGGCCAATTCTTCATCAGGTAAAAATCATTGGCAAAAATTATCATTTTATTTATAACTTGAACGACTAAAACAATTTAAAGGGACTAAATGTGAGAATAAAACTGGTGCAACCTCTTAATTGCTGGTATTCCCAAGTCCACCCTAACCTGTGGTGGTAGCATCTATTAGGGTCCCAGCTATGGGTAAATAGTTAACCCACAAACTGTGGTCAAAACGTGTAAAAATAGGTTTTGATACCAACAAAACATTTTTTGTAAAAAATTTATTACCAGAAATAAATTTCTGAAAAAAAATTATTACCAGCAATACATTATTAACAGCAATATTTTTTTGGAAAATATATTACTAGCAATACATTTTTGTAAAAAAAAAAAAAATTACAAGCAATAAAAATCTTGTCAGCATTAAATAACCCATTGAGGTTGATATGCTGTAAACATATCAAACCAAACAACTTGTGCACAATTAAAATATGAAATAGTAAAAATCTAAGTATGTGAATCAATTCAATTTGTGAAGTTAAAATTAAATAAAATTAACAAACCTGACAAAGGCACTAAAAATTGGTGGGACAAAAAACAAAAAAAACAACAATGTTCTCCCAAAAGAAGAGAATAGACCAAGCTCTCCTTTTGTTGACAAAGTGTTTCCTTTCTCAACTTGATAGTGACAGCCTCAACAATCTTTAATAAATGATGAGATCATATTCTATGTACACTCTGAAACCAATTCTCTCTGTATTAGCCAGAAGAAGCAGGATATTTTAATCAATCCAATTTGTAAAGTTAAAAACGAATATATAGGATTAATGTGAGTAAAATTGTCACTTAGCTGATTGTTATTACTTTCAACATCTCATCTGCAGAATTTTGTACACATTCTCTTCAGGAGATAGGATTAATACAAAGTTCGTCACTTAGTTGATTGATGTTACCATCAGCATTCTGACTCCAGAGCTTTGTAAACAGACCTGTCTACTCTTCAGTGGGTATCAGCAATATATATTATTCTTTAAGTATTTTTTTTATTTAAAAAATCTCTTATAATTTATAGAACTAAAAAAAAAGTATTTATGAATGTTTTTTTTTTGTGTTTCCAAAAAAAATATTCATATATAGTTTTTAAATTTTATATTTATTTTTTTTTTTAAGTTTTTAATATTGTGAAATTATTGCTTGTTTTTTCAGTTAATGCAATGACAATGTTGTTTTTAATTTTTTTTTCTTTTTGTAGAAGTTTGAATGATAAAAAAAAATATCAACATAAGTTTTTTTTCTTCCTCCAGGAACATGTCATAACCCATTGGAATGAGACCAATACAGATTTCCACAACAGACTTGTCAATTTATACAGAGAAAAAGTCCACAAACTCAGGCCAGAATATATCAGTAGTCTTCCTGAATGTGAGTTGACCTTTTCTGTTCCATATCAAGTGATTGATACATCACTGACCAAAGACAAAAAAAATCAATGTTTAAATACCTTGCCACTCTCAGAATGTCAAAATTATTTATGACTATAATATTTTATTTACATATCTACAGACATATGACATGATGTTTCTTACACTTCCTATAATGTGTTCTTTTATGTACTGTGTTCAGGATATGGGCAAAATCATGGCTCTTCACAGCTTCCTGTTTGTTATAGTTCTAAGTTTGTCCTTTTTAGGTTTTGCCATTCACTTAAAAACTTGTTAGGTAGGTTACTCGTTACTCTCTGAAAACTGTTGCCTGGAGTCTGACCTGTGAGTGCCATATTTACCAAGCCTTCTTTGCTCATGTAGTCTAGAAATTTCTTTCTGATTCTTAGTAACTCTTTTGTTTCCATTTTCCTTAAAACTTCCTTGTTGTTACCAAGTTTTATCCATGGTATTCACAGCATTCTCCTGTAGAACCACATCTTTGTTGCTTCAAGTCTCCATCTGTAAGGAAATTGTCCAGCATTCACTGCTATAGGAAGATGGACATCACATAGCCATTCAGTACTCTTTGTTTCTAAGGAAACTTTCTGATGTCTTAATACTTTTAACTTCTCGAAGATATCTTTTGTTATGTCTTTGAATTTCTGTTGTATTTGCCATCATACTGTCACTACACAAAAAACAATACCCTGTCTGGCAGCAAAAGCTGCTGGTGGTGCCAGGGGTGGCAGTACCACCTTAGCCACCAAAACTGTTGGCTAGCAGTTGATGAGGGCAGGGTATCGCATATGCTTTCACACGTATGTGGAAAACAAAAAAAAAGGTGAATTAGTTTACAAATTAAACTAGTAATCTGATCTACAATTTTTTTATTTTTTGTCGTATTAAACAACAATGTACAATGACACCTTTTTTTTTTTCTTTCTCAGCGGAAATCCCCAAAAAAGCTGGTGAGGAACCTGGGGAATTAGGCATATATCGAAAGAAACTCATTAAATTCTTGGAAACGTCACAGAATTACACCCCTGAAAGGTTGTTATCGTATTTTCCACTTGATGGTAAGTAAAAAAAAAAAAAAAATTTAGTGATAAAGATATCAGAAGGAGTAGTTAACTGTTTTCTGCATATATCGATGCTAAGACAATCTTACTATCAATTTCATCATAGTTCACTCATTTGGTTATCTTTGTTTCATTTTACACAAAGCTGCAAATCCTTCAGCATGGTTTTATGATTTTCATTGTAAGTGTTTCAACTATGATATCAAACGAGGAATGACTTGAACCATGGAGCACATATATACACGCAAACACACGCATCCATGCATGCATACATACATGCATATATATATTTTAGTTCTATTAAACAACATTTTTTAGAAAAACACAGCCATATACATAATATTAGACAGATATTAGTTGATAACACAATAATACTCACACATACACACAGTAAAAAGAACCTTCAGATATTGGAGGCCATCTTCATTAAAACAAAGCAAACCACACTCAACAAAATTCCGTTTCAAAGTAGTCACAACACATTACATTGCATCTAGACATTGGTTCTGTTGTAATACTTCAGTCTATCGCATGCTATGATGTCATAGAACTGCATCTTGAACTTACAATCTTTGTCTACTATTCTGTGACCGTTATCGTTGCATAGCAATTTTCTATGTCAACATAACAAAATATTATCTTTGACGGTGGATATTTTTGTTTAATGTCTGTATAACCACTCTGAGGATGGCTCATGTGAGCTGAAAGCTTAGGATCAACTTAATAAAAATATATCCAAATGTTGGACAATTTTTGTCTTTATCTTCACCTGAAATTAAAGCAAACATTTGAACATTAGAATGGCTCATGATTAGACATAATAGACATTCATTTTTGTTATATTTAATAATATATATATATTATTTTATTTCCTTAAAAATAGCTTTGTTTGGATACAAAACTAAATAGATATGAAAATTTTGAGTCTGACAAGAGATTTGGCTTAAAGGCACTATTCAGCATTGCTTTTTCGTGACCGAGTCGGTTAAAGCACATCAGATCTAACAAGAGTTCACACTGACCAGGGGGATGTGTGTTCGGATCCTGCCAGAGAGTGCATACTTTTCTTTAATGAGATTTCTAGAGTATTTGGGGTGGTAGATGATAATAAATATAGTATTTAATAAATAAATGGAGCGTCTACTTAAATATGACTATCCACTAAAAATAACTTTTAAGTGAAAAATCTGTTGGATTAATAAATAAAAAAAAAATCCATTACTTCCTTCTATGATGAGAGGGATTGGCTTAAAGGCACTATTCAGCCTTGCTTGATTGGTAGAGGTTATTCGTGGCTTAGTCGGCTAAAGCACATCAGATCTAACGACGGTTGCCTCTGCCCAGGAGGATGATGCAGGTTTGAATACTTCCAGAGAGCACATATTTTTCTTTAATAAGATTTCTCAAACGTTCAGACTGATAAACAATAATAAATAAAAATACTGTTTAATAAATACAGTATCTACTAAAAAACTGAGTATACAGTAAAAATAACATTTAAAGTAATATATATATATATATATATATATATATATATATATATATATATATATATGATGGCTGTTGATTAATTGAGTATCATGACTATAAGTTAAGAGAACTACTGCATTGTCAAATTACACTGTTACTAATGTTATACTAAATCATACATGGGCATCATAAAAATTCATTTATCTGATTCAACTTGTATACGAAAGAAATTACTATTTACAAATTTAAGTGTTATACTATAAAATTAAGAATTAATATGAATTATGTTGGAGAGTAAAAAATTTGAATGAAATCTATAAAATCAGTGAAATATATACAAGTGACTTACGTAAAATATGTCATGTAAAATAATTTTAAAACCCAGCAAAAATATTTACACTTTTTTCTGCAAATATGATGCAAAATCTTTTGTTTTGATTGATTATAGGATTTTACATTGATATTGTGAGATTTTCAATCCAGACCTATTTCTAGCAACTTTATTACAAGTTGGATAAAATCTATAGAAATTAGTGGTTTAGTCAGGTGGAAGTCTTAATGTAACAATACATTTAATAAGGATATTTAAACCTGGAAACGTTACATTGTTTAATTCAGTTTACTTCAGCTTTTTTTTTTTTTTTTGGTGTTAAAATTGAAACATTATGCTACCAAATTAGAAATAAATATGAATTGTAGTACAAAGTTAAAAAAAAAAAAAAAAAAAAAATGAATAAAATACATAAAATCAGTTAAATATTTACAAGTAATCTTATAAATTGTGTGATCTAAAATGATGCTTAAGACTATTGCTTGATTCAGAAGTATGAATGCAAGTCATTATTTAAAGAAGTAAAATGGTACAAAGGAAAATATTAAAAATTGATAATTTTTTTTTTCACTGAAGCAGACGTTAAAATCACGAGAGCATTATCATCTCCTGTCTTCTTTTTCTCACTGAAACCAAACCACATCTCTGCAAAATGGAATACCTTTATTTATAATATATTGGCATGACTATTAATTAAGGAATGAAAAAACAAGCAATATTATACTATGATGTATGAAAATTTAAAAAATTTTGTTTGTGTGTCATTAAGGACTTAGATTTACCATTAGAAGTGATTGACATGCCGTCAGACTTTTGAAAAATTTTTACTGACTTCTGATGTGAGCTCAAGACTTGTTTCAGTGCTTGTCTTTATTTCTAGTTACTGTTCAAATAGCCATAGTGTGTTCAGTTTGCGAATGAATTAAGACTATTAAAACTGTTGATGCTTACCAACTTTTTATTTTCTAGATTTTTATGAGGAGCGGGCTATCCTTCTCGGTCGACTTGGACGGCATGAACAAGCATTAGCGATTTATGTCCACGTTTTGGATGACCAGCGTTCAGCAGAAGAGTATGTATTTAAAAAAAAAAAAAAAAATGATTTCTTTTGAGATTTTAACTGAATTTTTTTGTTAAAATAGTTGCTTTAAGAGATATGCTTATTCTGAATCCTGGGTAATTATCCCCCTTGGATTGGGACTTTTTATTTCAGTTTTTTTTTTTTGGTTCAAATTAAAAAAAAAATTTTTTTTTTTTTTGTAATGATTGTAAAGTCATAACTAAATGTTATTCAGATAGAAAATAATTTTTTTCTTTGGATTAATCACTGTAACTGTTTAGAATATATTATAACAAAAGAAACGAGGATGTTCAGCAATTCAAGATAATCTTGGTCCCAAGGAAAGTAAATATAATTCTGAGCATTTTTTTTTTTTTACACTCTTTTCCCTCTACCCATTTCTCACTCTCACCTCTATTTCACACTCTTCGCCCTTCATTGTTCATCGACCTCAGATATTCACTTCTCTCCATTTCTTGCTCTTTTTCTCTCTCTCCCCCATTTCTCCTCTTTTTCCTCTCTCCACCCCCCCCAGGTTTCTCTCTCTTTTTCTCTCTCCCCCTCTTTCTCCCATTTCTCTTTCTCTCTCTTTTTCTCTCTCTCTCTCTCCTGCCCCCGTTTCTCTCTCTTTTTCTCTCCACCCCCCCATTTCTCTCTTTTCTCTCTCTCCTGCCCCGTTTCTCTTTTCTCTCTCCCCCCCCTGTTCTCTCTTTTCTCTCTCTTTTTCTCTCTTTTTCTCTCTCCCAGGTTTCTCTCTTTTTTCTCTCTCCCTGCCCCAGGTTTCTCTCTTTTTCTCTCTCCTGCCCCCTCTCTCTTTTCTCTCTCCTTTCTCTCTCTTTTCTCTCCCCCTGGTTTCTTTCTCTCTCTGCCTCTCTCCTGCCCATTTTCTCTCTCTCCCCCCAGGTTTCTCTCTCTTTTCTCTCTCCTCCCCCAGGTTTCTCTCTCTTTTTCTCTCTCCTCCCCCAGGTTTCTCTCTCTTTTTCTCTCTCCTCCCCCAGGTTCTTTTTCTCTCCCCCCCATTTTTTTCTCTCCTCCCCAGGTTTCTCTCTCTTTTTTCTCTCCTCCCCAGGTTTCTCTCTCTTTTTTTTTTCTCCCTCCCCCAGGTTTCTCTCTCTTTTTTCTCTCTCCCCCCATTTCTCTCTCTTTTCTCTCCCCCCCAGGTTTCTCTCTTTTTTTTCTCCCCTCCCCAGGTTTCTCTCTTTTTTTTCTCCCTCCCCCATTTCTCTCTCTTTTCCCAGGTTTCTCTCCTCCCCATTTTTTTTCCCTCCCCCCCATTTCTCTCTCTTTTTTCTCTCCCCCCCCCTGTTTCTCTCTCTTTTTTTTCCCCCTCCCCCAGGTCTCTCTTTTTTTTCTCCTCCCCAGTTTTCCCTTTCTTGCTCTTTTTCCCCCCTTCCCCGTTTCCCTGCAGATGACACAAGGAAAACTACTGTAAGTACTGTTACACAATGTAGTCAAATAAAGTCAAGAAGAGATGTCTATTGTAAGAAGATGGATGGTGACCAACAAAAAGGACAACTCGATACGCGAGAAACTTTGAGGATGTCAACATTAATCAAATGCAAAAATTCCACTATTCTGTGGGTAGATTGTTCTCATTCCGCTTTCCTTGTCTATGGATAGCTTCTCTAGTTCTTCTTTGTCCTGCTCAGTTATTGCTTGCTCTGTTTTCACTGAATCTAAGTCTGTACTATCCAGACCAGGAATTGAACTCACAATTAATATGAAATACAAATTCAATCTATCCCCTTTAAATTAGATTTCAGTTTGAAATTCTCTGAAAGTTTATCCATATTAACAGACCCTTGAATAATGCCAGCAGATATAACAACTGAAATGTGATAACACCAAAAATGGTGGCTAATAAGTTCTATCTTCTTGATCTCTTCCTATGAAAATCCTACATTTTGAGTATATTTCATTAAAAGGTGATGTTTCCTTATTTTTGTTGAAGAAGTTTGAATACATTATTTTAACCTCTGAAGTGTATTGTAAGTATATCTGCTAAAAGGTATTGATTCATTTAGTTTTGATTCTATAAACAGGGACTACATTTTGGACTTTGTTAAAAAGTAATGTTCTTTATTGTTTAAAATCAAACGTCTTTTAACCCTTAGGAGATGACGGGGTTGATCTATTGTCTGAAAAGTCAAATGACGACAACTGGGACAATCCATTGGCCTGCTAATACAAGTCTTGATATTAGCTGGTTGGTCTTTAGCCAATCAGATTGTTTCTTGCACATCTTGCACGTCTGGGCCTTTCAATGGTAGCTTCTGTGATAGTTTGCTGTGTTCTGTGATTTTTACATGTTTTTTTTTTGTGTACCAAGTGAGGCCTTGTGAAAGGGCTCCATCTTCTTGGCATTGAAATGCCAAATGAGGCTCTGTCCCCAAAGGGTTAAGTAATAATGATATTTTACTTTTAAATCATTAACAGTAAAAACTATCCAAAGAAAGAAAACATGAAATAAAAGAAATTAAAAAAAAAAATGTATTAAGAGCCTGATCTTCTCCCATAAGATGTTCCTTTGGTAACCTGAAGCATATTTACTTATATTCACCATCATCTCTTGTGATAATGAAATATCTCATTACTAAGAATGGGAAAAGGCTTAGTGATCATTAAATATATGAAGCCATATTATTTAAATTTATAGTCATTATGTCTTCATTTTATTGTTGTTATCACAACGTTTTGGCTCTTGTGCCTCGTTTAGGTCTATATCAATATGGGTAGACTACAGGAAATTCTGAACCCTTTATTAAATCTATGGGAGCAGATAGTTTTCGATCCACTGCCATTATATAGGGATATCTCAACTAGTTTTGATTTTTATTTAGTACTGTTCATTAATTACTTGCCTGTTTCCACTAAGTGAAAGTACACACTGCCCAACCCAGGGATTGAACTTAACCCCTATGTCACCAAATTCACAAACTAATACTTTTATGCACTAGGCCATATTAGGTTAACCAGATTGATATACACCTGAGGAAGGCTGGAGGGTACAACGGCCAAAACGTTACAACATCAACAAAGATAAAGACAATAGTCAGAATATAAATAGTGTAAATAATGATTATTCTTTACACCCAGAAATTCAGACAACAATTATGAAGTCATATTGTTTTACATGATAGAATTGATAATTTGAAAATGAAGAGTTTTTCATTGTCAGACTCAATATTCTTTGGTGGTTGTTATTATTATTGATTGTGATTTTTGTTTTACAGATATTGTATTAGCCATTATGATGACGATAAAGAAGGGAGCAAAGATGTAAGTATAACATTTGTTGCTTTTCATAACATCTTTAAATAAACCCAAGCAAAATTCTCTAACTAAAATATAAAAATCCTTTACAATCCAATATTTATCTTTAACTCCTGTAGACAATTGGTATATACTAAACAATTCCTGCTGGATTGCAAAAGAGGGATTGATTATATATATATATATATATATATATATATATATATATATATATATATAAAATTTCTCAGAGTTAACCTGTAGAAAAAAACAATATTTATAAATGTAAAAGTCCACATCAGATGAAACGTGTCTGCAATTATTACAGTTTTCCTATTGTCTTTTACATTTATAAATAATATATATATATATATATATATATATATATATATAAATAAATTATGGGCACATGGTCAAGTGCTTAGAACATTCACTTTCTGACCATGATGCCCAGGTTCAAATCTAACCATGTTTGATTTGTCAGAAAGGAGACTTCCTGATATTATCAGTCTGGAGGGGGAGAATCCCAGCAAGCGGCACCTTTGGAAAGTGCCTGAAAACAATACCACGGGTTGACCCAAGCCTTGTGAGTGAAATTGGGTAGATGGAACACTTGGGGAACCGTTGATAGCTGTGCTAGCACAAGTCATTGTGACCGAGGGTTTGAGTGTTTTGGCCTTGTTGAGATTGTTGGTCATGCTAGATAACACACTCTCTCCCAGAAACTGTAACTAAGGTTTCTTCAGCAGAGTTGCAGTATAAACTCTGTGGGTGTTGAACAAACACAAATGTGCCTGAGCAAGCGTCTGAATTAGGGATTGGCTAGCCGCCTTAGTAGATGGGTATCCTCAAATACGAGTAGCCAGCTATTTTATATATATATATATATATATATATATATATATATATCTCATAAAGAAACAATTTATACAAAGAATTAATTAGCAATATTCATGTGATTGATGGCAAAATCACTAAGCATTAACTTACTATCAATTCCTTGAATAATAAGATCCTTATATTTGAGTTGTTATGATGTTGTTAGAAGTGACATGCCAAGTACTTTTGACAATTTCAAATTGTCATCTTCAGGGCAAATACTAAGATGAATATGTGTAGACCGAAAGATGTTTTTTTAAATTATGCTATTTTTTTGACAGTTAAATATATGTTTTGGAGCATGTGATGTCACAACACTATAGTTCTTGTTTAAAGCAATTAAGTGAGAATTTTTTTGAATTTTGAAAAGTGATATATCCACAAAATTTTCTTATGTATTTATCAGTTAAAATGACATGGACTTAAGTATAATCCAATTAGTAGAGTAAAATGCACACTTATATATATATATATATATATATATATATATATATATATATATATATATATACACACACAAGTTTCATTAAAGAAAACTGACAAGGTACTGTAATTAAGTTTTTTTATTTAATTTTTCTTGTTTTCATATAAGAGTTTTCTTTTTCTGGAGTGTGTAAAAATTGTCCAAATGTTCTATACATCAAAGCACATTCAGCTATTCTATTAGCCATTATCAAGGATGTTCTTTTGTTTTTAAGTGAATGTGTAGATTTTTATGTTTCAAGAGTGATGAGAAATATATATATCATTCACAGACAGTACTGTTTTGCTGTATCACAGCTCTTCAGTGTGACTAGACAATCGAATGCCTCAAGCCTGGATTGAAACCCAACCAATTTGGTGTCAGTCAGAGTGTGTATATATATATATATATATATAGGAAATTGTATGAGAAAGTGGAAAATGTTTATTTGTGATGTGTTTCATCCTTCAGGACTTCATCGATTAAATTTAACAAATTTAGTCAGATGAAGTCTTGAAGAACAAAACGCATTACAAGTATGCTTTTGCAACGTCATACAATTGCTGCAATACTGTTTTTGATGTATAAAAATATATATCATTATATATCAGTGTGTGTGTACGCGCATATATATATATATATATATATATATATAAATATCCTGGGTATTGATGATACATACGTTTGTGTCCTAGGTCAAGATGATTTCCAACTTATGTCCAATAGCAAGTCCTCTGATCAGGAGGTTTTGAGGAGCATGAAACCATCTCTTAATTGCTTGTGTTCCCAGGTCCACCCTGAACTGGGGTCAAAACACTATGAAAGTGTAATAAAGGTTTTAATACCAGCAATGACTTTTTGAAGAAAATTTATTACCAGTAATACATTTAAAAAAAAAAAAATTACCAGCAATATGTTTTTGAAAAGAAAAATATTACTATCAATAAAAATCTTGTTGGCATTAGATAACCCATTGATGTTGATATGCCGCAAAACAAACCATATATATATATATATATATATATATATATATAAAAAACAAAATGACAATAAAATAAGTAAAATAAATTAACCTAAACAAATTACCAAATCACACCTGTTAGAATAGATGAAATAGAATAAATAAATAAAAAACAAAATCAATGAACCCAAATAAATAAAGTAAATAATAAACAAATTAACAAACTATTATGACCAAAATATTAGACTATAAAAATCAAACCAAAAATCAGATGAAAAACATCGCAATAACTGTTATACCACAATAAAAAAAAATGCTATGTTACTTAAAAACTGAAAAGAGTAAATAAAAATATACAGTATAATAAATAAATAATAAAAAACAAGTAAAATAAATTAATCTAAATTCATCCAAATAAATAAATAAACTAACAAACCAGTCCCGATAAATTAACCATTAGAAAAAACAAATAAAGATAATCAATCCAAATAAATACATGAAGTAATAAACAAATTAAAAACTGCTAGTTAGAATAAACTACAGCAATCAATCCCAAAATTGAATAAATAGCTTTATCTTCCCAAGACAAAATTATTAAATAAGCGATATAAACAAATTTTTACTACATTAATACAAAACTCTGAGTAATATAAAAATAAATATATAAAATAAGAAATAAAAAATAAAAACAAGCAAAATAATTTAATCCAAATAAACAAATAAACAACAAAATAGACTACCCACAATGCACCACTGACCTGTAGATATAAAGAGTCGAGCAAAATAACAGTACTTGTGGCCTGACGATTGCGTCTAGCATGAAACAGATTGTCACCTCTAAGTGTTGACTTCTATGTTCACTTTTATATTTATACACACTCTATCTCTGATATTGAGCTCTTTATCCCATAAATATAGCACAACTTAAGACTATATTTCTTCATATATAATATAATATATATATATATATATATATAGATAGATAATAGGTTAATTTAATAAAACAAGGACAAGCAAAAGGGTACCAATATGATAAACATTTATTAAATATTAATTATTAACCATGTGACAGAAATGAATCATGGAGAGAAAGGTTTTAAGTTTGAAATTTTCAGACATGCTTGTGTCTTTCATCGACAAACTGAGGAATAAACAGAGAAATGGGAATTACTTACTGTTTTTGTAGATGGTGTATATTATTCTGGTGGAAATTGTATTGTTAGCAAAAACCTGATCTTTCTCTGATTCCTTGATGTGCAAAACACACACACACACACATATATATATATATATATATATATATATATAAGGTATGTTATATTTATGGGTAAAAGTGTTCAATATCAGGCATAGTGTATGTAAATATAAAAGTGGACACAGGTCAACACTAAGTGGTGACAGTCTGTTTCCTGCTTTTCAGGCCATAATGTATTAGCCATTATGCTGATGATAATGAAGGAAGCAAAGATATAAGTATAAAATTGTTGCTTTTCATAACTTCTTGAAGTGGCCTGAAGATTGTGATCAAGCATGAAACACTGGTACCACTTAATGTTAACCTCAGTGTCCAGTTGTCTATTAATTATCTGAGAAATTCTTTTCTGCCTTCTCTCAGCATGGCTGATGCCAACTTCCAGGAGTGTGATTCATTATGTCTCCTTGGGCTAATATTCTCTGCTAGCATGAAGTGGAAAGATTATATTGAATTGATTCTGCTGCTAGGAAAGTTGGTTAGTGTCATACCAGGCAATTTTTCTTTCCAGAATCTCTCTTAAATATTTATACATCTACTATCAGTCTATGCTCCGAATATTGTTGCCGTGCATAATCTGGTGCTCCTCTCTTTATATTTAGAGATTATTGATAAAATCTAAAGAATCTGCAATGTTATTAGTCCTGACATCTCGGTTTCAGTCACTTTCCCCACTTCTGTAGCATAGCTTCTCTGCCTTTTTCTTATAAATAAATTGATGGTAATTGCTCTGATGAACTTCCCTCTATGGTACCTAGACTTTATGAATTTAAGCACAGTACTAGATTGGCAGCAAGATCTCATCATTTTTGAATTGGCTAGAGGTAATTGTGTTTTGTATGCTAACAGTTTCTTTTCTCTAACTTCTCAAGTGTGGAACCCTCTTCCAGCTTCTTGCTTTTGAGTCAAACTTGATCTTCAAAAATTTAAATGCAATGTCAATTGTTATCTTCTGTTTTCTTAATTTTTGTCCTTTTATTGTTCTTGCTCCTTAATGTTTTTGTTTTTCTTATTCTTTTACACTCAGTAACCCCTTGTGTCTTTGTGGCTTTATTCCCTTGCTTGGGATGAAATGATTAAGAAAACATAAAACTCAAAATATATTTTGATTTTTTAATGTTTTTCATTATTTGACATATTAATGACTATTTTTCATTTGAAAAGGCTTGCTGTTGTCATAAAAAAGGATGGCATATTTAATTTTATTTTTGTTTTAAAATAATTTTACTATTATTTTTATAAATCTAAAGTTAATAATTCTATTTTTATGAAGTTAATACTTTTTCTTTATTTTTTCTTTAACAATGTCTGCAAAATATTTATGCCATTAAAAATTCATTTAAACTTAAAAATATTTCATCCCTAGAAAGAACTTCATATGAATAATGTTTTTTTGATAAACTATATTTAGCTATTTGTGTGTGTGCGTATATATATATATATATATATAATGTATGTGTGTACTGTATACTTGCAAGAGCAGGATAAAAGAACTTAGCTATATTATTATTCTTTGCCAAAGGATCTTCCCTTTGCCCTTGTCAAGGGGAGTAAACTCTATCAAAATCTCGACCAGGTGTTCTCAACCAGGTAGTAATTCCTCGTGGAGGAGTTTCAAGGGGTAATCTTTTACTTGTTTTTTTTACTTACAGAATTTTGTTTATTGAATTCCAATGCGCTGACATTCTATTAAGCTTTTGTTTATTGAAGTATGCTTCAGTTTATTCATTTAATAATTAGTTATGACTTAAAACAAATTACTGTATATGTATTCAAGTTAAAAATCAATCAACAATTTCTGTTGCTATTAAATTTATATAAAACTAATCCCTGCAACTATATATGTACTAATATGGAAAGGAATATTTTCAATAATATATGCATATTATTTGGAATGCACTTTTTGAGTCGGACAATCTTGGATGGGGGATGACATTCTGTCATGTTGAAAAGAGTGCATGGGGTAAAAAAGTTAACTATTGACCTAGATTCATATGGTGATTATTTTTTTTTTTTTTTTTTTTTTTTTTTTTTTTTTTTATTTTTATTATTATTATTTTTTTTTTTTTTTTAAGTGTAGCTTAGATATGGCACAAGGCCGAAAGTATAGAGCCCCCAGTGAGGCTCAAACTCACTACACAGTTGTAATTGTTCTAGCGAAACAAGCTTGTTAACCATTACACCATGTTAAGGTGGCCCTGATCTAGACTTATATGAACTACATTCTTACTACATTCTTGTATATTTATAAGATAACTGTTTTTTCAGAGTATTATTTATAAATAATCAAGGCTTGTTTTCACAGAAAAAGATATAGAAAGGAATTTTTTTTGTTTTTTGTGTGCCTACCTTTGGTTGGAAGCATCCACAGGGGTGGCAAGTTAGGTCTGCTAACTGGAGGTCTCATTGTCTCTTCTCTGTTGCTTGGAAACGTGGAAACTCTCAGGCCAGCATAAAGATTTAATATATATATATTTTTTATGTGTGCTTTAATGTTCCCACACCTTTAAACAAAGGTGTTGGCTCAGCATGTGGGAGACTGCTAGGTTGTATTGGACATCTGCCACGTGATAAATTTGAACAGATAACAAAACTGGCTAGAGTTGATTGTATGCTCCTGCTCTGGACTATCCTCGGTATGATGATAAACTACATCTGGCACAAGGCCTCTGACTGGGAAGTTTTGAGGAGTGTGGAACCACCTTTTAATTACTGTTGTTCCCAGGTCCACCCTGACCCAGTGTGATAGCACCTGTTAGGGTTCCAACAATAGGCAAAATAGATTCCCCAAACAAAAAACAAACACTATGAAAGTATAAAAATGCATTTTTATATTAGAAATAGCAGTAATACATTTAATAATAAAAAAAAAAAAAAAAAAAATTTCCAGCAATAGATTTTAATAGTAAAAAAAAAAAAATTTCCAGCAGTAGATTTTAATAGTAAAAAAAAAAAATTAACAAAGTTCCCAAGAAAATTAAATTTTGACATTAAGTGACCCATAAGGAGTTTATATGCTGTTAAACAAACAAACCAACCATGTTCTGGACTTTCTACAAAATTACAATTTTAAATGCTGTACAATTTTGAAGTTCTAGAAAATTCATTAGAATTCTGCAAGTTCCTTCCTTAACGTATATTACACCCTGCCAATAGTTCATAATGGACTATTCTGTTTTGATCATGAGGAAAGCCAGAAAAGACATATCAGAGATGCCGTTTTGTTTCAGCAAGGAAAACAAATAAAGAAAGAAGGGAAGGTAGAAGAGATGATAATGTGTTTAATGTTTATTTCAGTGAAACAGAAAAACTATCCATTTTCACATCTTTTCATTTGTACCCCCTTACTTCTTTAAATAACACCCAACATTCATACTTATAATTGTTATTGCAATATTTGATTAAAGTTGTTAATCTGGAATAATAGTACAATAAGGGCATTTCTACAGTTATTCTAGAATTCGCCACAAGTTTATTCAATTATTAATCGAAGAATTAAGATTCATCAGAAAATTAAAATAGGAAACTCATGAAATTTTCATGGGTATTTCTAGTTACCAGGACTAGTGCAAGAGTCTCATGCCTCCTTCAATTTTCATAAGGTAATATTCATATAAAATACAAATTTTATTGTAACCTAATTATGTACAATAATAGACCATATGCAATATAGGTAAACAATTCAACTAGAAAAATTGAAAATAAATACAATGTATCTAAATACAAATTAAAGACATGTCATAAAAGATCATTCTATTTTAAATAACTCAATACTTTGCAGTAATTTTTAACATCAACTTGAGATTTTTGTTTTTAAAAAGTTGAATAATTTTAACACATTCAACATTATGGATAAAAAATAGTGAATTTTATGTTTTTTTTTTTTTTTTTTTTTTTCATAGCATGATCAAAACAAATTCACGGATTTGGATGAAAAAAAAAAATAGACATCAAAATCCAAATATTTTTCATCCTTTAATAGTCAGTTGTTCTTAGTTTAATTTGTAATGTATATAAATGTAGGTAAAAAAAAAAAAAGCAAATGCTGATAAGATAGTGAGAATCACAAAGTACTGCCCGAGGGGCCACCAATTCAGGCTCTCCACTCTGTTGGGATTAGGATATGTCAGCCCTAACTTGTTAGTTCTTAACTTTCAATCAGCTTGCTTTTTGACAATTCTTAACTGCTTGATGCAAGTGGAAACCTTGATAATTTGAGGGAGGTTGTGTGGGGGGGGAGGTCTGAATTTTTCTTAATATGCAATAAATGGAGGCAATCATGACAAAAGTGATGGTGAGAAAAACTCATTTAAAATGCCAAATAGTGTGAAATTAATCAACAGGGTGGTGTTAAATTTGGGAGGGGGTTGGTAAATTTCTTAAAAAAAAAAAAAATGAATGTTCTCCCTTCTCTTCTACGGGTAGAGTACACAACAGTTGTCTTGAAGCAATAAATAACATTAGGCAACAAAGATTTTTTAGTCAAATAAAAAAAAAAAAAAAAAAAAGTATGTTTTAGACTGTCTCACGTATGTGGATTCTGACTATATTAAGAATTGTCTGAGCACATCAGGATTTTTGAGATATGCAAGTTGATTGTTGAATTTTTGCAATTTCAGTCTTTAAATAATGCTTACAATATCTTCTATGTGCTGTCTCTCTTCGAGTTATGAGTGATCTTGGCTCCCCACAACTTCCTATCCTTTGTAGCTTTTAGTAAAGTTTGCTGTTCTGAAAATCATTTATACAAGCTTGTTAGGTTTATACATTGCTTTCCTCTGTCTCTCTTGCCTTCAATCTATCTTGTGAGTGTCAAATTCTCTAAGCCCTCTTTTATCATTATGTACCTTAGAAATTTCAATTGTCTCTTTATAATGTAAAGTATTCTTTTCCCTAACACTCCTCTTTACTCTTACTCTCATTCTCTGTAACCCCTTGTGTGCTTGTGGTGCCCCTGTCTTGCTTAGAGCAATTTGCTTTAAAAAATATATAATTGTCCTTTTTGTTTCTGTTTTCTCTAAAACTTTGTCATTGTACACATGTTCAGTTCATGGTATTCTCAGCATCCTTCTGTAGAACCACATTTCTGCTACTTCAAGTCTCTTCTTCATATGTGATGAGATTGTTCAGCATTCACTTACATAAGAGTTTAGTACTCTTTATTTCTAATGAAATTTTCCTCTTTCTTAATACTTTGCTTAGACTTTGAAGTCATTTTTCACTGTTTCAATGTGCTGTTGAATTTTGGTATCAAATTTTCCATCCTTTTATAAAACACTTCTTAGATATTTACATTTTTGCATTTGCTTATATTAAGATTGTAGTTGCCAATAATGAATCTTGGTAAAACTCAATTCTTTCAGGATTGCCTCACTGTAAATGTTAAATAAGTCTAATGAGAAGACACATCCTCATTTTATGCCCTTTTCTATTTTTGTGTATTTCTTCTTCTATGTGCTGTGTCCCTTGTTGCAAAGTGGTGATTATGGCTCTCCACAACTTCCTGTCCATTGTAGCTCTTAATAAATTGTCTTTTTGCTATCTCTCCTAAACCTTGTTCTGCCATCCATTTATTCAAACTCACTAAGTAGGTTATGCATTGTTTTATTTCCATTGCTCTTGCCTTCAATCTGTCCTGTGACTATCAGATTTTCCAAGTCCTCTTTCCTCATTGTGTGTCCTATAAATTTCAACTGTCTCTTCCTGATGTTAAGTATGCTTCCTTTTTGTTTGCGTTTTCTCTAAAACTTTGTTGTTTCTCACATTTTCAGTCCATGATATCCTCAGCATCCTTCAGTAGGACAACATTTCTGTTGCTTAAAGTCTGCTCTTTATCAGTAAGGAGGTTGTCTAGCATTCATTCATTTTCTATCTGTATGCAGGCAGTTTACTCCCAGTATAATTTCTGAATAATTCTAATATTTTTCCCAAACGAATTAAGCTTACCTCGTAGCTCAAAGAGTTCTTTGTGACCTACTTTATTAAGCGATGTTTAGAATAGATCAGGGTTTGTTAAACGAGGTCTGACTGATCTCTAGGTGAGGAGTTCCAGGTGTTCAATGATGGTGAAGGAGTCAAATGGGGGTCTGTGTAGGAATGACACTAATTAAATTTTAGTTAATATACCTGTATGTTGCATTCTTCTTTGGTGCCGATGAAAGAAAGTCAATGAGCTTGATGATCAACAGAATCAAAAAACTCAGTTTCCTCTATCCAAGTTGCTTTTAACTTATTATGAGGTTACTTATTTCATGCCACATTGAACATAGATAGAAAAAGACTGCAAAAAAAAAGTCATATAGATAGATAGGACAGGGGTTGTCAAATGTAGTCCAAACGACTCCCTAGTGATTGGTGAGGTGTTCCCGAGGTTTGATGATAGTGAAGATTTAGAAGAGAATTTTAATGAGACTTATTTAATGCTACATTGAGCATTACTTGCTCTTTTTTTAATTGTTCCAAGTAGAATTTCAGATAACAATCCCCATTTTTCAACCACTTACTGTAAAATAGAGTTCATGATTCTGAAACTTATTTGGCCTGATTAGTAGGATTGCATAAAATATGATGCAATATTGGTTTATTTAATTAGTACTGTTGTACAGTTGGATATAAGTAGCGGTTATGCATTTCTGTTCAATAGCATCAGTTGTTTTTAGATTTGGTGTACTTGATTTATTGCGGTTATTTTCTTAAATATATTTTTTTTGAAAAATTCTGAACCTGATGATGCTTTTAATTTTGAGCCTGATCCAAATTTCCTAACTTTTCATACATGTTCATTAACATTTTAATTGCCAACATCAGTGTGAGTTTTAAGGTTCAAAGATATTTCTTTGATATATTCTTCCCCAGTGACTCCCATATGAAAATGGTGGAAAAAGAGAAACAAAAGGGGATTTTGATTGAAAAAGTTTGATCCCAAGAATAGACGAATAAAATAGAAAAACTTTTTCTTTTCAGTCAAGCTGATTTTCAACAGATACTTATTATATTTATCTGATGTCTATAGAATGGGGAATTTGAATAGAACCTGCTCATGAAATGAATGGAGTATGATCTTTTGCTGTTATTCTTTGTGAGCTGTATTATCTACACTCAGATGTTTTTTTCTCCCAAAACTTCTGGTGAGCATTTTATATATATATATATATATATATATATATATATATATATAATCAGATGTAGTGTACCATGTCTCTGTATTCAGCCCTCCAAAAAGTGTGGTTGGTTCTGCACAAAGCCTTCACCACTATAATCATATCTGCTGGTGTCTGGCTGTCTGTCCCTATGAATTGAGTTGCTGACCCTCATATGGTGGGAGAGTCCACCATATATATATATATATATATATATATATATATATTTAGTTGGATAGATGTGAGTTTGTGACCCTGGGTTTCACGCTTTAGCGATCATCAGACAAACTGATTAATGTTTTTAAAATTTGGGTTTATGTAGATTGCGTGTATTGGTGTTATTGTGGAAGTGGTGGGGGAAATTTTGTCGTTTTGTCATTCATCGTACTAACACAAACATCGATGTATGCAGACACATATACATACTTGGTCGTCCGGCCGACTCATACATATATATAAAAAACATATAATATATAAATAATTATATATATATATATTTATATACACTTTTCACATATATATATATATATATATATATATATATATATATATATAATATAGTCTTAAATTAGTATATTTTATGGGATAAAGTGCTCAATATCAGAGATAAGCGTGTGTAAATATAAAAGTGAACATAAAAGTCAACACATATAGCATGAAACACTGTTTCATCTATGTTGGATCATCATGTTCACTTTATATATATATATATATATATATATATATATATATACACACACACACACACACACACACACATATATATACACACACACACACACACACACACACATATATATACACACACACACACACACACACACATATATATACACACACACACACACACACACACACACACACACACACATATATATATATATATACACACACACACACACACACACATATATATATATATATATATATATAGTGAAAATTATTAATACAGTTCAGCATCACTTGGAATGCTGGGGCAGTTTAAATACTGCATTGTAATAAAGGGGTGTGGTCCTTTTTCATAATCAAGATAATTATTTTAAATGTTACGTAGAATAGTGGAAAGGAATTCTGTAAAAAAAAAAAGAAAAAAGCTTGACATTTATTTATTTATTAATTAGAGAGTATTTCTTGCATTTTTATCCTTCAAGTCTCTTTGATGTGAGTTTCTCTTGATGGAAGCAGAAAATATTTTATATCAGATTTTGCTGATTTGAAATGGTTTTCCAAACCACCCAAGCACTTGGAACTGAATTTTTCTATTTCCCCTGGTTTGATGGTTATCTAATGGGTAACATTGTGTTTAAGTTCATGAACTATAAGGCAAAACAGTTGTAGGCCTCTTTCTAATATGGCAAAGATTTTTATATATATATATATATATATATATATATAAATGTTATACCAAATATATTTTTATATTTGGATATAAAACTGTGCAGATATGAAAAATTTTAAGAGATATATGATGAGAGAAATTTTGTTTAAAGGCACAAAATTTGGCCCTGCCTTGACTGACCGTTCTCTGTAGCTTCATAGCACTGTAGATGTAGCTCTGGTCCAAATCCTGCTGGAGAGAGCAAACATTTTTCTTTAATAAGATTTCTTAAACATTCAGGCTGGTAGATGAAAAGGCTGTTTCCTGTTTGTGGAATATGTCCTTGCCTGGGACACAGATGAATCCTGATCAATTGAATGTGGAGTCCTAAACATGGCTTCTCCAGACACAGGAGTATTATTTGCAAGATCCTTCCTTTTTGTTTCTTCTTACACTCTTGGCTGTGTAGATATACATGATATACTTTTCTCTATGCGGGACACTTGTATGTATATATAGGTTTTGTGTATGACTTAGCATTATAAAACACTATGCGGGACACTTGTATGTATATATAGTTTTTGTGTATGACTTAGCATTATAAAACACTCTCTGAGAACAAAGCATGTTTGTGATTCCTTTTTCTTTCAGCCATTCCATGCCGTATGTGAAATATGGTGTTATTATATCACAGATATAATAATGCCCATAATGGGGGAAATACAAATGGGAAAATAAATCTTTCTTCCATATTTATCTCTCGTTACACTATAATTGGATAGATTTAGGAAGTGGTAAAAACAGTGACAATCTAAAAGGTAAAAGGAAGAGAAATAAGAAAGGAAGCCAAGGTCTTAATATAACTCTGAGACAATGAATCTGAATCGGTAAAGTTGGTATCAAGTTGTTGGCTTACAGCAGTAAAAAATAAATGTATAGAAAGTGGCTACCTTAAATAATATTGATATTAAAGGAAACTAATGCAGAGAGAAAAAGGTTAGAAAAGTACGGACCTAGAAGTCTTAATTGCATCAACAGACGTAAGGAACCTGGAATAATGAATTGCAGGCTGGTATTCACCATTTTTGCAATCATATCAGGCCTGTTTTAATGTCCAAATAGGATATATAGTATATTAATATGAGGTCTGTGTACTGTTATTTTGGAATGTGTTTGCATATTGACTTGTAAGTCAGCTATATTACATATAATGCCACTTGATACATGTCCGTCTCTCGGCTGTTTGCATACTGCAGACAGATAATCGGCAATCAGAACTCTGAAGACAGTTCTGTTCATAAGCAGGTTTATTGAAATCCAAAATAGTGGAACTAGAAAAAAATACAAACTTGTGGCTAATTTAGTTAGAATAACAAACTAAAGAAAAAGATGAAAAAGAAGAGGAAGAAGAAATATGACCAAGGGAGCCAAAGACGTAACATAACTGGAGACTGATGTTCTAACTGGGTAAAATAGGATGTGCGTTAGGGTGTGATGGATATTAGCTTTGAATAAGAAATCAGAGCCGAGTTTGAATTCCAATTGGGTTTATTACATTCATTTAACTGTGAATACCTTTGGGAAAGGTATGAATCCATCTCTTCTCCTCAAATTTATATCGTTGGAACACCAGAAAAAAAAAAAGCTTATCCGAGTAGTTGCCATGAAAATATTTGTAGAACAAAGGGAAGCCATATCATTTCAGTGGGAAAGTGACTGGAGAATAGATGCCTGTCTGGTCAGGATTGATTATATTGCAGACCCCTTCTCTGGATTTTGTTATGAATCTTAGGAGCACCAGACCAGATATGGCAACAGTATTCAATATATGGATGAATGATAGATTTATAAATGTTCAAGATGGATTCTGATGAGAAAAACATTTTGGCACAATACAGTGAACCAAACTTCCTTGCAGCTGACTTGATATATTCACTCCACTTCATATCAGTGGAAAACCTGGAGTTCAGCATCAGCCATCTTGATGGTAGGCAAAAAACAAAAGTAACAAAAACAATGGTTGTCGGATTTCAATATGATTCGATTGTAATATAGGTATACATATGTTAATATTTCTTATTGAAAATGTTGTTTTTAGTGGATGCCTGTATTTGAGCAGAACATTGGTTTTTAAGCAGTGTGTATTCCATCTACCAGCCTGCACATTCGAGAAAATAAAAAAGAAATGTATTCTCCAGCAGGGTATAAACCAGTGCTTCCCAAGTGATTTTGGGCTATGCCCCACTTTGGTATTTCTAAAATTCCGGTGCCCTCCTGTAATTTAATTCTTACATATGTGCCAATTACACATGTATGTACATACACACAAAATAGTTTTATGTATTCATACTCTACATGCATTAACATTAACGCTCTCACTTAGTCTCACTAGAAAACAATTCACTGTTACTAACTCATTCTTGAATTGCCCCCTTATTCTGTTGGTATAGTCAGCCAAAGAGTACACATCCTACACATACCTCACCAAAATATTACCATACCCTGCTGGTGAGGCATGCGCCCCATGTTGGGAATCTCTGGTATAACCCCTCTTTCTAGGAGAAACCACCATTTGATATAAAATACTTTAAACTGCTCTACCATGGAGAGCATAACAGCCCAGCAAAGTTCTATTTAACCATTTAAAGTATGTATGTTTACTCAGTCAAATTTTCTTGAAAACCTATATCAGCTTGATTTTGTGTCCGAAATGTGGATTTTATTTTAATCTGACATTATTTCTCATTACTTCAAATGTTATTTTTAGTGGATACCTGTGTCTGAGGAGAATACACGGTACGTATTTCTTCTATCAGTTTACATATTTGAGAAAACTTTTCCCATTTTCTTTGTTTCCTCAATTGTGCAGCTTTATAGTCATAATACACACTGTATAAAAAAAAATGGGGTGCTCTACTTGAACATGAGCATCCACTAAAAATAAAATTTGAAATAATGAAAAATGCTGTTGGATTAAAATAAAATCGTTAGAAATTGCATATGTTAATATATTATTAATATATGCATATGACATATACTCAGTTTAACTCATTTTAGTTGATGGGGGGGTGGGTATTTACTGAATAATTTCAAATTTTATTTCAGCAGTCAGAACTTTGATGGCCTGATTTACCCCATACAAAGCAGGTAGAGACATTATTAGTTTATGGCTTTGGTCTTAGACTTTGCATTCTGAGGGCCATTACGATATTTTCATTGTTATTCTCCTCGATCATTCTTTCAGTTTTTCTTTTGAAGCTTCACAATGCTACTTTAAATTCACTAAACATTACTATTTTGTCTTTCTGAGCAATAACGTTTGTGAACAGTTTCAATTTGGGTGACCATAACTTTTAACAAGCCTTTTCAGACCATAACTTTTAACAAGCTGTCACTAATAATTTCTGATGTTTTTAATAAAGTTGCAGAATTTCCAACTCTAATAATATAATCGTTAATACTTTGCCACTTCATAGGCTGATTCAGTATATAAAAAAAATTATTTTCTGCTTTCCTTATGATAAGTAGTGTTCTCTCAAAATTTGCAGTGTTTTTTTGCCATTGTCAAGAGCTTCTCACATAAGTGATAAACTTTGATCATTGAGAAATTAGATTAATTCGGCAAACATATTTGCATTCTTTTCACAGTGCTCTTCGTCATTGGGACCATCAAATTGTGCCAAAATTGTTTTGTGGAATTTTTGAATTCTCATGTATCTTAAAAATTTTACCTCCCATAGTTCATATTTGGATTTGTTACTGTTGAAAGAGTCTGTTCCTGGGCTCATAACCTGTAGAGTGAGTGGCCATGCTTAAATATAATTGTCAGAAATGCCCAATAAACAGAAATGACAAAGTTTTCAATAAACAATAACAAGAGAAAGAAAAGAACAAGGCAAAAAAATAATATTAAGCAAGCAAACAATATCTACAAGGCAAAGCAACAGTAATAAGGCAAAAAGTTAAACTAAGAATTGTCAACACACAAAAAGGGGATACAGACAAGCAATCACAGTGTTCTGGCTTTATGACAGGAAAGAACAGAACCAAGTCTGACAAGATCAAGAAATGGCCTATCTTATTGGTTAGGTAAAAAAATCCCAGCATGCATCTATTTTGTCTATAAATTTGTTATTTCAGGCCTCTTACATCTGTTGATGCAAATTTGGGGAGGGGGAAGGTTTTCCAAGTTATTTCCATGCCGAATGAAACCAAAATGGTGCACAGGTATTTTATTTATTACTGCTATTTGCAATGGGCTGGTTGTCAACAATGCTTGATTAAAAAATCGATGACTATACAGCAATCGCTATCACTTGACTTAAAAAATATTTTTTGCCCTCCTTGCCTTTTTAAAAGAGTGCCTTTGTCAGGTTGATGTTGCTACATGCCTTACTTCTTGCCTAGCTCACACTGTGAATTTTTTCTAAGTTCTATACTAAACATTAAATCTGTTACGAAAAAAGAACTAAATAAAATGAACACAAAACGATCAGCTTTAAAAAAGGACTTGTAACTGGAAAAACCGAATGAAAAAAGTATGTTAACAACAAATACTTTTTCACACCCAACCCAGTTCTGCAGAATCAGAATCAACATTGAGTTTAAGCAAGAGAATGAGCCAATTGGAGTAAAGTGCCATGCAGATTTAAATTTTTACTACTTGTGATGAATGCAGCTATCGATTTTTTTTTTTTTTTTTTTTTTTTGCATGCTAGCATGCTAGTTAACATTTGTGTCAGTCAGCTGTTGGCTCTCATGCTGGCCAATAGAATCTTCCTGCCTATTTATGGCAGCCAGCTATAGACTCTCACTCTGGCCAATAGAAAATGGCTGCAAACTACATGAAAATTGCTGTAGAAGCATGAAAAATCGATTATTTCTACTATCGATGGGGTTGGGAAATGCAAAGTCAGTCTTAGCCTTCCACTAACTTGGAGCATGTGCATGTAAATTTTTAAAAGCAAACTGGCAAAAATTCCAGCTGTACATCTGTTACACACACACACACACACACACACACACACATCCTGCCTTTTATAGATAGAGATTTTCCACCATTGAGTTTAGATGAAGGAACCAGTCAGTTTTTTTTTTTATTTCTTTTTTTCTATTTCACTTTTTCTTTCTGAATATATATTTTCTTTTTCAAGTTACCATTTATAGTGATTACCTTTTTTTTTTTTTTTTTTTTTTTTAAATATGTCTGTCATTTTAACGTGACTTTAATGTAGATTTTCCCCAAAATGCTAAGGGAACATTGACTGCCACAGTTGGAATTGAAACTATTTTTGCTGAACACATTTTCAATTCTAATGATAAATTGCACCTTCACCCAAACCTGAGAATAAGTAAATATACAGAGTCTGACTAGTCTTTGTCAAAGCTGACAATAGATGTAACATCTTTATAGCATTATACCATTCTGAGTCTTAAGTTACTTATGAGGGAGTGGTTTACCAAATGGCTTACTCACTTAGAGCACAAGATAAATGGATTCATGCCTTTCCCATGGATATTAGTGCTAAGTTAATTACAGCAACCTCTGCTGAAATTTGAATTCCATTTTCCTTACTGATAACCACAATATTATGCTGCATCTATAAATGATGATAGGATAGAGCACAGCGGGGAGTGGAATCATGCCTTTTCTAAGGACATTTTGGCTGAAGTTTTAACTCTGCTACCTGATCTCCCTTTCTGATAACCATTAAGACACCTTACTTGCTCAAAGAAAAAAGAAACCTGACTCTTAAATATTTAAAGCAAAAGAAATTAAAAAAAGACTCTTAAAAAAAACTTGAAAACCAATATATACTCATTTACTTACTATTTTATGTAATCTTGTTAAATTTTGTGCTTCATTTAAGATACACTGTTTAATAAATACCTAAAAATAAAATTAATATTGATGTTATATTAAAATTAAATATTTGCTGTGATATTTTTTTTAATATTGCATTAGTAATATCTCTAATGGTGAAATTTCAGCCAATAGGACGTAATTATGCTTAGTTTCTTTTTGAACAAATTTATGGAAAAAATTCAAGTCTAGTTTTTTTCTTTTTTTTTTCCGGCAATATTATGTTCTCTATGCTTTCATTTAGATTTACTCATGTCTTTCAAATTATAAAGAATTATGTTTGAGACTTGAGAATGTGGGAAGGGGGAGGGTAAGCAAACTTTGAGGCATGCTGGGAAGACTTTTTCAAAATTACTGCTGATGAATAATGTAAAAGTGCATAATTGCTTCCCATAAAGTGTAAAAATGCAGGTTTGGGGTGCTATGCCATTTTCTCTGCTCAGACATTTCATTTTCATTTAAAAAGAGTACTACACCTCCTCCTCCTCCTGATTTTTTTTTTTTTTTTTTTTTTTGATGCTGTTATACAAATTTCACTTTATTCAGAGTAAAAATACTTTTACAGTTACCAAGAGGATTTATTTATTTATTTATTTTTTTTTTTGATAATTAGAAGTAGTTTTAAGGAAAAAAAAAAGCAAAAAAAATTCTCCTTATTCATTGGTGGACTTAATGTGCTGTGTCCCAAGCATGGCTTTATACAACTTCCTATCATTTGTAGCTTTTAGTATTTATCTTCTTACAATTCCTATCACTGTCTGTTCTCCCCTATCCTGGGTATGATGATAAATTACATCTGGCAGCAAGATCAGGAGGTTTTGAGGACAATGGAACCACTTTTTAATTGCTGTTATTTCCAGGTCCACCCTGACCTGAGGTGGTAGCACCTGTTAGGGTTCCAACTATGGTCAAATAGTGAAACCCAAAATGGGGTTAAAACATTATGAAAATATAAAAATACATTTTTTATATTAAAAATATTAGCAGCAATACATTTTTGAAAAAATATAAATAAAATTACCAAATCTCACAAGAAAATTAAATTTCGGCATTAAATAAACCATAAGGAGTTGATCTGCTATTAAAAAAAAATCTGTTCTATTTTCTAATTATACAAGCTCATCTGATAGCCTGATTTCTCTTTCGGTCCTTTTGCCTTTGATATGTCCAGTGAGTGTTAAATTTTCCAAGTTTTTCTTTTTTAATGTTCTCTAGTGGTAGACTATTAAAGTGATAAGTCATAAGATTGTTTTTAAAAGGGACTAAGGAAGATTAAAAGAATTAGTAGGTTAACATTATCTCAGCACTTTTTGTCCTCTAATTTGTTGAAAGATACAGTGCTGTTCGATAAAAGTGACTTTTTTTGCCTATTGTTTTTGAGGTCAAACTAATTTTTAATCTTACTAATATAAAGACCCCTTCCTGACCACCTAGTAAAAAAGTTTACTCACTCACCCTAAGGTATTCTATTGATAATTATAATTTTGGATATAAATAAGATTTAGGGAAAAACTCTGTGCAGAAAAAAGTGACTCACTTATTTCCTGCAACTAGTAATCAATAGAAACATAACCGAACAGCTTTAAATAAAGAATAATAGAGGTATAATTTATTTATAAGAGGTAATATAGTTTGAAACATTTAATAATCTATGGGTCCTCCTTTATTTTGAATAACCTTTTCAACTCTTTTTGGCATTGACTTGATTAGGTTCTGGCAAATCTCATCTCTAATCATTGAATTTCATTCGGATATGAAATTCACCATCAAATCCTCTTTGTTGCTCAACTGCTTTCTCGAGAGCCTGTACTTTATAATGCTCCATAAGTTTTCTATGGGGTTGAGGTCAGGAGATTGGACTGGCCATGTCATAACACTCACCTGCTTCTCATCAGAGTATTCCTTCATCAATTTTGATTTGTGACAGGGAGCATTATCCTGCATAAAAATGAGCTTGGTGGTGTTGATTTGCACCCTTTCAGAAGAAGGGAGCAGACAAGACTCTAAAATTCTCTTGTACTGCTCGCTCCTGAGGGTCTTTCCAATAGGTTTTAAGAAACCAGTTCCATGAAAAGAAAAGCATCCCCAGAACATTATACTGAATGGATGTTTGACAGTACTTACTGCTAAATTCAAAGAGCTTTCAAAGCTTCTTCTTCGGATTTTAGATCACTTATCCTTTGAATTTAGCTCAACTTTCGTTTCATTGGAGAAGAGAACATTTAGTAAAAAAAAAAAAATCAGGTGAGTCACTTTTATCGAACAGCACTGTACATTATTACTCAATGCTTTTCTCTGATGAAATAATTTGTGTTGTCAAATAAATGAACTGATAATAAAATTCTCACAATCCTTGAAGGTTGTCTCCCTTAACTGGATTCAAATTTCTAATAGATTAGCATATTCAATACTTGTACTTTTTTTTTCTTAACTGCACAATTAAAATTTTGTCTGAAGTTTTTAGGTGGGAAGTTATTCTAATAGACATTTATTTGGTCAAATGTCCTCTTCATTGTTGTCATAATCACAACATTGTTTAAGCTGTCTTTGACCTTTTTAAGATATCTTTTGTAGTTGGTAACCATTTTCTAATTTTAAAACAAATCCTTTACTCAATCCATGGAGGTCAGTTGTACAGATTTTAATGATGTACTTTATTGTCATTGTATTAAAAAAGGTTTACAGATATGATTAATCATATTCAATGATGTTTTTACTTCAATTTTTGTATTTTTAATCATTAAAGGACTAAAATGAAAGTTCAATACCTGGTCAGGGTATGTGAGCAGTGCATTTGTTGAATTTAACAGAAAAAGTTACTTAGAAATAATAATTAAGTAAATGATGTATATAAATTCAAACAATAATACATAGAAATTTAATTATAGACCTAACCTGCAAGTAATATTTGATGTACTTAAGATACCACCAAACTAAAAAAAAAAAAAAAAAATAGCCAAGACATATAAAAATATTTACTTAAATATTTATTTAATCATTTATGCATTAAAATGTATTACTTATGTAAAAAAAATGAAATACAATTTTCCTAACTCAAGAAACAACTAGAACACTCAAAAATTAAAAAAAACATGTCTAGAGAAAGAAAAACTGAACAATAGCAATAATTGAAAGCAAAGAGAGGAAAAGGCTAAGGAGTGAGTGTAAAGTGGAGGAAAAAATGAAGAAAAGGACAAATAATCATGACACACTACATGTATGCACAGATGGGCGCATGGCCACATGCACACAAAGAATACAGAAAAAACTTACACCAATGATAAGTGCATAAAAAAGAGAAACCAAGAAGTATAAGCTGTAAATTGCTGATAACCACTGAAGAGTGGATGAAACTCTGGAGTTGGGATGCTAAAAGTAATATCAATCGGCTAAATGACTTATATATATATATATATATATATATATATATATATAAAATTAATAGAAATTTAAACAGACATTTGTTGATGGTGATCAATGTAGCCAAAGTTTTACTTTGGCTGATTGATAGCATTTGCTTATTTTAATGACACCTTCCTTATGAAATCCTTAGCTTGAAATACATATTTTTTTTTGTGTGTGGAGTTAATAAATTATATGATTAATACTAATGAAATTTGTCACTTAGCTGATGTTATATTTAGCACCTCAACTCTAGAATTTTGTAGATTTACTTTTTGTAATTGTTCAGTTCACTTTTCAGGAGGTTTAAAATACAATGCCAAAATAAAACAAAAACGTGCAAAAGTGCTTGACTGAAAAGTTTTCAGGAGCTAAAGCAATAAGAAAAACAAAGTTTAAAGCCAGAAATGTTGTCAGTCAAAATCTGAAAGAAAGGACATTTAAGACAAGCAGTCTTTGTAATAAAGTGCTTGATATCAGAGAGCATTAATAGGATTAATACAAATAAAATTTGTTACTTAGCTGACTGAGATATATATATATATATATATATATATATATATATATACATATACACACACACACACACACACACAAGATCAGGCAAGTCATTACCAATAACACAAAGGTTCTATAACGCATAAGTTATAAAGTGTGACTACAATTGCTTAAGGCATTGAGCATAAAAAGCAAGTAACTTCAACAGAATTACATCAATTTAACATACTAAACATATCAAAGAAAAAAAAAACAAAAACAACTCTCATATAAAAATGAAATGAACAACCTACACCAAAAGTCTTTCAAAATGGCTAATGCTAGTTGAAAGAACTCAAACAGGGAAATAGATTTTCAAATATGAACTAGAAATAAAAAAAAAAAAAAAATCATGGACATTGGGTAAAAAAAAAAAAAAAAAAAAAATAAACGAGGAGATTTTGTTGGTGTTTGACCAAATCTGTGTAAATAGAAAATTCCTGCTTAAATACAAACACATAATATATACAGGGTGCGATGGATAAATTGTCGTCTAAATTACGCCAAAATGAAAATAACACTGACATCTCATTTTAACATATCTTTACCAAAATTACACAAAAATATCTTGACATACTAAAGAGTTATTCAATAAAATTGCCATTGGCTTCAATCACAACTTTCAGATGACTTCGGAATCTGCTGTAACTCTTCTGGACAGTCTTCTTGTTGGTGAATTGCTGCCATAATCCTTGTCTTCAGTTCATCTTTGGTGTTACAAGGAGTTTTGTTGGTCTCTCGTTCAACTGTGCTTCACACATAATAATCAAGGGGGCTTCAGTCTGGGGAGTTGGGTGGTCATGGGTGATGTGGTTGCCAAAATTGTCTGACAGCCATGACTTGGTTCCCCTCCTTATGTGGCATGGTGCAGAGTCCTGTTGCCAGACAAAAGGGTCTTCCAGCAGCCAACCTCTTGACCCAGAGCAGTAATATCTGCTCAAGATTCATGATGTAGTCCTCTGTGTTGAGTCTGAGTCCATCACCAACTAATTTGTGTGTTCTTTTCTTATCAGAATGATTAGAGTGAGATTTCCGAACTGCTGTACCTTTGTAATCACCATTAGACTCATCTGTCTCTTTCCAAATGCTCTGCAATGTCCCCAGATTGATGCCCAAACACTGTGAAATGTTTGTATTGGAGCTTCCAGCATGAATGCCAAGCAGTACAGCATGCGGTTTCCAAATTTCTGGAGGAGTGAATTGCGTCATGATACTCTTTTTCTCACAGATGGTGCCCAATTGACCCTATTTTACCATACACTTGACAAAATCAAAAACAAACAGCACACATGCGTGAAATTAAAAATAAAAAATGGCTACAATTTACCCATCACACCCTGTATAGTGTGAGAGGCATTTGTTTATCTCTTGAGATAAAAATAATGCTCTGTTTGGTCAAAATTCAGCCCTTTTTGTGGTGAGACTGGAGTGACAGATGAATGTGACTAGATTGAAAAAAAACCCAAAAAAACAATGAATTCTTTCCAAAAATTTTAGGTGCATGTATAGATGTGGCAACGTCAACAAATCCCAATCCAATGAAATCCTAACGGAACAAATCCCAGTCCAATGAAATCCTAACGGATGAAATCCCAGTCCAATGAAATCCTAACGGATGAAATGTGCCACACAACTTTTCCAGTTTGTCATTTTTCTAAATACTGTTTGTTGATATATAAAATTGTGCAAAATTATGTATCGTTATATCATATATAATATGCCTGATAAAAATATAGTTTTTAGGTATGCTAGATTTATGGGTAAAATTGCTCAATATCAGAGCAAATGTAAATTTAAGCATGGACACCGAGGACAACACTAAGTGGTGACAGTCTGTTTCATGCATGAACGCTATCTTTAGGTCATGTGTGTTGTTTGGTAGCCTGACTATGTATACTGGTCAATAGGGCATTATGGGTAGCAAAATCCGGTATTTCCAGCTTATGTTATCCTAATAATTATTGGATACATCAGAAGGGTTATAATTTAAATTATTCTAAAAGCTATTGTTAGAAATAATTATGAGCTTATATATATATATATATATATATATATATATATATATATATAATAAAATTTCATTTGTATGAGGGCTTGAGTGTGCTAGCCTTGTAGAAATTGTTGAGCACGCTAGATAACACGCTCTTTCCCAGAAACTGTAACTAAGGTCTGCTCAGCATAGTTGCAGTATAAACCACAGGTAGGCTCTGTGGTTGTTGAATAAACACAAATAGGCCTGAGCAAGTGTCTGCAATAGGGATTTGCTAGCCACCCTAGTGGACGGGTATCCTCAAATATGAGTGTCTAGCTATATATATATATATATATATATATATATATATATATATATATCTTTTTTTACTATAAACATTATATTTAGTAGCTACACATCTCTAAATTAACAACTTTGTTATTTTAAACAATGTATTTTGTGTCAACCAGCCTAAAGACTGAGAAGTCTTATTAAAGAAAATGTGCTTCCCAACAGGGATCAAACATGTATTCTCTTATTACATCAAGGAAGTCACTTTGTATGTTGAAGGGCCAATTTTCTTTATTAAAGACTCTCAAAAAAAAAAAAAAAAAACCTGAGTTGATAGACAAAAATATTCAGAGATGTCTACTCATACACATGTATCCACTAAATATAATATATAGAGTAATAAAACATTTTATTTTTCTGATTTTAAGTATAAGAGTTCTTTTGGTTTTCATTTTCCCTAAAACTTGATGGTTGATCACTTGTTTGGTCCATAACATCCCCAGTATCCTTCTGTAGAACTACATTTCTGTTGCCTCAAGTCTCTTCTTCATGTTTGAGGAGATTGTCCAGCATTCACAGCAACATAGGAGGATTGATATTACATATCAGTTCAGTACTCTTTTTTCTTTGTTTCTAATTAAATTTTTCTTTTTCTTAATACTTTGCTTAGCTTTTGGAAGGTGTCGCTCACTATTCAGTTCTGCCTTCTGATTTCAGTGACATGTTTTCTGTCCTCTGTTAAAGCACTTTCAAGATATTTAAATTGCTCTACTTCCTGGATTTTGGTATCTCTATTCATAGTTTGTATTTAGTGTAGTTCTTTTTATTCACATTCTGTTTTCCTATAATTCCTTATTATCTTTTGTTGGAGTTCCAACAATTTCCTTTCTCTGTCAAGATTGTGGCTGCCAATAATGAGAAGACACATCCTTGTTTTACACCCCTTTCTATTTTTGTATCTTTACTGAATATTCAGATTCTATGCTCATGCAGACGGTTTGCTCCCAGTGTAAGTTCTGGATTATTTTAATATCTTTCTCTAATAAATCAAGTCTACCTAACAGTCATGGTATCTGGTCTAATGTTTCTGCTATATAGTTAGAGATTCTTAATAAAATCCAAAGAATCTGCAATGTTATTGGCCTGGATCTGGCATCTCACCTTCAGTGCCTTTCCCACTGCTGTAAAATAGCTTCTCTGTGTCTTTTTCTATAAATACATTCATTGTAATTGTTCTGATGAACTTTCCTCTATGGTATCTAAATATTATGAATTTAAATGCAGTACTAGATTGGCAGCAAGGTCTCATCAATTTACAGTTGAAATGACTAGATGTAATCATATGTTCTGTGCTAACAGTTTTTTTTATCTCACTTCTTGCATATGGAAATCTCTTCCGACTTGTTGCTCCCCAGTCAAATTCCCAGTCAATTTTCAAAAAAATTAAATGCAATCTCAATTGTTATCTTATGTCTTGTTCTTTTATTGTCCTCTCTCCTTAATAGTACTTTTTCTCATATTCTCTAACACTCAGTAACCTCTTGCATCCTAGTGGCTTTATTGCCTTGCTTAAGATGAAATGATCTAAAAAAAAAAGTTCAAATAGTTCTTTGTGATGTACTTTATCAAATGCTTCAAATCTACAAACCATGAATATACCTCCTTTTGCATTTGTATTGCTCTTTTTGATATTTTGAGCAGAAACATTGCATTCCTTGTTCCAGTGTCTTTAACAAAACCATGCTGTTCTTGTCTTATTTCTAGTCTAATTCTGTTGCATGCTCTATACATCAGAATTTGGATAAGTTTTGTTATATGGCTCACTAGGCTGGATTGTCCAATGGAATTTTGCATTTGTTTGCACTGGGTTTACTATGTCACCTTATTAGCCAAATAATAATTCTCTTCTGCAAGATTTGAACTTGTAAACTTTGTCCTTGGGTGGCTGTTGAAGAAGATTTATTCTTTATTTCTGGTTGATGTTGCCGCTTCTATGTACAATGTCCCTTCTGTATGTGGGTGGTTATGGCACTCCACAATTTCTTATCCTTCATAGTTCTTTTAACTATCCCTCCTCCTCTCTGTTCTGCCTTCTTTTTCCCCCAAGTTTAAGTAGATTACTCACTACTTTCCTCAAATCTCTCTTGCCTTCAATACGTCCTGAGAGGGTCATGTTTTTCAAGCTGCCTTTAATCATTGTGTATCTTTTTTTTTGTTTCCATTTTCCTTTAAACCTCCTCATTGATTATATGTTCTGTCCATGGTATTCATGGCATTCTTTTGTAAAGCCTCATTTCCGTTGTCTAAATTCTCCTCTTCATCTGTGAGGAAATTGTTTGGCGTTCTCTACTATAAAGGATTGATGTCTGTCTATATTTCTGAGATGAGGTATTATGTACATTATTTACATTATTCGGACTATTGTACTCATCTTTGTCGTCATATTTATTACAACGTTTCGGCCGTTGTATGCTCTGGCCTTCTTCAGGTGGTTGGAATGTTGAACTGAACCCTTTATTTCGCTCACTGGGGCAGACTGTTCTAGTTCCACGTGCCATGTTTGATGGATGTCAGTTATCAGTTATCTCCTGTTAATTTACCTCTGAAAGTTCTCCACTGGCTTAACTGGGTATTGAACTCACACTCTTTGGGTCCTGTCACTGGATCTAACCAACACCTTTATCCACTGTACCATGTGTCCTTGAGGAAGAAGGCCAGAGCATACAATGGCCGAAATGTTGTACTAAATATGGTAACAAAGATGAGGACAATAGTCTGAATAATGTAAATAATGTATAGAGGATTGTTATTGCATAGTTTAGCTTTAGTTTCCTGTTTCATAATGTTTTTTTTTTGTGTTTTGGGAAGATCTCGTTTGCTATTCTAATATGCCTTTACATAGAAGATATTCATAATGTAAACAGGTGATTAATGATTTTTATGAAAAAATGAATTACCAAAGATGAGAAATTGATGCAATTGGCATGAAATGACTCAGACAGCTGATGATTAGATTTGAAACTGCACCACTGACACTGTCCCTTTTTTTTTTTTTTTTTTTTTTTTTGTTTCTTTAATCATTTTCTTTGGTAAGCAGTAATGCAGAGAAATGTTTAAAGCAAGATTGATTCCCAAAATCTGCTGCAGACATGTATAGAAAGAGGCTATTAGTTAAGTGGTTCTTATCACTTCTGTAATTGATGATGATGATGATAAACCCTTGAAGATCTAGATTGAGGAATTCAGGGAAGGCGTGGAATAAGAGGCACTCCCTTTCAAATGTGCTGGTTAGGTTTAGAGCTATTAATCAGTTCTAGGAAAACAGTGAATTAAAAATTAGTTTGACCCAAATAGATGCTTCTCTACAAAACAAATTTAAGGCCAAGGGTAAATAGGTAAGAAATTACAAACAAAGAAGAGGGGAATGAAAGGGAGTTTGTGTGTTAAACTCATACTATCTATGTGTGTGTGTGTATATATATATATATATATATATATATATAATGTGTGTGTGTTTATTTTTTATCATTTCTATCTTGATCTCTGATGAAGATTTAATAAAGTGAAACATGTTAGATTAAGATCTATTTCCTACTTGTTCTGTTTCCTATCTCATATATATATATATATATATATATATATATTTATTTTATCAGGAGTGTATCTGTAGAAGAGACCAGAGGAAAAGATATACTTAGCTGATGTTTTATACTCCGACATTGCCTTGATAAAAGTCTCTCAGAGGACAAACTGTCAGCTCAGTATAGTTTTTCCTCTTGCCTCTTTATATATATATATATATATATATATATATATATATATTGTTTAATTTTATATATCAACAAACAGTATTTAGAAAAATATGACAAACTGGAAGGGCTTTTTGTGATGTTTCATCTGTTAGGATTTCTTTGGACTGTGTTTTGATGACATTGCCACGTCTACACATGCACACAAAATGAGAGATGCAGGTAGTTTCAAAATTTTTGAAAGAATTTTTTTTTTTTTTTCCAATTTAGCCAAAATCATCTGTATTCATTTTCTTTGGGAACAAAAGTGGTGGAGAGATAAAGAAAAAGAAAAATGATATAGATGATTTTGGTTAGATTGGAAAAAAAAAATTCTTTCAAAAAGTTTGGAAATACTTGTGTCTAGTTTCAGACATATGTGTAGATGTGGTAATGTCGTCAAAGCCCTGTCCGATGAAATGCGTCATAAAAAAATCTTTCCAGTTTATTATATATATATATATATATATATATATGGTGTAAGTGTATATTAAAAACATTTTTTTTTAAAGATTTTATTTAAGAAATGAAATATTTGTTTTGTTCATTCCTGTCAATTTATTCTATATTTAGGATATAATTTTGTAAATAAACTGAATTTTTCTTGCTTGTTAGAAAGATGTCGGCAATATTAAAGGGTATTTAGAAATTTCAGTAAGTCTATAGCCTGATGAGAGTGGAAAAAAAAAAGCATTTATTCTAAACAAGGTAGTTCTCCATAACATTGTCAATGCATTTAATTCAGTGGTGTATCTATGATATTATACATCAAATTTTATACTTTCAGAACAAAATTCTATTAAGAACTCAGCATCAAATATATGAGCTTATTGATCCACTTTTGTATACAGTTGCTGATACAAAAATTATACCCTCCTTTAGCAACATGTCTCACCTCACCCCTTTTTCTTCCAGGATGTTGTCTTTCTCTCTCCCTCCACTTTGCTGTCAAGGTGCTATGTGTTTCTCCTCCCCTTTGTTAAGATTAGCCAGAGATAAATATTGCCAGAGATAAAATAATTTCAGATATCACAATACATAAAATGTTAACAGATTTCCTTTTACACAAATGAAAAATTATTTACATGTTTTACTCATGAAAATTTAGCTGTCATTGGAAAAGGAAGAAGAATCAGCAATATTATTGGTCCTGATCTGGTTGCTTGGCTTCTATCATTTGCTCATTGTTGTAAGGTTGTATCTCTCTCTCCCTGCCTTTATATATACTTTCATGGTAACTGTTTGGACAAGCTTTTAGCTATGGTACCTTGACTGTATGAATTTAAGCACAATACTAAGATGGCTGCAAGTTTGCATCAATTTACAGTTGAACTGTCGAGATGTAGCTGTAAATTCGATAGTAACAGTTTCTTTTCTTGCACTTCTCGCTTGTAGAACTCTCTTCCAGCTCCATGCTTTCCAGCCAACTTTGATCTGCAAAAATTTAAATACAATGTCAATCGCTATCTACTGTTTTCCTGATTGCTCTTTTCTCTTTCTACTCATTATTAATGTTTCTGTTCCTAATTCCTCCACATCAAATAATGTGGTCCTTTAGGTTGATAAACCTTCACCCACGAGATACCATTATATGAAGATTGTGGATTCGAGAACAACCAGTATAGAGCTGGCCATGGAAATATGTTAAATATTAGGATGAGGTTGACAACGTTGAGAATTTTTCTTTCTCCTTTGTTGATCATAGGGAAGTCTTTTGGAATTATGAAGATCTTAGGAGTAAACAGCCCCAGGCCAATTTCAGTTAGAAACTGCTTCACAGCAAGGCGAGTTCTGTTGCATAAATTTGGGGTGCAAAGTCTTCTGGAAAGCATGATGATTCTAAATTATAGTTGAAACTTGTAAGAAGAGACATCATACAGCATAAGGAAGTTGGAGAACTCTGGTGCAGGGCATGGTCTAAATTTCTTGGCATTTGGAACTGTGTTGTAGGGAGATGCATAATCTGAACCTGTTTGAGAATCTGTTGCAGCATCTTTGAGTTTTTAAAACAGGTGAAAAAATAAAAGAAGTTTAATCATGAACATTTTAGAACTTTTGTCTTTCAAAAGGTTGCATCACATTTTAGAAGTTTTTTTCATGTTTTGTTTTTTTTTTTTTTTATTCCTCCTTTCCTTAAATTTATTTGGCTGAAAAAATATGCTTTTAATTCAAAATTGACTCCTGGTGAATTCTAGCTGATCTTGGTAGTCAACTTCACTCTTTTGATCTTTTTCTGTCCAATTTAGAGGATGAATTTAACCTTATCCATCTTACCACTTTTTTTTTTTTTTTAAACATATCACCGCAAGCAGGGCAAGAGTACCACTAGCATGCAAAAGTTTACAGAGAGTGAGATCAAGAGTAAAGAGGGGTGCTTGAGGAAAGGATATAGAGAAGGATGGAGATCAGGATCAATGCATTATATGTCGATTGAATATTGAATTGATTTGAATGTTTGAAGATTATCTTCTACCAGGGAAGCAAGTAAGGGGAAGGGAGTTCCACTGATGGGAAGTGCGAGGGAAGAAGCTGTTGGAGTAGAAGAGACAGCTACATTTAACTGTTTTGACAGTGAAAGGTGATACTGAGATGCCAACCTAGTAGCACACTTAAATTCATGCAGTTCAGGAACCAGTGAGAGTAGCCATGAAAATACTTGTAGAAAAGACAGAGGGAAGTCACAGCACATCTGTGAGAGAGTGACTGCAGACAAGATGCCAGATCAGGACCTATCACATTGCATTTATGTCTCTGGATTTTGTCGAAGACCTTGAGATGAACAGCGGGGTCAGCAGGCCATATATGGCAACAGTATTCAATGCAAAGATGAATGATTGATTTGTAGATTTGAAGGATGGACTTGGGTAAGAAAAACCTTCTGGTGTGACACAGAGAACCAACTTTCCTTGCGGTAGATGAAGCTATTGATTCAATGTAGTTGTTCTACCTCCGGTCAGTGGACAGTGTGAGACTAAGCAGGTGCAGAAAGGCACTCTCGCGGATTTGGGCATCAGCCATTCTGATGGGGGGGTTCTCTATGGTGGGTAAATCAGAACAGGCTTGTTTTGAATGCATTAAAGTTTACAAGCCATTTCTTGACCTAGTCAACTTCAGATTGGAGGTCATTTTGTTAGGTTAAAAATATTTTTTGTATTTCACTACAAAATACTGTTTGACATCTGGTGGCCTCAAATGACCCTCATGGTCCACTTCATATTACCCATATGTCAACAGAATGTCTTGTTAGTCTTCCTAACAATATAGAAAACTCAGTAGCTATTCATTTTGTTAGAAATATTGCATTCTTTGATGATCTCTGATTACCTCAGAAGACATCTCTCATTATAAGATATTGTGGCTTGAATAAAACAAAACCTTTTTATCAAGCCGTCCTGTGTATGACGGTAAACTACATCTGCGTCCTGGGTAAGATGATAAACTACATCCAACAGCAAAGCCTCTGATCAGGAGGTTCTGAGGAGTGTGGAACCACATCTTAATTGCTGATATTCCCAGGTCCACCCTGACCTGAGGTGTTAGGGTCCCAGTTATGGGCAAATAGTTGACACCCAAACTGGGTGTCAAAACACTATAAAGTGTAAAAATAGGTTTTAATATATACCATAAATACTTTGTAAAAAAAAAAATTACCAGCAATACATTTTTAGAAAAAAATATTACCAACTATAGTTTATTTTGAAAGAAAATATTACCAGCAATAAAAATCTTGTCAGCATTAAATAAGCCATTGAGGTTGATATGCCGTAAAACAAACCAAACCCAAAATATCAAGATCCTGAAGATGTTTTACCTAAGTGTTTTGTCTAAATATGCAACATTGTGTAGTATAGGAAGAGAACTGGTTACACGTTTAAAAAAAAAAAGACTTAAAAAAAAAAAAAATATAACCATTAGTTATACTTTTTTTTTTTTTTTTTTCTCTAAGACTTGACATTTAAAAAAAAAGTATTATGTAAAAATAATTTCAATGATTAAATATATTTTCAAATAGTAAATTTAATCCCTTTGATGAAATGGCTTTCTTGAGATAATTTTGGAGTGGGGTAAATTTTTTTTTTTTTTTTTTTTTCTACAAAAAGATCAAGAGCAACCCATCCAAAAAATCTGTGTCAAATTTTCACAATGTGGCTTGAGAAATTAATTTCTGCTTGAAAACAACCTGTGTATAATCATTAACATATAAATTAATAATTGTTAATTAGACACATGTGTATTTGTAAGTAAAGAATAGAAAACCTTATTCTGTGTTAAGCTGTTTCATTTTTATAATTGAGGGGAAAAAAAACAAACAAGCTCAATATGAGTAACAAATGGTGAAATTTGGGAATAATTAGACATTGAATGCAACAGTCGCTGGGAAAGAAAGTAAAAGATTAATAACGTGATGTAATTTTTAAATGACTCAAACAATTTAATAACTGTATCTCTCTCCTTTTCTTCTACTTTTTTAAAATGTGGGTTATATACATATATATATATATATATATATATATATATATATATATATATATATATATATATATATATAATTTTTTATTACAGTAAGGCTCGGGAGCCACTTGAGGTAGAGGGTTACATTAGGAGGCAGTTTACGGTTAACCCTATCCTTGAACAGGTTAAGTAGTGACCAGGGGAAACATCCTCTTGGGAGTCGGTTCCACAGACCAGTTTTTCACAAGAAGCAGCTGTTAGAGTGGAACTTACCCAACGGAATATGGAGGGAATCTGGGTGGTTTACTACTATGTACGTGGCATGGTGTGTTCTTACTGAGAGAAGTTATGAATTGGCAAGACCAGGGAATGTAGTTTGTCAAAGTAACAATAGAGCAGTGTGAAGCTTGCTAAATCCTGCCTGTGGGAGAGAGGGTGGAGAATAATTTGTTACCCACAAGGGCTTGGAGACACTTTTGGACTAATATATATAATATTAGTGTATGACAAGCATTTGAATTACTATTGAGCCATGGGAAGCCATCACAGCAAAGCAAGTAATCAATTACCTTTAGAAAGTGGTTTCTCAGATAAGAAAAAAATACAGAATACAGATTTTATTTTTCTTGGGAGGAACATTTTCTTTAATAATTTTTACTGAAACATGTGTATGCGCTAAATGTAATGTTTACTGTAATAGGAAATAATATTGGATTAAAAAAAAATCCATTACTTAAAAATTAGTTGTATAACTAAAATCCTTGAAAATGGCTGACAGATCAGTGCCAAAAAGTGCTTGGAAGCAACAATCATTTGGAAAATTTTGACACTCTTTAAGTCAAGAAAATGTTGACACTCTTTAAGTCAAGAAAATGTTTAATAAAATGAATATAAAAAAAAAATAAAACCATGATTGCCTACACCCAGAAAGGACGTGGTATCTGATAAGGTAATTGAATTTATAGCCCCCTTTTAGCCTTTAAAATCACTTTTTCCTTACAGTTTTGTCTTTCATTCTTTTCAACCTTGTCTCATATATATATATATATATATATATATAAAGTTGTAGCCTTTGTCTGTCTGTTATCAAACTCTTCCTAGGTTTTTGGAGATAGACACCCATAACTATATATATTCTGAAACTGCATTTTCCAAGGTACTTGAATAAGTATATTTCATTTTGATCAAAGGGTGTTCTTGGTGGGGCACAAACCACCTCACTGAAAATTTGTTTCCCTTTGATTTAATTTAAATTTGAACAAGGGAATGACTCCTATCCAAAATATAGAAGGCGAAAGCCAGAAGATAGATGTCATATTGGCAAGATCAAAATGAGACAATATGGACGTCAAGTTGAGCAAGAAATACCCAATCAGTGGGTAGTGCCTTACAAAACATATCTTTTGCTACAATTTAACTGTCATATCAACGTTGAAATCTGCTCATCAGTTCATTCAATCAAGTATTGCATCAAATACATATTGAAGGGGTCAGATTAAGCTGTTTTTGCACAAATCCCCCACTGAAATTTTTTCCCCTTTTGATTTAAATTAATTTAAATTTGAACAAGGGAATGACTGCTATCCAAAGTATAGTAGGAGAAAGTCAGAAGATGGAGGTCACATCTGCAAGATCATTGAGTAATATTGAAATGCATCATTTTTCTCAACGAATTATGACAATGATTTAAAATCATTTATCATTTTCTTACAAAAAAAAATTGTGTAAGATGCAGCAAGGCATGGGTAATATTTGGCTAATTATATATATAATATATATATATATATATATATATATATATATATATATATATATATATATATATATATATACTGCTGGAGAGTGCATATTTTTCAATGATAAGATTTCTCAGATATTCAGGCTGGTAGACAAAAATAACTATACTTTTAATAAGTAAATGAAGCATCTACTTAAATATGAATATCCATTAAAAATAATGTTTAAAGTGATAAGAATCTTTTGGATTGATAAATATATATCAATTTCTTAGCATGTGTGTGTATGTGTATGTGTATATATATATATATATATATATATATATATATATATATATATAAACACACACACATATATATATATGTCTTGCACATGCCCATATGCACACAAACAATACAGAAAAACTTACACCAATGATAAGTGTATAAATTAAAAAATTGAAAAATATAAGCAGTAAATTGCTGATACCCACCTGAAGAGTGAATGGATAGGTCTGCCTATGAAACTCTGAAGTTGGCATTCTGAAGGTAACATCAATCAGCTAAGTGACAAACATTTATATTATATATATATATATATATATATATATATATATGGGTGTGTGGGCAAGTGGTTAGAACGTTCACTTTCTGACCTTGGTTGATTTGTCAGGAAGGAGACTTCCCGATGTCATTGGTCTGGAGGGGGCGATCCCAGTGTGTGGCACCTTTGGAAAGTGCCTGAAAACCACACCATGAGTTGATCCAAGCCTTGTTAGTGAAATTGGGTAGATGGTACTCTTGGGGGTCGTTGATAGCTGTGCTAGCACGAAGTCACAAGTCATCGTGACTGAGAGTTTGAGTGTGCTGGCCTTGTTCAGATTGTTGATCATGCTAGATAACACGCTCTCTCCCAGAAACTGTAACTAAGGTCTGCTCAGCATAGTTGCAGTATAAACCAGAGGTTCGCTCTGTGGGTGTTGAGCAAACCGTCCTAATAGATGGGTATCCTCGAATATGAGTGGCCAGCTATTATATATATATATATATATATATATATATATATATATATGCGTGTGTATTTTTTTCTTGCAAGTGCTGAAAAGCTTTTGACAAAGACATCCTTCCAGTAAAAAAAACAAAACTTGATTATTTGGTTAGGTTTTTGGAAGTGGGTTTGGTTGAAAACTTTTCGGCACCCTCCATCTCTCTCACTCATTTTCACACACACATATATGCATGCACACACTCTTTAATTGAATGGTCTGTCTGAATTCAGTTTGATTTTTATAATGAATATTCAACAAAGATATAAAAATGGACAAAACCAGTTTTCCTTTCTAATAAGACTTTACAGTGTCAGCAACCGATAAAATACGTTTAGTTTTGTGGAAGAAAAAAGTTTTCTCCATCAGAAAACTATGCCCTTGTATGCCAAATTCACATGCTGGCATCATTGTCTCATTCCACCTCCTCCCAACCCTAAGTACCATGCTTATTTCATATGGCATGCTTATTACTTTCGTAATAATTTTCTCCAAAGCACTATTATTTTGTTCCAAGTCTATTAGATGCAAGCTTACTTTCTAAGTTGAAAAATATGCTTTGGTATTACAATTCCAGACAACACTAGTGTTTATTGCAAAACAGCAATTTGGAATTTTGGGGTTTGTTTAGTTTTAGTTTGACAAACTGTTTACTATCTACAGACAATCACTTTTATTCAAGGTATTTTCTGTGCCTGGTACAAGGTTACAAATGTGGAGCACTTAGTGAAGATATAAATTACTAATTAGTCATAGCTATAAACATCTTGTAGTGAGGTACCCTGAGCACTTTTATTAAAAATCAAGTTAGTGTGTGAGCTGTGTGTCATCTGTTGCATATATAAATGCTGAAAACTGATAAATGTGAATTTGAAAAGCTATTTTATAAGGTGGTTAGTAGAAGAACCTCATGACTGTTCTCAGATGCGATCATTTTATTTCTATAATTTTTATTTCTATTAAAATCACATGTGTCTGCCTCAGTGTGAATTATTTCTCATTACAAATATGCATTGTTATCCAAAACTTCCTTAAAGAATAGATTAAGGAGGGTGTTGTTTTCTTTTTTTAACTCTCTCCGCAACCAAAGGGTGACAAACATACATACACACTAATGTCTATATAGATATTTATATATACTAATAATAAATAATACATTTTGTTCTCAGTATTTAGTACAACTTGTATAATAAAATATGTACATATTTTAGTAAAGTCACCATTTATATATGTAAATAAAATGGTCAGTGAGTTAACTTTGTATAATAGGAGAGTAAAGTGACCTGGGACTTTATATATATATATATATATATATATATATATAAACTAAAACGTTATTTTTAGTGGATTCCCATACTTGAGAAAAATATGCGCTATAATATATTTTTTTAATGAGATTTTTCAATTATTCAAGATGGTTGATGAAAATAAATATATGGAGCATCTACTCATGAGTATCCACTAAAAAATGTCTGTCTGATTAATAAATAAAAAAAAAAAATAAATCCATTACACACACACACACACACACACACACATATATATATATATGTATAATTTGACACAAAAATTAGTTAGTATTTTTTTTTTAATATTTTGCTTAATTTCTCCAAGTCAACAAAAGTATAACAAATTTATATTTACACACACACAGAGAGAGAGAGAGAGAGAGGGTGCGATGAGTAAATTGTCGCCATTTTATATTTTAATTTTGCGCATGTGCGTTGTTTGTTTTTGATTTTGCCAACCGCACACACAGTATAGTAGTTAGTTGGGAACTGTCCGTGAGAAAAAGGACACCATGACGCAATTTACTCTCCAAAAATTTGAAAACGCCATGCTGTACTGCTTTGCAGTCATTCTGTAATGTCCAATATGAACATTTTAGTGTGTTTGGGTGTCAATCTGAGGAGAGTGCAGAGGATTTGGAAAGAGTTGGATGAGTCTAATAGTGATTACGAGGTGTTTGAAGTGATCACTAGTGATGGTAACATTATGCTGCCATTCATCTTCCCACAGGGCCTCAGACTCAGCAGAGAGGCTTACATAAAGTGTCTTGGGGAGGTAGTTTTGCCCTGGGTCAAGAGGGTGGGTGCTGGAAGACCCTTTGTCTGGCAACAGGACACTGCACCATGCCACACAAACAGGATAACCAAATCATGGCTCTCAGACAATTTCTGAGGCCACATCACCCTGACCACCTAATTCCCAAGACTTCAACACCCTTGATTATTGTATCAGAAGTGTAGTTGAACAAGGTACTAAGAAAATTCCTTTTAATACTAAAGACGAACTGAAGGCAAAGATTATGGCAGCATTCACCAACTTAAACAAGGAGACTGTCTAGAAGAGTTGCAGGAAATTCCAAAGTTGTCTGGGGCCATGGTTGAAGCCAATGATGATTTTATTGAATAAATTTACTCTTTTGTATTTCAAGATAATTTTGTATAATTTTGGTAAATATATCTGTTAAAATGAGATGTCAGTGTTATTTTCAGTTTTGCATAATTTAGACGACAATTTATCCATCTCACTGTATGTATGTATGTATGTATGTACGTACGTACGTATGTATGCGTGCGCGCAAACACACACACACACACACATATATATATATATATATATATATATATATATAATGCTTTTGTTGACTTTGAGAATTTAAGCAAAACATAAAAAAAACGTGGTAACTAATTTTTGTGTCAAATTACACTCCCTGCTTCTTCTCATGATTCGTCTATAAATATTTAAAAAAAACAAAAAAAAAATACTAAAAGTGGACATCTCCATACAGTCAGTATTTTCCAGTCATTAGCTGATCAGACTGTCTCTCTAGCTTTTTAAAAATTCTATATGGGTCATTTTGACCTGCCAGGGGCATGGTGTATGTCCAGGTGTGTGGGTGGCGGGCACTGTACTATTATTGATCAACCCGACAAGTGTCTTCAATGATGAAAATGACTTTGTCTGGAGATGGGAAAACAGGCTACCTTGATTTTTTTTTTTTTTTTTTTTTTTTATTGATATTAACAAAAGATCTCTGTTTCTTTTTTATTCACCTTTCTTTCTATAATTATTCTTTATTCTGTTAATGCTGCTTTCCAGCAAGTAAATATAGTTAAGTTTGGTACAAGGCCACAAGAATGTAGTACTTGGTGAGGAGAAAATTAAGTATAATAGTATGTATTGGTTTGTAAAACTGTTAACTACTACTTTTTGGAGTGG
>CAHIKZ030001003.1:427500-490000 GCA_903632075.3 Acanthosepion pharaonis | reverse complement strand
TATTTCTTTCAATGATAATTTTGAATTGAAATAGTTATACATACATACATACATACAAATCTGCATACATTTCCTACTCCTGTTTCACAACATTCACACCAGGAAGATATTTAAAAATATGCTATGTTTTTATTTTTTTTCTTCGTTTTGAGGTGGTGGGGGAGAACTCTAGTTGAATTCATTATTTTTTAGAACTGTCAAAACTGATGCCAGAAACAAACTTTTGTTATTTTAGAAACTATTTGACTGAAAAAAAATTGTCCATCCATTCTGTCAGCAATGTTTTCATTAATTCCTGACCACTGACAATCCCTTTCTTCTTGATTTTTCAATGCACCTCATACTCCCAGATATTTAGTTTATTCAGAATTTTACTAAAGTCAGTGACAAAAAAATATTAATGGTGAAATTTTATCAATATATATTAGGTGAGAATGTAGTTAGTACTACAGCGTGTCCCACAAAAACCAGGAAATTTGGTAGAGTTTATTTAATTGTTGGATTTTTTGTTACAGTTATTTGAAACAAAAGCAAAGAATAGAAATTTAGTAGCTTAAAACAGAACAAAACATAGACGTTAGATGTGGTGTTTAAACTCAAAAAGTTAATTTTTTTTTTTTTTCATTATATAGTAGATCTAAAATTTCCTGTTTTTTTTTGGGGGGGGGGCATCCTGTAAATTACAACCAAATTATTGCTTTGTTGTTTTTAAGATCCCATCATTAGAATTTGTTGTATAATTAATGTACAGGGTGTGGCAGGAATACCTTCGACATAATGGTAAGACATTAGCTAGATGAAAACACCATTGCCACTAATGCATTACCATTGTGTGGGAGGTATTTCTGCCATGCCCTGTAATATGTGTGTGTGTGTGTATGTGTGATGAGTGGTGTCCCTTTGACGAAGGAGGATGACCACTATTTAAGTTTATATGACGCTATAAATGCCTTTATATTTTGTGTGTTGCATGTTAATTTTTCTATTATTGGCTTTTAGCATTACTTTGTTGTTATATTGGTCTCGCATAATAATAAAAAAAAAAAAATTAACCTTAATATTAAAGCTCTACCAGTTAATATGGTATTAAGCATACTTCTTAGGAGTTGCTTCTTTTATTTAAATTATTTGCTCTGTTATGGGGGACTTTGAGTGGTGGGGAGCAACATTGTTGAGCATGATTTTACTTTTAGCAGTATGCTCCTTTGCTGAGATCTTACTGTTTCTCATAATATTGAGCACTTTCTTGGCATGCTTATGAATTTTTGCTGGTGTTTGGGTTCTTTTTCTTTTCCTAAATAATGATGATTTTTCAGCATTTTTGTTTTGTCCATATGGGCATTTCTTGTCCCACCAAGAAATTATAAAATGCCCATTTTCACAAATAACTGTTACTACCTGATGATGGCATGAAATTGTATGAAACTTTTAGTTGTAATCAGCTGCTGTCTACCATAAATTTATTTATAAACACAGAGAGAGAGAGAGAGAGATAGATAGATATAGAAAATCAATGTCTATAGTTTGATATGTACCTTTGAGTTTCAAATAAATGGGTGGGTCAGATATTTTTTTTTTTTTTTTTTTTTTTTACAATAGAAAAAGAAATTCACTCTGGACATTTTTATTCCAAATATTCATTCCTATCCCTTCTCAATTTGGTCTGTGTGCATTCTAGGACAAAGTGTTTTGTTACTAAAAATTATTTAAAAAACACCCACTCCTTTTATATCCCTCGCCTCTGTCTATTTGAAACTAAAATGTAATTTATTCACTGAATTTTTATCTGACACGTCATTCTGCAATGTTTGTTGTATATTTTTATTATATGATTATATATATTATTTATTATCTATATTATTAATATTCACAACTGGATTAAGTGGTTTCCTCAAGGAAAGAGAGCATTTAAAAAAAAAAAAATTGAATATTGGTTGCATAAAATAAATGCTTTCTTTCCTCCGTTCTCACAATAGGCTGCAGACTTATTGATTTACTTAGATATTCACTTGTTTGTACCACTGATTTGTCTTTGCTTCTCCTAAATAAACACACTCACTTTATTGTTAATTGCTGCTAATAGGTATATTCATGAATCTTTTGCAATGGAAAAACTCTGGGTCCTCATTCAATAAGAGTGCATAAAGCCCAAGGTCACTTTTGAATGAGGTTGGAATATATTTACCTCCATACATATTTGGTTACCAGCTATTTTGTTGCCCCCTCCCCGCATTACAGAAAGCAAGAGTTGTGTGGGGGAAATAACAAGTAGGAGAGAAAGGGATGTTTTTGAAGAGAAATCTCGCTCACAGAAGTTAGGAAAAATTAAAGAAAAATGTTTTATGCTATCAAAATGGACATATTAAAATTGCATAAAATAAACAAGAAACAGAAGAAAGGATAATAAAATAAATTACTGTAAAGAGGTGCATTGAATCAATAATAAAGATGTTCAAAAAAATAACAAAAAAAAGAGGTTTTTGATCTTTGCTCTTCAGAGCCAATCGAGGACAAAAATATAAATTGTTTGCACAACGTTTAAAAAACAAAAAATCAAATTAAGAACTGTCAGGAAATCAGCAGAGGAGAAAAAAATTACATATAACACAACCATTATGTTAAGTCCCAGCAGCCATTCCTTATGCTTACAGAGGGAAAGCTGCCTAGACCTAATGTATAATGTCTCTAATATTCTCAAATGGCAATTGGAGTATGCTCTGTTTATTATGGTAAAGAAATCCCTGCTAAACAACATAACACATATACACACATATCAGATCATTTGTGTTCAGCAATTGCTAAACCTGAAGTATTAACCAGTTTATACAAATTATCAAATCTCCCATAACAGATCTTGGATCACATGTTCTGATCTATGCTGGTCTCAAACCTTTGATAAGTTTTACTTATATAGTCAGCTTCACACTGACACCTAACTTTCCCAAACTATCATTTATTCATTGCTCAGACTAAGGAAATAAAACTTTTTTTTTGTGTGTGTATATATATATATATATATATATATATATATATTTTACATTCAACATCATCACTTGATAAGACACCGAGTGTGTTGAAACAAAATGGCTATTTTTGTAGTGATTTTATAACATATTTATGTTATAAATTTTTTTTTTAAATAAATAATTATATATATATATATATATATATATAAAATAGGGAGGATAAGATAATAAAATCACTGTAAAGAACTGAACTGAAATAATACCAACAATAAACAAGAAAATAACACAAAATACTTCTATAAGTTATCCAAAATTAATAGTGGGCAAGTTTTCTTGAAGCTTATAAATAACCATTTCCAAAATAACAACTCTCTAAGTAAGATCTTCAATAGAAAAACTATCAAAATAAGTTATTCTTGTACTAAAAACATGTTTAAAATAATTGACTCCCATAATAAGTATATTCTAAACAAATTCAATGATGGTGTCAAGAAACCTAGCATGGATCCCCCCATAATTGTAGAAATAGCAATCTTTTTCCAGACAAGGAAAAATGAAGATTCTCTCATGTTATTTATCGAACTACCATTTACCCCAAAGAAAACAGATTAAACCACCATATGTACATTGGGATTTCCACAAGAGAATGGAAACAAAGACTTTATAACTATAGATACTCTTTTTCCAACCCAAGCATCAAACTACTCTTTCCAAACAATTTTGGGAATTGAGGGAGAAAAATCTGAACCCTCAGATTGACTGGAAATTCATATATTTTGCTCAAACTACCAGTAATTTTAAGGGTAGATGTAACTTGTGTTTAGAAGAGAAGATTAGAATTATTAAATTTGACAATCAAACTATATTAGTAAATGAAAGGAATGAGTTAGTTTCCAAATGTCATTACAGAAGTAGTTTCAAACTGATATAAAATATTTTTGATCTTGCACTGTTATCACCTAATACTTATACTGTTATTGCTACTCCATATCATTATTTTCAAATAATTTATATTTAGTAATTAATTTATATTTCACTCAAGTATGGTTGTTAATTTATTTATTAGGAGATAATTATTACCTATTAATTTATATTTAATATATAATAATTTTTATTAAATTTACTTAATAACTAGTCTTTATTATTTCATTAATTATTATTTCAATGTTCTTATAAATATTATTATTTTAGATTTTACCTTTTAATTACTCTTTAAATTAAAAAAAATAATAATTATAAAAGCCTTCTCTAATTTTTAAGGATTGAATTTCCTTATGTAATTTTTCTTTATTGAAACCAGATATTTATATTTTAAAATAAAGGTCAAGGTTAACTTAACTGGAGTCTAGTTTCCAACTCTTCTTGCCACCATGAAATTGTGTTTAAGCTTTGTCTACATGATTTTCTGCATCTCTCGTTGTTTTATCTTTTCTCCTCTTCTGTTATTTCTCCCTCTCTGTTTTCTCTTTAAAATTTTTTTCTCTTATTTTGTTATCTTTTCCTTCCTCTTCCTTCCTTTTTTTTAAAGTTTAAAAATCTTTAAGCTACCTTTTTATTTTATCTTCAAACCCCTTGGTATTGAAAAACCTTGCAAGGTTAATTCCTGCAAGGAGAAATAGCTATTCATATAGGGTATCTTTGAATTTCTTTTAAATGTAATTTATTTAAAATATATATATATATATGCATGTGTGTATATAAAAACATAATGTAAATAATTACAAAAATACCCCTATGCTATGCTAGACCTAGCTCTTGTGGCTTCTTGTCTTAATTGATCTGTTACTGCTACAGAAGCATCCTACATTCAGCAGGAAATCCTCTGATTGGGAGGTTTTGAGGAGCATGGAACCACCTCTTCATTGCTTTTGTTCCCAGGCTCTTCCTGACCTGAGGTGGTAACACCTGTTGGGGTCTCAGATCTGGGTGAATAGGGAACTATAGGGAAGCACTATGAAAGTATAAAAGTACATTTTTATAGTAAAAATTTAGAGTAATAGATTTTAACAGTAAAAAGAAAAATTTACATATTTCTCAAGGAAATTAAATTTTCGCATGACCGATAAGAGTTTGGTATGCTGTTGAGCAAACCAAACTAGTATAGAAAGTGGAATTAGCATGTGGAGTTAAAAAAGAAAAAATTGCAATTAAAATCTGTATTTGTGCAACAAAAATGATTCATTTCTTTATTGCATCAAATGACAAAAAATGAATTTGATGCCACAGCTGACAGCATTCTGTGTAATGGTTCGAGTAAGACATTGAAACAGTTCCTCAAACCAGAGTTGCATCAGAAAGAAAATGTTTGGTTTTGGAATCCTCTTGGAAACCAGCACAAGAAGCAAGTATTGCAAGGGAATTGAAAAATTCAAATCATAACATTTATGGCCAACATTGGTTAATGAAATGAAAAGGGTCAATTCTTCTCCATGACATTGCCTGACCACATATCTCACTAATGATATTTTATTTTTATAAGCAATTCACCCCAAGCAAGGTGGGTCTGCCACAAGTATGCAAAGGGCTACAGAGAATGTAAGTAAGGGAAAAGACTGGGTATATTGGGGATTGAGAAAAGAATAAAAAAGAACTGAGATCAAGGCTTCAGAAGGTGTTGATTGACATTACATTTAAATTTTTGAAGATTATAGTTATCAGGGAAGCAAGTAAAAGGAAGGGAGTTTTACTGTCAGGAAGTGTGAGAGAGGAGGCGGTTACATTTAACTGTTTCGACAGTAAAAAGGTAGAACCGAGATGCTCACTTAGTAGCATGCTTAAATTCATGCAGTCAGGGTACCAGTGAAAATAGCTTGTCATAGTAGATGCCATGAAAATATTTATAGAAAAGACAGAGGGAAGCCACATTACATCAGTGAGAAAGTGACGAGTCGAGACCCCAAGTCAGGAGTGATCACATTGCATATCTGTCTTTGGATTTTGTCGACAATCTCGAGGAAAAGTGGGGACACCAGACCATATATGGCAACAGTATTCCATGCATGAATGAATGGTAAATTTGTAGATGTGAAGAATGAACTTGGACAAGAACTAACTTTCCTTGCTGTAGATGCAGCAATTGATTCAATCTAGTTGTTCCACCTCTGGTCAGTGGAGAACATGAGACCAAGAAGGCGCAGTGAGGTGTTCTTATGGAGTTGAGCATCAACTATTCTTACAGGAGACAGGGATGTTTCTTTATGGTGAGTGAAATGAACAAATTGGGCTACAAAACTCTGCTTCACACATTTTACTTGCTGTGCAATTAACTTAGTTCTTCAAGCATCTTGAACATTTCCTGCAAGAAATGGTCTTCAACAACTACACAGCAACAGTTCAAAATGCCTTTAAAGAATTAATTGCTTTCAAGATTCCAGAATTTTATGCTAGTGGAAATAAACAGACTTATCTATTGTTAGCAACATTGTATAGATTCTAATGGCTTTTACTTCAATTAATAAATTTTATTCCAAACTGACATTGATTGCTTTAAAGATGCTGGTTGAAAACTGCATCAACAATTTCCTCAATTGCAAAGAGGCTTTAAAGTATCCAGGGATCAAACTTGTTTAATCTTTTTGAAAATTGTCAGATTAACACTGTTGTTATTTAATAGCGAAACAAAAGAGTTAGAAATTCATTGACTAAAAAGTTGAATATGTTATCAGATTGCTTTTTAAAGAACCTGTAAAGTGATTGCTTGTTGCTAGTCAATAAGGTTTTTATATATATATATATATATATATATATATATGATAACCAAGTTCAAATTCCTGGGAAAGTTATAAATCCATTTTCTCTTCCTCCAAGCTATGGGTTAAATAGTATGACTTATCTGTAAAAAATTGTTTTTTTCAAAAAATTGATAATGCAATACTGACTCACAAAAAAAAATTCTTACAATTCAAAATGTTTCTGCTTTAAATAACTTGCAAAGGTTTGATAAGTTGTAAAAAAAACAAAAATATCAATCATATTAAAATTAGTTTGCATCGCATGTACAGATGGTGGTGGGGTTGGGGGGGTGGTAGGGAAAAACTTGACAAGCCTGACCAGAAGTGTGTGAGAATTTAATATTGAACAGCTATAGTTTTAATCATTACAGGTGATTGACTATTTTTCATTGAAAATAAGGGAATAAGGCTGCATATAATAATTGAATCCAAATCCAGGTCTTTCTCCCTCCTGTTGGAGGGACTCCTCCCTGATTGATCATGTATTCAAGCTTGTAACCATACTCACCGGGCTGAGCCAAATGTGGGTTAGTGAGGTTATTTGACTCATAGTTGGGGCGGATGGCCCTTGACTCTGAGGAGTTCATATGCCCTTTAACAGATTTTGATTTTTGTGCTGCTGGTGTTCCACTTATCCTTCTCACCAGACCAACCTGTTTAATTGCTGACCACATGGATTTTGAATTTAGTCATCCTTCTGGACTGGTTGCCACCCAAGACTATAGGACCTAGTTTGTCCTGCTATTTACCCATAATTGGGGGGAATAGAGATAGATTCATGCCTTTCCCAAAGTATTTGCATGCAAGTGAATGTAACAAACGCAGCTGGAATTTGAACTCTGCTCTCTAATTCCACAATCTGAGCAGCTGTCCATCATTATACCTAGCCACTATGGATAATTGAATATGAGATTAGAAAATGAACAAAAATAGTTATTTTTTTTTCTACTGAATTCAGGCTTAGACATAATATTCTAATTGCCTTCATTAGATCCTAAACTTGCATTCTAATTAGCATCATTAGATCCCAAATTTTCATTCTAATTGCCTTCATTAGATCCCAAATTTTCATTCTGATTGCCTTCATTGGATCCCAAATTTTCATTCTGATTGCTTTCATTAGATCCCAAACTGGGCAAAATTAATTTCTCCCCCCTCTATTATAACAGTGACATTGTGGGTTTATTGTATTGCGCCATTTACTCATTGGGTAAACAAGTTTGTTTTTATGGAAGGGATGAGGGACAAATTGATTAAACGTATTCAAATTTTTACTATTTACATTATTTTGACTGTTGTACTCATCTTTGTTACCATGGTGAATATGACAATAAAGATGAGGCCAACAGTCTGAATAATATAAATAGTTAAAATACTTCAAATCAGAAATATAAACAGTTATTCAAATTTGTGAAAAATATTGGTCACAGGCTGCAGAAAAATAGCTTGCAGGCCACATCTGATCTCTGGCTTTCATCTTTCTGATCACCTGATGTAAGGCAGTCGGACAAAGATGAAATCTTTTTATAAAGGTAACATTTTGAAAGTTTTTCCTATTACAGAGATGGGCAAGCAGCTAATAAATTTGTATTTTGTGAATTCATATATTAACACCTTAATGCCATGATTGACTTTTTGTCCTCTCTTGCTTCTGATTTCAGGTTTACTTGCATCTTCTAAAGATGTACCTCCAGCCACCTGATCCTACAACCCTGGGTATCATGTCCAAACATGTGCCTGAAGTGAAGGCTCAAATTGAACCTGCTTTGCATATATTAGACAAACATGCTGTTAAAATTGACACTACAAAGGTTTGTTTAATGATTGGATTTCACTATTGATTTAAAAAAAAAAATGTTTTTTCTATCACTTGACAATTTAAAATTTTTAATACACTATTGATTTATTAGATTGTTTATTTACACTATTTTTTATTAGATAAAAGATAAATTATTTATTGCTTATTGGAATGGTTGGTAAAACATTGGCTAATTGCTAATGGGTTCAAACTTTATCAGGATTTCCTTATAGTTTAATTATTTTTATTTTAATAATTTAGCAAATGTTTATAAATTTATGAATAAAAAAATTATTTGCATATTTATGTTTTTATAAATGGAGAAATGATAAATATTGCATTAGTTTTAACACAATTACTTTTTAGGATGTTATAAATATAAAATTATTCTTATAATATTTAATATATATTTTTCAATTCTCAAGAACAAAAAAAATGTATAAATTCACTTTTATTACGTTTAGGTTTTATTAAAATTGTAGTCATTTCTTTTTAAAGCAATAAACATTGCCGAAGAGATAAGTCAAAATAATAGTGGCGTCAAGATAAAAACCATCCTTTTGACACACTGTTTTTTTTTTTTTTTGCTTGCATGAAGGTTAAAGTTTGTGGAAAGGTTAGTCTCTGATAAGTTGTTGATCCGTCTCGCTTGAAGTAAACTACTATCTTGTTAATATCAAAAGTCAGAAAAGGCAATGAGGCATTATCTATAAAAGCTAGAATGACCGAGAATGAATAACAAATAAACCCTTGGGTAATTTATTTTACCTCATGATGAACAAGCAAGCAGGTGAAGGTGCCCTAACAGGTTAACATCTGATCTGATTTTAAAAGTCAGTTTCTGCACTCAGTTAAGTTCATTGTTACTCTTGCCTCAAGCATTTTTCCTTTCAAATAAATTACCAGCAGACATCACATGAAGTGTCCTTTTATGATTTGTGATATTTACAAGACAAATTAATATGCCCAGGTGATAAATTACCATCTGAATGCCGATGACAACAACCATTTAACTTGGTAGTATTGGTGACCGACCTTTATAGCCTCCTCTTCTTCTCCAAACTTTTTAACCTGCAGCTCTCCCCCTCCCACCTCTGATTCTTTTAAACAGTTTGTCTGTTCAGTTATTATCTTGACTGTACTTAACTCACAGATGGAAACTGAGGATGCCTGATAACTTGCCACTGAAAAGTTTTAAGGTTCAAGATGTCATGACCATTTCATTTGGAAACTTAATATAAAAAATACACAAAATTTTTTTTTAAAGATAATCATGTTTTATATTAACAAAGATACACTGTGGAAGTTCCCGCTTAAAATTGTTACCTCTAATAATGAACTGATTTTTGTTTATGGATGCATTTGTTACCATAACACTGCAAGAACAACACATCATAGCATGATTTATGCTAGAGCAATACTCTTAAAATGCTCCAGCATAAAGAATAAAGTTCAATTTGCAATGTAACTGTAGAGTTTACATTTGCATTGGTACTACCAAAATAATGATTCAGTTTTGTGATGTTTGTGTGTTTGTTACAAAAGCTGAAAATGAAAAAAAAAAATGATGTTAATGAAGTCAACATTATGATGACAAAATTTACAGAAAAGCACATTGCCATCAGACTTCTGGAAATTTTTCCATTCTGGCTTGTGCACAAATTTTAGAAATTTCTTTTTTGGAGAAGGTCCATTTTTCAAGCTTGAGGTTGTGGGTTATTCATATAAAGCATCCTGTTGTTTTTCCATGTTTGTTTTTTTTTTTTTTTTTAAAAAAAAATCAATTTTATCAGTCCAGGTTTCCAGTTTTCCATACAAGTGAAATATGCTATTTTAAAATAGATTTCTACAACCAAAATGTTGTATTTTTGTTCACAGAGTAGCTAAAAGGTAATTTTTAAAATATTGTTTTGATTTTTTGGGAAAAGGTTTGTGTTTACCGTAACAAAATTAAATATTTAATTCAGAAAACTGGATGTTGTAATAAATGTCTCATCACCCAAAGATATTTTTTTGTTTCACACAGCATGTTATAGTTATTTTTCTTTGAAGAACAAAAAAAAATTATCTCACTTGAATTCTTACAAGAGTAAAACTAATTTGGGTGTGCATATGCAGGGTTGCCAGGTTGAAATCAGTAAAAAAAAAAGAAAAAAAAGAAATGAAATCTGAAATCTAATGGAAAAAGTTGACTTTTCATTAAATTCCAATAAATAAATTGTTGAAAAGTCATCTAGAGACACAAAGCTACATTATCGTCTGGTCATTTTTATTGAAATTATTAAATAAAATTTAAAAAAAAAGTATAATCCATAAAATTTGGGTTTCTGAAAAGACAAACTGCACTCACCTATCTCACCATGTGTGATAGGAAAAAAGAAAGGATAAAACAAAAAGACAAAATTTTTTTTACCCCCACCACATATCCCCCCCCTTAAAACAAGCCAACTTTGTAAAAGTTAGTTCCTAAATACTGTAAACTGTAGGGAAACAGTAGGTAAGAAGTATGTATTAAAATATTAACTACTTTATGCTTTGATATCTGTCAGACAAGTGAGTTAGGAAAGGCAAACATAGTAACATAACAAATGGCAGTTGATAAATCTGTTAGAAAAAAAAAAATTTCATTTTAAAATCAAGATTTCTGTTTCCAGTAGGCCATGCCATTTTTACATCTTCACAGAAAAAAAGCCCCACCTCTCTTGCTTTGCTATATATATATATATATATATATAGCTTTCGTTAAAGATAACAAATTATGACATTTGTATTATTCTATTTTTTCTTTTTTCCTAGTATTTGAATACTTTTAAACTGCTTGGTGTTGACCTCAGTGTTTGTATATAAAACAGGTTTAAGACGACTAACAAGTCACTGTGATTAAGCTTTTATTATAATTTTCTTGCATTTGTACGATTCATTTCTTTTTTTAACAGTTCTTACATACTCAGTCCAATAATCAAATTACTTGTACAAATACAAGAAAAATATAACAAAATGCTTAACCGTAGTGCCTTGTGAATCATCTTCAATGAAATCTTTGTGTGTATGTGTGTTGCGCACATACACACGCCTACACACCTCATCAGAGTATAGATAACCACTAGTTTTGAGAGTTTCTCCCTGTCAGTTTTTCCATAAGAATGTCTCTCATTCTCTTTGGTAGTTGATTTATTTATTTATTTTTTTAAATGTTCCAACTCTGTTCGTCTTGGTATTTGTTCAGTGTTTGTATCTGACCATTGATTTAATCCGAGTAGCCTGCTTGTTCAAAAGTGTCTTTTTGTGCCAAGCCACTCGCTACAAAAATTTGTTTTATTGTACTGATGTCTGAAAAAGATTTTGCCTGTTGTGTAGTTCCCACACTTAAGCCATGGAAAGGCTGCAGATTACCAGAAGAAATGATAGTAACCATCTTTCTGAGTGTTCCATTAACCATTTTCTATGACTGGCACTATTGGTTGAGACATAAAGCATTCCTCTGACATTTGCTTGTGATTATATTTTCAGTGCCTTGGTTTTTCTGGCAGCATTTATATAAAAATAGATTCTGAGACCATGATTAGTATATACTTGCCAATTTTATTCTTATGTACTTAAAGCACCAAATGGATAAGCAAAGATGTATAAAGCAAGACGAGGGCTTGGATTTGTTATTCAAGATAATGGCTTGGATGGTCAAAATTCCCACCCCCAAATTTGTACTTTCAGTTAATCTTTGATAAATATATATATATATATATATATATATATATATATATATATAGTGCCTTTATTTAACCAGTTGAACTTGTATTATCAGTTCAATGCTTTGGCATTTAATCTTCTGTGTGTCATGCCCAGTCGGGATATGGGCATCACATCTATCCACAACTTCCTATCTGACTTACAAGCACATTACATTGAAACACCAGTTCCCGTATGATTGCTGAAGTTGAGCAATGTTGAGCTTGGTCAGTACCTAGATGGGTAACTGCTTTGGAATACCAGGTGCTGGGAGTGTGGATATGCAGGTGGTATAATAGATAATGGCTCAGAATTCTTAATTGGAGAACAGAGTACCAATTCCAGTCAAGTTTCTTATATTCACATAGGCAAAAATACTCCTGGGAAAGGTTTGAATCCACTTATTCTTCCCCCAGCAATAGGTTAATTAGTAAGACTTGTCTCACTAAATGATTATCTCAAAAGAAAAGGTTACAATTTAAAAATATTTCCTGAATTTAAATAAAACAGCAAAGGGTTGATAAGCCATAAAAAATGAATCAGTCAAAGCTATCCTTTGTAGCACTTATATTTATTTGTCTTTTTACCATTCTTTCTATTCCCTGTTCTGACATAAATTCAAATAAACTCATCAGGTAGGTGGGCTGCTACCCCCCCCAAACCACTGACAGCTTCCAAGAGTTCTGTCTACCCAATTTCACTCACAAGGTTTGGGTTGACCCATGGTATGGTTTTCAGGCACTTTCCAAAGGTAGAATCATTTCCTCCAGACTGATAACCTGAAGGAGTCATCTTCCTGACAGATCGGCCATAGTAAGATTTAAACCCAGGGACTTATGGTTAGAAAGCGAACGTTTTAACCACTCATCCATGTGCCCATAATAAATATAACAGGGTAGACCCTTTTAAACTACAAAGGGTTGATAAGCCATAAAAAATGAATCGGTCAAAACTTCTTATCTTTTGTAGCACTTATATTTATTTGTCTTTTTTACCATCCCTTCTATTCCCTGTTCTCACAAACATTCAAATAAGCTTGTCAAGAAAGTGGGCTGCTATTTTCCCCACCTTTCCCTTTTCCCTGTGAGTGTCAAATTTTGCAAGCCTTCTTTCCTCTGTTATGTGTCTCAGAAATTTCAGCTGTTTTTTTTTTGGTCTCCATTTTCCTTAAAACTTCATTGTTGTTTACAAGCCATATCCATAGTATTCTCAGTATCCTTCTGTAGAACCACATTTTTGTTACCTAAAGTCTTCTCTCCATCCCTGAGGAAATTGTCCAGCATATAAGATTTGATCATTCTTTTTTTGTTGTTTCTAATGAGATTTTCCTGTTTCTTGTATTTTGCCTAGTCTATGGAAGGCATCTATTCCGGTGAACATTCGAATGTCCATGTCATATTTTCTGACACTGGTTACAACTCTCCCCATCTTCTGTACTTGTTTTTATTTTGACATTTGCAATTTCTACTTCACATCTAGGCCTTTTTTCTCTTGGACATCTAATCACTCTACTAAAAACTATTAAGAGTCTTTTTCTCTCTGAATTGTGTTATCAGCATGGAAAAGTGTATGTGCCAAAGCAGGTTCAAAACCCTCGATCACAATGACTTGTGACTTTATGCTAGCAGATTCTAATACAGGTTTAGCCTGTTGCATTCATCTTCATATTAATACCCTGCATGAATCCATCTCTTCTCAGATCTATAGGTTAAATAGCAGGGTAGACTATTCTGTCTAGCCTTGAGTGGCAACCAGTCTAGGTGAGGGACAACTGTGAAATCAAAACTATAGAGAAGGCAGTGGGGTAACTACTGCACTATGTTTCCAAAGAAGTGGCAGCAATTTACAGATAATATAAAGAACAGGTATTTATGGAGCACCATGATCATCTATATCTTGAAGGGACATGCTATTAAAAGAAGAAAAAAATAGCTTGTAACATTATTCAGTTGACTGCTGCTCTGTACACTGAGGAAATTGAATAAATCTAATGGCTGCATCCACTTGAAAATCTGAATGATTAAGACTAAGGAGAAAAATATTTTCCCATGATAATAATATCATTGTATCATAGTTTTGTAACCTTTGAGTTCACTTATCTATCCAAATCTTTATCTGTATGTTGCTACTATCTTCCTTCCATAAATACTTTGATATACTGAACTGATAAAATAGATTGTAAATAGGCCAAAGTGTTGCATCATTCCTTTTCTATCATATATATATATATATATATATATATATATATATATATAATGTGTGTGTGTGTGTATATTTTTTTGTGTGTATTTAGGCAGCAATCCCTCATTTATACATATTTCATTAAAGATGACAGACAAAGTACTGTGATTATGCTTTTTATTTAATTTGTCTTGTGTTCAAACAGGAGTTTTCTTTTCTGGACACAGTGTGTAGAAACTATCCAAATGTTCTGTAATTCTGAGTGCTTTTGGCGATACCTTTAGCCATTATTAAAGATGATTTTTTTTTGTTTTTTTTTTTTAACTGGATGTATGGGTTGTGTGTATGTTTCTAGAGTTACAGGGATGTTTTGTTTTTGGAACACTGTCAGCCCATTGTGGCTGTGTTCATAGTTAATATTATTGAGTGTTGGCTTTTTCTTTTTTATTATTAAGGCTTCCATTATTTTTAATCTTTTTATGCATGTGGAAGAGGTTATTATGCCTGTATTTTCTACTAATATGTTTTGAATGGAGTCTAGTAGATTTTTGTGTGTGTTTAAATGAGTTCTAATGGAGCTGTGGTCAGATAGGTGTAACAATCTTTGAATTCTATGAAGAATCTCTAAATATATAGCAGGAACACCAGATCTCTCTCTCTCTCTCTTGCTCTCATATATATATATAATATCCATATTAGTAATGCTTTCATCAATTTCTGACCACTGACAATCTCATTCTTTCCCATTTTCGGTGCATTTTTATAGTAAAATCAGTAGCAGTGCATTTATATTATATACATTGTATCCCTGTTCACTCAATAATATTGGCATTAATTCTTGAACCATGACAATCCTCCTCTTTGCAATTTTCATTGCATTTCTCTGGTGCAATGATTTTCTTGGTACTTTCCTGTAAAGCCATTGACAGTACATTTACTCCTCTAATAACAATATTCTATCAGTAATAGTTGCCTCAATTATTGACCCATGACAATCCCTTTTTTCCTACATGCAGGTTAAATTTTGAGAAAAAAAAAATTTCATAATCTGATAAATTATAAATTTTCTTTTTTTTTTTTGTGTTAATGTTACTATGACAATTTTATTGATCACTTTGTGAATGTTCTTTTTCTTACACCAAGACTAATTCACATGAGCAGTAGGATTTTATGAATTCTTCTGAAAGAGGCCCCCAAATATTTTCTGCAGAACTTATACCAAATAAGTTTTCTAGCAGAAAGTAGATAAATATTAAAAGATAAACTTTTTGAATCCATACACAGACACACACACACACACACACACACAATATATATATATATATACACACACACACACACACAAACAAGTTTGGTTAAATAATTTAAACATATCATGTTGATTAGTTTTCATTGTGATCCTTTCAAGTTCAGATTAATTTCCTTGTAGACTTAGAAAGTTGATTAAGAAAAATACCAAAATTTTCTTTCAAATAGTTTTTATTTTCCCAAGTACTTTCAATCTTACCTGAGACCATTTTCAGGGGGTTAAGTTATCTGTGAGTATGTATTTCTGTAAATTCAAAGCATATCAACTGTTTGTTTTTACTGCTCATACAGCATTCTAGATTTCAAAGTTCATGTGTTTTTTTTTTCCAACATAAGGGAAGTAACTTTTCCATTTTTGCTCATACATATATAATTTATTTTTATAAGAATCTAAGGACTGTTGTGACATTCATAGTTGACTATTTTGGGCTTTAATTCTCTCATATAAGGGTTTCAAAGATTTTTAGTTTTTACTTATTATTGTTTTTATGTAATATAGATGTATTTTCAACTAATATCTGTCTCATCAGTGAATGTGGGCATGAGTGTGCTTTTAAATGCTGAGATATTGAACTATGCTCAGCCAAATGAAATGTAAGCTTTTTTGTTAGCATCATCGTAATAAAGCCAAGATATGTGTTGACATTTTTATCAAAGATACAATCTCTTAAAGGACATTTTAAATTGATATACAATATTGGCCTTTTTCAAGATGCTATTTGGCAGAGAAGAATTGTTTTGGACAAATAATTTGGTTGTATTAAATTTAGTATAGTATATAATTAATCTCTTTTTTTTTTACTTGAATCAGTACCTTTCTGCATTAAGATTTTTACTGGCACCTTGCATTTTTGCCAGCCAGTTAGGGTTCTCATTACTCTAATGCCTCTCCATTGATGTAAAAATTTGCTCCATCAGTAAACAAAATTTTAGTTGAAAAGTTTGCATCCTTGTTCACATTGGTTAATGACCATTCAGAGAATTCCATCTGTCTATCTGGGTCTTTACTCAGTGTCATGCCATATGCAATTTGTATGGATTCCATTTGTTTGCTTTTAAAATGTGCCTGATACTTGATCTGGTAACACACCTTTTTACAGACAACTATTGTGTGCTTTTATTTGGGACTCCGTGTAAGCTATGTAAATATCGTGGCTGTTGTGTATTCATTGGTGGCCGTATGTCTTGGACCACTTAGTGGTTGGTCTGCAACATTTCCAGTTTTCTGAAACTTGCTAATAAGTTTTGCTGTAGTGTGATGTTTGTTGCATGTTTTCTCTTAAAGTTCAATGCCACAATGAAACTGCTTCCTGACCCAACCGTCAGTAGAATTTCAATTTGTTGCTTTTTTGTCAAACACATCTTCTAGGGTATCTGAAACATACAAAAATATACATTATGCATTTTCCTATGTATGGAATCTTATGACCCATGCTGTATATCTATATATCTATATATATATAATATGGAAAATGAATGGCAAAGTGGAAAACTAGACTATATACATACCTTGGATAGAGCATGTGTTTCATACTTGAATACAATCTTTCAAGCCATGGTCTGAAGATTGCATTAAGCAGACTGTCGCTTCTCAATGTTGACATCAATGTCCACACTTCTTACTGTTACACCTACTCTATCCAGGATATTGTGCACTTCTAAAACTATATCATATATATATATATATATATATATATATATATATATATATATATATATATATATATACAAGTGTTTAATTTATTTTTGTGTATATCTGTACATTTGTGCAAAATACAGTGAAAATGTTATCTTCTACTTGGTCTTAGGTGTGACAATATTTGAGGATTGTCTAAAACTTAGGGTGGGAAGATTTACAATGGCTGTCTGAGAAGTGAATAGTTACAAGGCTGACTTGTTTATTATTATACAACACAAATAAAACATTGTTCATATGTTACCACCAGTTCGGTGCTAAATTTCCATATAGATTGTTACACTTGTGGTGTTGATGCATATGCATACACCCTCCTCCCTGTTAATAAATACACTGTCAAGTGATTGAAGCGGCTTTTCACCTCTGCAGTATCTGCATCATCTGTAAGGGAGTGATTTCTGGAAAAATATAATTTGAAAGCAGATGAGGAGTCAAAATTGATCCTTTATTCACCTCCTCACCTTGAAAAAAAATCAGCACTTAGTGAAAAAAAAATGATGACAACCATATTTTGGGCAACAAAAGATGCAATGGTCATCATAGGACACACTGAACTGACCGAGGGAAGTTGTTTGTTAAGAGAGCAGAACACTTGTATAAAGATGTTGGCCTACTGTATGACAATACTGCACTGTAAATAGGATGACATAAAAGTGGTTTCAGCAATATCATTGGATTCATGTATTACATCCACTTGATTTGCTTTTTAAGCCCTGTACTAAATGTAATAAAAATTATGTAATAAAAATTTGCTGAATAGTTATATCTAGATGTAAATTTACATGCTTAATTTGAAAATAACAAAGAAATTTTGATACAATTTACCGTTTAGGAGTTATCAACAATATAATTTTGGAACTATTTGGGAAAATTTTTATTAGAAACTGAGCCCAGGGCTGCAATTTACCCAGCTTTTTAGGTTATCTGTCTGGACCTCTTTTAATATTACATTTATCCAGGAAGCAGGTCTGCACAGATCAAACTGTTGTTGAAGAGATACAAGGGTGGCTCCTATCACTTTGAGGAGGGTATGCATGTTGATAGGTGACTATGGTGGCTCCTATCACATGTGCTGAGAGGTGACTATGCAAGAAAGAATGCTGATAATTTATGCATAATATTTTATTTGTAAAGTAGTAAACATGAATAAATAGGCATTTGTTCCTGACTTTTGAACATCCTTTATTTATATTAAAGTTAACAAGTTCTGATGGATTTACTTCAAAATTTCATCTCAATTCCTATTTTTAGGCTTTGTTAAGTTATGAGGACCTCTTTAAGTCTACTGTCCTGGGTAAGATGATAAACTACATCAGTGTCCTGGGTAAGATGATAAACTATGTCCGACAGCAAGGCCTCTGATCAGGATGTTTTGAGGAGCATGGGACCACCTCTTAATTGCTGGTGTTCCCAGGTCCACCCTGATCCGGGGTGGTAGCACCTGTTAGGGTCCCAGCTATGGGTGAATAGTTAACTCCCAAACTGGATCAAAACACTATGAAAGTGTAAAAATTGGTTTTAATACCAGAAATACTTTGTAAAAAAATATTACCAGCAATACATTTTTAAAAAAAAAAAAAATATTACTAGCAATACATTTTTTGAAAAAAAAAAATATTACCAGCAATAAAAATTTTGTTTGCATTAAATAACCCATTGAGGTTGATATGCCATAAAACAAACCAAACCAAATTTAGAGATTAGAATATATCAGCTAAGATATTTCATGGGAGATTTGATAATTTGCTGGTTAATATGTCTGGTTCAGTGATTGCTGAACATTAAATGATCCTGTGTGTGCATGTTCTGTCATTTACTAGGAATTTCTTTACCATAATCGGCAAAGTGCATTCTGATTGTCATTTGAGAATATTAGACATTATATATTAGGTCTATGCAAGAAGGAATGGCTGTTGGGTCTTAATGTAATTGGTGTAGATATTTTTTTCCTCTGCTGATTCCCTGGCAGTTCTTAATTTTTTTTTTTTTAAATGTTGGACACGCAATTTACCTGTTTGTTTTTGATTGGTTCCATGAAGAGAGGATCAAAAACCAGTTAATCTCTTTGTTGTTATTGCTTCATTTCTTTGCATTAATTTATTAACATTGCTCTTCTTCCCGTTGTTTGTTGTTGTTTTCTTTATATACAATTTCAATATGTCATGGAGTCATTGCAAGAAAAAGAAGCAAGATGATAAAGAAATTTCTTTATATCTCATCAGCAGCTCCAGAACAATCATTGCCTTGATCTTTGATTTGAATTACTCTTTGATTCACTACCTGATTAAGATGATCTAAGACAAAGATATTTCTTGAATTGTTATCAGCCACTCTTAATTGATCTTAGTCAATATTGTGAAAATAAAATTTTAATTTTATTTTATTTTTTTTCAGGCTTTGGAGCTGTTACCCCCAAGTACAAAAATCAGTGATATTCTTAATTACCTGGAAAACTTAATAGAAAAGAAAGCTGCCCGAAGACGAAAATGTATGCTTCTGCGGAACATTCTCTATGCTGAAAATGCTCTGGTGAGTGTTAATGTTTCAAATTTGTTGCATTGGTGGTTTTAATCTAGGATTGGTTTTATTGGATTATTTTCCTTGCTAGCGTTAACTATTTTTGAAAGATTGTCAGTTAAATGTCATCCAACTTTTGAAATGTTAGTATCTGCAGGTATTTTTTTCTTTTTTTTAAAAAGCTAGTCATAGGGTTTGATGCTGTGTCCCACTAATTTCTTTATTACTCCAGGTGGATCAACAGATAGTTCAGTGTTAAAGGAAGAAAAATAAAATGTAGCTCAAAGAGTTAATTTTATTTTAAAAAAAAAAAAAAAATTTTTTTTTCTATATTTTCTTTCCTTTTTGCATCTTTGAATATTCAATTTTTCTTTCTTTCTTTTTTTTTTGATAATTGCACATCAGTGCAAATTGAGGTGCTGAAAAGTTCTCAGTGTGACCTATTTCCTAAAACCTGAACAAACAACTGTTTTTTTTAATTTTTTTTATTTTTCAAGATATCTTTTTGGCACCCTCTATAATAAAAAGAACATATGGTACCTGATGATTGTAGTAGTTACTATCTACTTAGCTTAGTTTGATACAAGGCCATGTGTTACCCTATTAGAATTAAACTCACTACTCAGCAGTTATACTAAAAAACCAATAAGACTATTTTGCTAACCATTACACCATGCCAGTGTACCCTTTTCTTGTAGAGAGTGAAAGAAAAACAATGACTTGTTGTTCTGTAGCTAAGAATCTTTACTTTATTTGGATGTTGATTGGAAAGAGATAATTTGAATAAAGAAGAAAGCTTTCTTATTTCAAAACATCTGCATTGAACACAAAGATTACAGTTCTGTATTTAACTAACTGAAACCAGTACAACACTGTGGCATCTAATAACCATATTATTGGTAAACTGGTAAAAGCAAGTACCTTGCTTTTAGAATTAGTAAAATAGCCTGAAACATAATATTCAATGTAGTTCTGATCTGTACCCTTTGTGATAAAGTAAATCTAATAAGGTAAATTACATGCAAGTGTTTTTATTTATTTTTTTTATGATCAACCATATTCAAAATTGACTAAGTCTTGATCAACTCTAATACAGATGTCAAAGTGACTTTAACAACTCAGGAAAAACATAAAATTAAACAAAAACATTTACTAAATGTTATTTTTTTTAATCATTTCACCTCCAAGCAAGGTAATAAATCCTCTAAGACACAAAGAGTTGCTGAGGGTGAATTAATCTAAGAGAAAAAATCATTAAGGAGAGAGGCCAATAAAAGAACAGTTTTTTTTTTTTTTTTTTTTTTTTTTTTAGGAGATAGAAGATAATAATTAATATTGTATTTAAATTTTTGAATATCAAAGTTGTCTGGAAAGTAAGAGGCCAGAAGTGCAAGAGAAAAAAATGTTCTGTGTCCATCTAAAAATGGATTGAGATGCTGATCAATCCAGCTGTACAGAAATGAAAAGGATACAAGCAAACAGAAGAGTTTGATGATGAAACTGTTTCTAGTGAAGACCATCTTGAGAATAAGACAGTGCTGATGTTGATGATAGTGACAATCATGGGGATAGATTGTAAGATCAAATTAACAGATTAGAACTAAACTAAAGATTTGTTGATCTACATTTGTGCAAGAAAAGTTCCCAGCTCAACCCACTTCCCAAAGCTTAGCCAAATTTTTTAGAATCCCTCGTTTGAGCCAAGAATTTGTATGGAGTAAACTGAGACTCATTCAACAGGTGGCTGGAAAATCAGCATTTGGAATCCTTTCAACTTAAGCATGAACACTGACTGATGTTGCTGATAGGGAAGATACAATGATCTCCACCACCGCAAAGCACTCCTTACTCTTTCACTTCTTCTTTATGAGCCATGTCCACTCAAGCCATAGGCAGGCATGGCTCCCCACAATTTCCTGTCCTTTGTAGCTCTTAATAATTTTTTTCTTTTTGTTATTTCTCCTAAACCTTGTTCTGTCATCCATTTACTCAATCTCACTAAATATGTCATACGTTGTTTCCCTCTGTCCCTCAATCTGTCCTGTGAGTATCAGATTTTCCAAGCCCTCTTTCCTTATATACCTAGAAATCTCCACTCTTTCTTCCAGATGTTAAGTATAAGTTTCTTTTTTGTTTCCATTTTCTCTAAAATTTCATTGCTCACATATTTGGTCCATGGTATCATCAGCATCCTTCTGTAGAATATTTCTGTTGCTTCAAGTTGCTTCTTCATCTTTGAGGAGATTGTACAGAATTCACTACCATATGGGAGGACAGTTATCATTTAACAGTTCAGTACTCCTTTCTTTTTTTCTAATAAAGTTTCTGCTTCTTAATACTTTGCTTAGTTTTTGAAATGCTACTTTGGCCATTCCATTGTGTCTTTAAATTTCAGTGTCACACTTTCCGTCCTCTGTTAAAATGCTTCCTAGATATTTAAATGTTTGTACTGGTTTGATTTTGGCATCTCCAATTTATAATTTGCATGTTGGGCTGTCCCTTTTGCTAAGAACCATGCATTCTGTTTTCTCATGAGTTTGTTACTTTCCTGATCTCTGACCATCATAGACGATTGGTCAAACCTGACATTTTATGATAGATGATAAGTGAAAAACTTAAACTGAATCAAGAAGGTGGCTTATGTTAAAAATACATAGTGATAAACAATATGAAATTGAGATAATGTTCTTTTCTTGACCCTTTCTGTCTGCATGAATAATATTTCTAAATTTATCAAAAGATGTTTGTATCCTCTTTCTGCAGATCAATTATAGTGACTTACAAGCAATGAGATACAGTCAAACTTTTTTTAACACTGTGGAAAAGTACTTTGTATAATCTTAAAGGATGAGTCAATCTATTGATTCTGAAAAATGTTATTTACAGAAAAATGTTTTTCTCCTTCTTAAAAGTAGGTGCCCTTGACAGTGTAGCATCAGATTACTGGTTCCACTTTGGATTTGGACTGTGATATTTTTTTGATTTTGAAAGCTTCTATTGCTCCTGCTATGAATTTACAGATTCTTGATAAAATCCAAAGAATCTGCAATATTATTGGTTCTGACCTGGCATCTTGACTTCAGTTACTTACCCACCATCATAACATAGTGCTTTTTCTATAAATATTTTCATGGTAATTGTTTTGATAAGCCTTCCTCTTTGTTAATTCAATATTAGGAGGCATGGTGGAGTAATGGATAGCGGCTCGGATTGAGGAATTGGAGATCTGAGTTTGAATTCCAGTCGAATCCATTACATTCACTTGTATGTAATACCTTTGGGAAAGGTATGAATCCTCTTTTCCTCCCACGCTATGGGTTAAATAGCAGGACAGACCAGGTTCTGTAGCTTTGGATGGTAATTGGTCTACCACAGAAAGAAATGGCAACCTACTACAGGGAAAAAATCTGCCTCATCAGTCAGGTATCAAAGGATACATGATCACCTAAGTGTGTATCCGTATGGCATGTAACTGACTGAATTCAACATTATAAATTTAAGTGCAGTACTAGATTGGCAGCATGGTTACATCCTTTTACACTTGAAATAGCTAGATGTAATCATAAGTTCTATGCTAATGATTTCTTCTCCTGCATTTCTTGCTTGGGGAATTCTCTTTTGGCTTCTTGCTTTCCAATCAACTTTGATCTTCAAAAATTTAAATGCAATGTCACTCAATATCATCTGTCGCCTTAATTCCTGTTATTCTATTGACCTCTCTTCTTAACGATTTTTTCCTTAAATTCTTTCATCCTCAGTAACCTTTTGTGTCTTAGTGGCTTTATTCCCTTGCTTGGGGTGAAATGATTAAGAAATAAAAAAAAATACATTTAGTAACTGTTTTTGTTTAATTTTGTTTTATGCTTCCCAGTAGGATATTTGGAGCTTTCTCGAGCATTTTTTCTTGAATGACTGGATAATTTTTTTCTGCCTCAACCTGAAGTGTCCAAGTCTCAAACTCATAGAGAAGGATTCTATCATTAGTACTTGTTTAAATTCCTTAACATTACCACTTTATTGATTGTCAATGCATTTCTATAGTAAATCCATTAACAAATACATTTACATGATGCATATAATAGCTTTATTTTACCAATGGTACAAGCCTCAATTTCTGATCATACATTATCATAAAATCATACATTTTTTTCTTCTGATTTTTAACATATTTCTATAATAATACTTTAATGATTCATTTCAGTAATAACTGTATTAATTCTTAATGACTGAAAATCCTTTTCTTCTTGATTTTCTATAATATAGTCACATTTGTTGTACTGCAATTCTATAATAAATCCATGAGCAAAGTGTTTATATTTGTTTAATAAATCCTACCTCTGATATCTTGCTTTGCATTAAATGGTGCCCTGTTGAAAACTTTTAGTTTTCATCTTTAAAGTAGGAGTGTAGAAATAGTTAAAAACCTTTAAGAGGGAAATCATTTTTTTTTTCAGTCTGGATAAGATAAATAGAATTAGTACAAGGTAGTAATTTGGGAGAAGCAACTGTCTGCCTCCCACTTTTGCTATTTTTTGCAGAAACAGTGGGAAAGTGACTGAAGCTGAGATTGGGAAAAATAGTAAGATTTCATTATTTAAATATATACATTTCATTTTTTTTGTTTTTCCTTTTGGATCTGATGAAGGTTTAAATGATGAAATGCATTATCAGATATATTTCAAAACAAATCTACTTTCATGAATGTTTTCTAATTGTGAAAACTTTAAAAAGCTCTGTCGGGATTATATATCCTAATTTTAAAGTATATATGTATATATATATATATATATATATATATATATATATATATATATTCAAGATAATGCTTCTATGCATGTGAGATGGTAGAGGATCAAGCAGAAATAAATAAAAAAACAAGCGATGAAGAATTTTGCAATTTGGATTGTTGCCCAGATTCCCTTGAAGTATATTACGAGCCTTGCTTCCTCATCAGCTGCTAACCATTTATTCTAACAAATCACCGCAAATGGCTTTGTCATTTTTGATGTGTTGCACTCCAAACAACTTGAAGATCATATCTGCACTTTATTTCTCGCTGCTGCTTTTATCTTTGATTGGCCATTTTTGCCTTGTGCTCATCTATTAATTGAAACATTTCATACCTGTTTCTTTCTCAAAAGAACATAATTCTACCAGAAAAGTCTCCTACCAGAAAAGTATTTGAATAGGATTTACTACCAGAGTGAAAGGCTGTATTCCAAAAAAAAAAAAAAAAAAAAAAATTTTAATGACAAAATCTGAGGCTTATAATGACTGAGGTTTCTTTCCAAAAGTAAAGGTCTTAATGGTAGAACTAAGTATCGGAAGATATAATTATTTACTAAACTTTATTTTTGATGGGAAGACTTAAACACTAAGCACCCAATGAGGATTGAGCTCACTACTTAGTAGTAATAATCTGCAGGATCAGCTGTTTGATCATGATAGCTGCAAGTTGCCCAAGGATGACTTTGTGGTAGATGAAAAATGATCAGAATTTTACTCTTTTCAAAGGATAAAAGTTCAATGATTGATGAGAAGTCAAGGTGAAAAAGTTTGAGGTTTCATCTCTACAAATCAGTTTGTGGTTTATTGATGGAACATAGGAATTGGGACTAAAAGTTTTGAAAGTTGTCTACTATTGTGTGCAAGGGATTTCAGCAAAGAAACCCTTTTGCCATGGATCAGTAGAACAGCAGATAATCTAAATGGAAAACAAGGCTGTGTGTGTGTGTGTGTGTGTGTGTGTGTGTGTGTGTGTGTGTGTGTGTGTGTGTGCTCAAAATCCTGAAAGTTAAATAATGTTTGTTGTTTAGCTGTATGTCTATCTGAACAAACAGTGTGCAAAACTGACATCAAATAAATGCAGTTTTATTATTTTTAACTACCAGCATGTGTCTTGTATCTGGTCCTACTCGGTGGTTCTTGCTTAATAAAGAAAACTAATTTGTATATTCAGATTAAAGATTGAATTAAAAAAAAAAAAAAGTAAATGTTTTTTTAAAAAAATGTTTCCAGTGTGGTGGTTGTGATCTTCATAAATAAGCAATTGTTTTGTTGACAGTTTTTACAATTGTTTTAATTGACAGCTGAGTTATTCAAATAATTATTTTGTGCCTTGAAAGTAGTAACTATCTTAGCATTTAGATCACAGCTTAGGAGTAAAGAAGTTAACAGTATTGACATTTTTTTACTAGTATATTTGGAAAAATTGAACATTATTAATTACATTATGCCATATATTGTGCTGTGTTATAAATAGGAAAGGTAACTCATCTCCCTCAGTAATAGAGAGTGCTGTTTAAATAGTCTTAGACCAGCCCATCTTGTGTGAGTGTTCAGCTACTCCATAACACATTGTGTGTGTGGGAACTACCAAAATGTTTAAAACTGCCTTATGTTAATTTTGCTGATACCATTTTTGCAGCAAAACAAAGGAAAGAAACTTGGACTGAGCAAAAATGGATTTCATTACTTGTGTGTGTGTGTGTAATTTCTATAGAGTTAATGGATTTTATTTATAATCCAACATTATTACTTATTATTATAATTGTCATAATTAGTCTCAACACCTGCTTCAGTAGATGTCCCTGTTTTTTCTACAGTGTAATCAGCATCTACTTGCTTAGGTATTTGAAAGTTTTTATGTAGCTATTGTGCCTTTTGTCCGGAATCAAACCTTGTCTTCTGTATATTGGGAAAACCACCTTTAGCCAGGTGTGCTTTAGCCTATTCAGTCATGAAAGACTTTACAGCAAGATTCAGTTACCCTTTTTAAGAAATGCACATCTTTTGTTGGAACCTTTCAAAGTTCATATCTGCTGGATTATTTTTGTATATGAAACAAAGTAATTTCTTAAAGACATAATGGATTTATTTATAATTCAACATGATTTCTTCTTACTTTAAGCATTATATTTAGTGGATACATATGTTTCAGTAGGTACCCTGTTTTTTATAAACAGTGTAATTTATATCAACCTCTTTGTGCACTCAAAAAAAGCTGGAATAAAGTAAAATAAATGAAACTCAAAAATTTTAAAAAGATGCTCCTAATACGATACTAATATCCAAAAAGTGGTTTACACAGGAGTGTCTTTTTAAAATTTCATTTTTGTTTATCATTACTTGCCTTGATAAAGTCAAATTATGAAATGTGTTGGCAGGGACTAAGTACTATTTTTTGATTGTCTATTTTATTCATATATATATATTTATAGTACAGGTAAAAAATCTGTTGGTAAGTAATCCAAGTAGATCCTATTAATATAAAATACTAGCAGTAGAGCTAGGGATGTAACAGTAAGAGATAGATCAAGTATCGACCATCAAAAAGACTGAAAAATAAAATTGACAAAGATTATTGTTTAAGGTTGACAGACACGCATGTCTTAATTAGTTTTCTTTTTTGTTTTTTTTGTTACGAATTGGTCAATCCCAAACTCAAACAAAAACATTGTTTTCAATCGTTATGAGTCTATCGATTGAATAGAATTTTATTATAAACAATTGTCTTGTAAATGGAATTTTTAAAGCATTCTGTTTGTAAAAATAAAGAAAAAAAAAGCAAGACAATAAGAAACACTACCTGCCAAAAAAAAAAAAAGAAGTTTTGTTGAAATCGGTTGAAAAAATGTAGGAAATCCGATCCCATATATAAACGAACACAGATACACATACAAACAACCTTGGTTTTATAATAAGTATAACTTGATAGGAGTTGTCCCCCTTTCATTCTCGCGATGACTCTTAATCATGTTTTCAAATTGATTTTGTGCAAAAACAATTGTGTTTTTCTAATTTTTGGCACTGTTAGAACCACTGCAAGGTAATTTTACATAGTCCTGTGAAGTTTTGTTGAAATTGGTTGAAAAATGTAGGAAATCTGATCCAATATATAAACATACAGACACACACACACACACACACACACACACACACACACACACAATCTGTGTTTTATAATAAGTAAGATTAAAACTGATCCACAAAAAGAGCTCAATGTATTTATTATAACAGAGCATTTAAATTACACAACAGAGAAATGCAAAATTACCTTATGAGTATAGACTATTTCAGCTGACGCCAAGTATGTCAGTCTTATTGAACTGAGATGGATGGACTGTATTACATGTCAGAACTAGAGATTTAAAATTTAATATTCAATAAAGACAGTAGTTGAAGAATTGATACAGAGCCTACCCATATTGAAGCCTTGGCAGAACAAACTGTTTGCATAGTTGTAAGGGCAAGGCAGAAAAGGAAAGAAGCTACAGAAATTCAACCCAGATATTAACCTTAAGACCCTGAATTGGGGTTATAAGAAAAATAAAGTGAAACTAAAGGAAGGCCGAAAAAAGGAGTTTTATAAAACAAAATTATTATATAAAAAGTTTTTCCCACTAAAAAATATGCTTAAAAATAGAATATATAACACGATTAACAATAAATCGTATTTAGATAGTTTATATTAAGAAAGAATATATATATATATATATATATATATATATATATATGAAAAATTTCTCAGTTAACCTGTAGAAAAAGACAATATTTATAAATGTAAAAGACAATAGGAAAACTGTAATAGTTGCCAACGCATTTTGTCTGATGTGGAGTTTCTCAAGGCAAAATGAAATGAATTTATTAAACTAAGTAACTAATAATAACAAAACAAAATGTCCTTAGCAACTGGAAGAATTTAGAGAATGTTATTTTCATACTGTTAACTGAAATTATGTCAATTACTGTCACGTGTGGAGATATTGTTTTTATTGCTATATTGACAGATTCAACCATTTTCTTTTGATTTCGTGATACTGTTCTGTACGTTTGTTTGGGAGAGAAGGTGAAATAGGGAAAAAGCCTGGGCGTAGATTAATATTTGGGTAATATTCAATGGTGGCACTCTCAAAGATTTTCCTTCTGAGTGAGTTATTTTCTTTTTTTATGAGTGTAGCATTTTTAAAATCAAAATTGTGGTTAATTTATTTCTATGTGTGACTAGTGCATTAGCTAAGTTGTTTTTCTAAAACCATAATGGAAATGGACATACTCAGATCCTCAAACCACAATAATATTTCTGAAGCAGGCATTTATAAAATAAATTGTCAAAACTGTTCCTCCTAATATATTGGAGAAACAAGTAGAAATTAAAAAAATGCATTTATGAGCACAAAAGAGACCTCACGAAAAAACAACTTAACTATCAATTAATATAAAATGAATGAGAGTAAAACAAAATGTAAAGTTGGTAAATATAGGTTCAGGTAATTGAAATCAGAAAGGAAAAATAAGACAATCTTCAGGTCAATTGTACAAAATCAAGAAAAAGAAATACTTTTACAGAAAATCCCATTAACTGTGGAAAAAGTTGAAAGAAATAATAATAAACAATGCTTATAAAACTTCAAATAAATATAATAATCTATATATATAATGAAATAATAATTGCAAATTATATTAAATTATTATATTACTTTAAGCATTTTTCATTTAAACTTAAAATCAATCATTTTTTGTTGAGCTTCGAACAAATGTGTCACATTTCTTTGTGTTCTGAATGCCAATCAACAGTATGCTACAAACATACACAAAACTTACCTCTAACTGCTCAACAAAATTTGAATGCCCACTAAATGGTAACTACCTATAAGTAAATATCATGGACTAAACTACTGTAAGATTTAAAGAAAGCACAGAAAAACATATATATTTAATTAACAGAATGTTTAGCATAACAGAAGCTACTCACAAAACATTTTTTTAACATAAAAAATAGTAGAATGTAGAAATGGCAGAACACTCTCAAAACAACTGGCACCTCAAAAACACAAAAAATGCATGCAAAATAACATGGAAAATAAAAACAGCATAAATTTAGAATAATACATCAAAACATTTAACCTTTGCCTTTAGGAGGAAATAGCAATAACTATATTTTCAGAACAAAATAAAATTCTAAAGATCAGAGCTCATTTGCAAATGTAGATATGAAAACAAATTATATCTACACTACCTACAACCAAAACTTGAAAGAAGCTGAAAGAATAATCAATGACATAATTAACTTTTCTAAATACCAAACTTTAGAATCAAGGAAAGTAAAAGCAACTAAAAAAATAATATATAATAAATTAAAATATAAATAAGTAAATAAAAAAAAAAATCATACTCAGACAATAAATAATCTAAAGCACAAGTCCTAAACAATAAAAAAACAAATTTAAAAACTATTTTCTCTTTTCCTTAACTTCCCATTGGGTTGGTTGTATTTGTTTAGCAGCATATTTGTGTTAATTAATGCTGAAATCTAAATGTTTATATTCAATTTTATTTTATTTTTTGGAGATAATAATGGTCTTAGTGATAATTACTAATTAAGCCATAGTTAGTGGGAGAAGACGTTGATTCATACATTTTTCCAAGGGTATTTATCTATAAATGAATATAATGAACCCAACTGGAATTGGAACTCGGCTCTCCAACCAAATAACAATTCTGAGACATTATCTATTAAAGCATCTGCAAATCCAAGCTTGCAGCACTTATTAAGCATTTCCATTGGGGGGGTGTATATATATATATATATAAGTAGATCAGTCGATTCTGCTACCTCGATTTCAACCTTTTTTTTTTTTTTTGGTAAAAATTTAAAAGCTCTACATGTTAAATTTTTATTTTTAGTGTATTAAGCACTTTTTAATACTACTGTTTCCTGGTCTGATACAACTCTGACCATTAACCTTTTCAGTATTATATATGTGTGTGTGTGTATATGTGTGCACCAACCTTGTCCTACTCCAAAGCAATTGCGTGGTGAGAAACAAAAACCACCAGTCTACAAATTTCCAGAGAGACCATTGAAAGTAGAAGACAAACCCCTGAACTATGTTAAGTCTTTCACCTATCTTGGTAGCAAAGTCAATTACAGTGGAACTTTAGATGATGAAATCATGCATCAGATTTCTAAGGCTACCAGTGCTTTCGGCAAACTTTGCCATCGCTTGTGGAATGAGTGGGCTATTCGAATGGATATGAAAATTCGGGTTTACAGAGCTGTTGTACTTGCCATCCTTTTGTATGGCTCAGAGTCGCGGACTCCATACAGGTACCATATATGCCAGCTAGATGTTTTCCATAAAAGCTGTCTGCGTGCAATCTGTGAAGTTAAGCTTCAAGATAGGACATCTAATGTAGACCTGTTTAACAGGTGTAATATTGGAGGAATCGAGACTTTTATCATATAGTCTCAGTTACAGTGGACTGGTCATGTCTTGAGAATGTCTGATGACAGGATACCCAAGATCTTAATGTACAGCCAGTTAGATCAGGGCTACAGGAATGTAGAACACCCATGGCTAAGATACAAAGACAAACTGAAAAGCAACTTGTCAGCTGTCACTATACCACATAACACCCTTGAGCGCTTAGCCTTGGAGTGGGTAGAATGGAGATCAACATGTTTTAGTGGATTCAGCAATTTTCAATCTGCTTGTCTGAATCATCTTCATGAAGCGAGAGCGCAATCTAAAAGGTCAGCCAATCTAACAGTGATCTCATCTCACAATCCTCACTCTTGCTCCATATGTGGCCTCCTTTGTAAATCACTAGCAGGTCTTAAGTGCCACTTAAGATTATCACACAAAATTTCATAACTGAATCAATAAGCTGTCAGATCCTCATATGTCGAAACCGACTGGAGAGTCCATTATATATATATATATATATATATATATATATATATATACACACACACACACACTATATCTCTGATATTGAGCATTTTATCCCATAAATATAGTACACCTAACTGGTGTGTATATTATGTGTTTACAAGCTATTCCAATTATATAACACCTTGAGTTAGAAGAGGGAGTTTAAATGCCCATCAAACAGTGAACCACCAGCAATACATTTTTCTATAAAAATATACCAACAATACCTATTTATAGTACAATGATTAGCAATACATTTTATCTGTAATTAAACGCCTACAACTGCATTCAAAATATTTATATAAATATTAAATATATATATACACACCCACAAGTAATTAATATATATATATATATATATATATATATATATATATATATATAATATGAGTTTGTGACCCTGGTTTTCATGCTTTTGCAATCATCAAACAAACTGGTTTATTTTTTAAAATTGGATCTATTTATGCTTGTTTGACTATGTTTGGTGGCTGGAGGGGGAATCTGCTTCTGTGTTTGTTTGAGTTGGCACTATCATACGCATAGGTATATACATACAGGTGTACAAATTTTAGTTCACACCAACACATCCATATAAACAAATCAAGGCTAGATGTAGATACATATTTGTGCGTTCAGACATACATGCATATGCACATACTGTGTATGTATGTATTCCTGAATGCATGGATATATATCTGTGCCTAACCTTGAATTGCTTATATGGATGTGTTGGTGTGAACTAAAATGCATACACCTGTATACTTTTGTCTTATGGCCAAATGGCATTAATCTATATAAGAAATGCAAATGTCAGTGTGTCACACCTTTTCAGTTTTACTCCTAGAGGCTGTAGCCCAACATTTTGGATCCAGGTTAACTCCATGAGCAAATCAAAAACATTTTGGGCTGGATCCAGATACTCAATCCTGAAATTTGGGATTCTCAAGTTTGCATCACTTTGATTGTTTTCGGCGAATTTTTTTTTTTAAACATGATTTTTTGCAACAAACTTTGTATGATAACAATTTTTATAACTTGGGAATAAATTTGAGAAAAATCAAAATTAATTGCAAAATCCAGTGAAAGTCACTCGTGAAATAAAAATAATTGTTTGCATGGAAAGTAAAGATCTGCATACATTAAATTGTTTTTAAATTAAGTGTTGGCAGAAGAATTATTGTTGAACTTTTAAAACGCAAGCTTAAATATTAATGCAGTACTTAAATGCAGCGATCAATTTTGAGTTCTTCTGTATTTTATTGTTGTCTGTTGCATCTACTCTTCCGTACCTATTGTAACAAAGGCTTAATCAAGAGCCCTCTGCAGGAGCTAGCTTAAATGTTGCTTGATAGGTCAGCTTTTATTTTCGCATATTATAAATTATTATTCTGTCTCTTTTGAAATTTCTTTTATCAGTCTAGTATACAGACCTATTTTAAATTTACTATATTTATGTGATAAGAGAGTTCAATATTAGTGATAGTTTTTTTTTTTTTAGGACTCAATACTTCATGTTGACTGTTGGTTTTCACCTTAAGCAGTCTTCAAATCATATCTGTAGAGTTATATATATATATAAAATGAAAGCCTGTTATAATAATCATTTAGATTTGTCTTTCTCTCTAAAATGAAACCTGTAGTAATCTCCTGCCCACCCACTGCTCTTTCTCCCCTCTAGTGGTTTTCCTTGTACCCCTCCTGTGACAAGCATACTCTCCTCCTCTTTCTGCCCCTTACAAGTCTGACTCATTCTAATGGCCCAGGTTCGTTTGTCTGTGTGGGGAGGTAGCAGAAAAAGAAGAGAAAGAACACAGTGACTCATTCGTTCATAATCAGTTTTTCATTTTGCAGTTAAACAAAATCTTGACAACCTATAGAAATTCATAGGAAAAAAAAAAGGTGTGGAATAATTCTCCCTCCCCCCCCCAAATATCTTGTGTGTTTAATGCATTGATGTACATATAAATGGACACTTTGTTGTTGTGCAATGATTACCAAGCTTGTCTTATAATTAATATCAAATGTTAGTTTAGTGACTTTGACCCTCACTGAGTGCCTGACTATTGTGGCCTTGTGTATCGATTAAGTTTAATCAACAAATAATGTGACTATGACCAACAAGGAGAGTTTTTTTTATACTTTTTTTGGCTTCATTTTTCTTGTTTTTTTATATACTTAGAAAGCTCTTAGACTTATTCAGTCCCACTTTAAGAGAAAAATGATCGTATGGTTTCATGCCTGAATGCAATCTTCAGGCCATGAGGATTGCGTTCGAACACGAAACAAACTGTCACTACTCTGTGTTCACCTCATTGTTGATTTATATATAAAAATTCAGATATAACTGAAAAATATATCTGTGAAATGACAGTGTCAATAAATGAAAGCTTATCTTAGCTTATTTTTTAGCAAATGATTGTTCAGTGTTTTTATATATATATATATATATATTCATATATATATATATATATATATATATATATGTTTTTAAATGTTTAGTTGAATAATATCAATAAATTCTGTCCATTTAATTTTTTAATTTTTTAACTTTTTCAAATTTCTGAATTATTTGTTTTATATAAGCGGTAAATTTACTGAAGTTTGTTTATTTTTATTTTATAAATTTACAGAGTACATAAAACAACTACCGTATTTGACGGAATATAAGGTGGAATTTTTTTTTTTTATTAAAAATATCTTTTAAAATTCCTTTGCATCTTATATGCCATATGTAGGTTTACTAATTTTATTAATTACTAATTTTTTTCTTGATTTGCCCTGTTGAAATTGGGGTGTGTCCTATACATCATCAAATATGGTAATTTGGAAATTTATAAAAGTTAATAAAAAAAAATTGGTAAAACAGAACTTGGGGATATTATTCAACCAAACATGTTTGTAAAAATTCTTGCTGCCGAAATACACTTAATTTTAATACACACACACACACGTACGTATGTACGTATGTGTGTGTGTTAACATTAGTCTAAACTAATGTTTATGGAGCAACACTGAAGAACATATTCACTATCCTAGATTTCTGAAACTTGTCCATTAACAACTATACCTCTTACTTCCACAGAAATATGTATATATCTACAAGCTGCATTTTAATGTTTTGGGTCTTAGGTGTTTCTCTTTATTTACAAGATATATATACACATACCATATTATATATTGACCCAACGTTTCACTTTTGCTACACAAAAGCTATTTGTATTTTACAAGCTGTTACCGAAAGCTTGTTGAGAGAGGGGTATGACCCCCCTCCCATTATCACATGTTAAATCAAGGGTGCCCATTGTACAATGATGTGCTTCATGTTGGATGTTTCCTTTCTCCTATATATATATATATATATATATATATATATATATATATATATAAAATGAAAGATTGAGTCTGGTTAGTCTGGGCGTTTACATGTTTACGAGTTTCCTGTATATCAAATTACATACTTTGAAAATTTTATTTCCACCCCCCCTCTCTCTCTCTCTCTCTTTGTGTGTGTGTGTCTGTACAGTATAATTGTGCACTGTGTGTGTGCATTTTTATGTATATTGCTTCCGGAACTTTAATTCCATTCACAATGTATGCATTTTGTGAGTGCTTGTCTTTATGCAAATTTATTCATTTTATTGCCTGTCTGATTTGTGATTCTCTCTCTTCTTGTGGAGCTCCCCCTTGAATACCGAGGGGGGGGGACATACAGCCACACCCTTTGGTACAAGTGTAGTTGTAGCGAGGAACAGATTATTTAGTATCTGTAGTCACATAAACACATGTATGTAAGCTGTATATTCATAAGAAACATCTATCTATCTAGAATGGAATTTGTAGTTGTATGCCTAATGCTTTTAATATATTACTGTTGTCAGCTTGTATTCTTCACATCTGCAGACGCATCTGTTGTTATTGGTAACTGTGTGGGTATAGCCAAGCACTTGGGTGCTTGTAAGTGTGTATGCACACACACACACACACACACACATGTATATAATAATAAAAAACAAACAAGAACACTATAAGAACAGTACATGATGTAAGATATTAATAATATACAAACCAAGGCAATATAATAAATATAAGACAAACAGTAGTCAGATATTACTGCCTTTCTGCGATTTAAAGTTTAATATAGGCACCCAGATAGTTATGTCATTGTTTCTCAATCTTTTGATGGTACAATGAAACAGATACTCAATCCTTTGTTCTATAGAAAATACATAATTCTAGATACTATATAATATAGAATTGAGTATCTCGTTAATGGTACGGCTGAAGATAGGGAGATAACTGTATAGTAACCTGTATGAAATTTCGAGTTGCAGGAAGTAGAAAGGTGTGTCTATTTTTAAACCCCTGCCCCCCAATAAAATTTGAACTTTGGACAGTTTCTTAAGAATTTTAATTCTGATGTAAAGCACATCAGTCAGAAGTTGAAATGACATAACTTATTGGTGTTAATTAATAAAATTTGCTTGGTGATATTTTTTGTGTGTTTTTTATATATATATATATATATATATATATATATATATATATATATATATATATATATATAGGAACATTTGTGTGTAGGCACACACACACACATTTCCCATGATTTTTAAAAACGGTAATATGACTATGGTATAGCATGTCAGGCTATATGACAGTTCGGTGTAAATTTCTTGACGTTCAGGCTGGTAAATGTAGTTAATATTGTTTATTAGAAACAAAATATTTGCTTAAATATTTGTATCTATAAAAATAATGTATAAACAGACACACACACACACACACACACACACACATATATATATATATATATATATATATATATATATATATTTATATAAGCATTTGTACAGCAATGTCTGAATTAACTGCATGGATTCAAGCATATGTGTAGGCATTCCTTTATGTATGTGTTTATCTCAGTTTATAAGCACACGCACACATCCTGGGTATGATGATAAATTATATCCATGTTCTGGGTAAGATGATAAGCCACGTCAAACAGCAAGGCCTCTGATCAGGAGATTTTGAGGAGCATGGAACCACCTCTTAATTCCTGGGGTTCCCAGATCCACCTTGACTCAGGGTGTTAGCACCTGTTAGGGTCCCAGCTATGGGCAAATAGTTACCCACCCCCAACTGGGGTCAAAATACTATGAAAGTGTAAAAATAGGTTTTAATACCAGAAATATTTTGTAAAAAGTTATTACCAGCAATAAATTTAAAAAAAAAATATTACCAGCAATAAAAATCTTGTTGGCATTAAAAAACCCATTGAGGTGTTGATATGCTACAAAACAAGAAAAAAAAACAAACCAAACCCACACACACTGTTCTGTGTAGATATTAAAATTTTATCATTAAATAACCATTGAGGTTGTTATGCTGTAAAACAAACCAAACCATATACACACTGTTCTGTGTAATAATATTAAAATTTTATCAACTAGTTGCACATACTCTCCTTCAGAATTTGAATTTATTTATTTTTTTTTTTAATTTAAATGGGAATTGTATGATTTGTTGTCTGTTAAATTCAAAACATGTTTTCATTTCGATATACTTTTATGTCTTTTAACATGTGGAGCTTGAGATTCAATAAACAGTTAGGGAGTGGGGAGTAACAAATATTACGAAACAAAACCTGAATAAATGATAGGCCTTCTTCATTTGTGACATTAGTGAAGAACAATTTTCACAATCCCGCAATATCTACCTCCCACCATAAATATATAAACCATTTGTCTTCTATTTATGGAATTTAAGGCTTAAGTAATTATACTTTTTATTTATTTATTTTGCATCTGTCACTGTCAATTTGCATGCATACATATATTTGTAGTCATTATTATCGAAAAGTAGGCATAGTACTTGCATCGTCAGATTAGTGTTCACTATACTTCTGTATCTTGGCCCATGAAAACTTTTTATAGTTCTATATTTAGTGATTTTTAAATATACTTCTTTTATTTATTTTTCATATTTTTAGGACATTGAAATTTACAGAATTCTGACTTCAAAACATTCTAAATAATCAGGATGGATCAATGTTTGTTTGACACAGATATCAGTTGAATTTGGGTCGGAAGTTATTGATGTATAACGTTTGCTCTATGGAATTAATATTTATCATTAAGTACGCTGACTAGGAAGGAGATTGTTGAAAAATAAATTTGTCTGAAATAAATGTCTTTTTTCGTCACTTAGTTGGAGTATAGCTGGCCACTCGTACTAAAGAATACCTGTCTACTAGGGCGGCTAGCCAGTCCCTATGTCAGACGCTTGCTCAGGTGCATTTGTGTTTCTTCAACACCCACAGAGACCAACTGTGGTTTATACTGCAACTATGATGAGCAGACCGTAGTTCCAGTTTCTGAGAGAGAGTGTATTATCTAGCATGATCAACAATTTGAACAAGGCCAGCACACACAAACCATCGGCCATGATGACTTGTGACAGCACAGCTATTGATGACCCCCAAGGGTTCTATCTACCCAATTTCACTCACAAAGCTTGGGTTTTCAGAAGAATTTTTGAGAACAATAAAAGAACACTATTTACATTATTTGGGCTATTGTCCTCATCTTTGTCACCATGTTTATCATGTTTCAGCTGTTGTATGCTTCAGCCTTCTTCAGGTGGTTGGAATGTTGAACTGAACCCTTTATTTCGCTCACTGGGGTAGACTGTTCTAGTTCCATTTGCCATGTCTAATGGATGTCAGTTATTTCCTGTTAATTCCCCTCTGAAAGTTCTCTATTAACCAGGTATTGAACTCACACTCTTTGGGTCCTGTCACTGGATCTAACTAACGCCTTTATCCACTGGGCCATCTGAGTATGAATTTCTGGGTATTATAAACCTAATGTCTTCAGTAACCATTTTTTACCAGTGTTCATATTGGAATTTTGCTGTTATGATTGCATTTTTTTTTTTTTACCAGAGTTCATATTGCAATTTTTGTTGTTATTATCGCTTTTCTCTGGCACACCTTATTACTGGTTCCCATATTGTATTCATTTCTATGCGTTATGATAAACATGGTGACAAAGATGAGGACAATAGTCTGAATAATGTAAATAGTGTACATAATACCTCATCTCAGAAATATAGACAGATAATAAAAGAACAGCATGGTACACATTGAAACATGACTGCAATTATGTAGTGATGTAGCCTAATATATATATATATATATATATATATATATATATATATATATATATATATATATATATATATAAAATGTGTGTGTGTCTGTGCCTGAATATTTGAGAAATCTTATAGAAAAAAAAATATGGGCCCTCTGGCAGGATTTGAGCCTTCATCTCCCTTGGGAGGAGAAATGTATTACTGGTCATTTTGCTTTAAAAATATTTTGTTGGTCATTTTACTATAAATAGGTATTGTTGGTAATTTTTTGTTTATAAAATTGTATCATTCTGCAGTTGAAATAGCTTGATGTAGCCATATGTCCTATGCTAACAATTTCTTTTCTTGTACTTTTCATTTGTGGAACTCTTCCAGCTCCATGCTTTCCAGTCAAGTTTGATCTTCAAAAATTTAAATGCAATGTCAATTGTTATCTTCTGTCTTTAATTCTTGTTCTTTTATTGTTCTCTCTCCTGAATAGCATTTTTCTCATATTCTCTCAACCCTTGTATCTTAGTGGCTTTATTACCTTGCTTGAGATAAAATGATTAAAATAATAAAATGACAAATCCTGTTTGCCTTAAAATCAGCATCCAAATAATCCAATCTGCCCAAACCTATTTTTGTGCTCCATGCTTTCCAGTCAACTTTGATTTTCAAAAATTTAAATGCAATGTCAATCATTATCTACTGTCTTGATTACTCTTCTATTGTTCTCACTCCTTAATAATGTTTCTCCTTTTTTTTTATGATACTTTCAAACTCAGTAAACTCTTGTGTCTTTGGGGCTTGCATGGGGTGATATTATTAAAAAAAAATTTAATGATGGCCATATTATAATAGCCAATGATCATCCTCCAAGGTTCCAATAAAGGAGGAATAGAGAGAGAAAAATGGGAACATTACTGAATGAAATGGAAAATCTTTCAGAGACTCAGACATTTTGGCATGCATCTGAGACACATGGAGCAAGTTGGTCAGGTGCTCAGGGATCCTATGCCCACACCTGCTGATGGGACTGATGATCATACAATTCTAAGGATATTTCTTTGTGGACATTGATATCAAAAATATGATTTCATTATTTTGGGTAAGATAAATTGAAACTATTTATGGATGTGCAGGTGGTGTAATGGATAATGACTCCATACTAGAGACTGGTGTACTGAGTTCAAAATCCAGCCAACTTAGTTACATTCACTTTTGTGTCTTCTCACATCACCTATGGGTTAAATAGTTGAGGAAAGTGGAGCCTCTAGTTGTGATTGACAACCTGTCTTTGAGAAGAAGAACAGAATTCAAAATCCTATGTAGCCCTGGCATAGAATATACTATGCAGCCATTGACATGATCAAGGAGTTCACAATGACTTTATAATCGTAACTACAGTTGGCCTACAACAACAATGCTAATATTATCTATATATTAATATGCTTGTCACACTTGGTCGAAGACGCAATGAGAAAGAGAGAGATGAACATAGTAAAACAGAAAGAGAGAGGGACGTACATAGTAAAACAGAAAGAGAGAGGGACGTACATAGTAAAACAGAGAGAGAGGGACGTACATAGAAAGAGAGAGGGACGTACATAGAAAGAGAGAGGGACGTACATAGAAAGAGAGAGGGACGTACATAGAAAGAGAGAGGGACGTACATAGAAAGAGAGAGGGACGTACATAATAAGAGATAGGGACGTACATAGACAGAAAGAGATAGGGACGTACATATTAAAACAGAGATAGGGACGTACATAGTAAGAGAGAAAGAGAGAGGGACGTACATAATAAGAGAGAAAGAGATAGGGACGTACATAGTAAGAGATAGGGACGTACATAATAAGAGATAGGGACGTACATAGACAGAAAGAGATAGGGACGTACATATTAAAACAGAGATAGGGACGTACAGAGTAAGAGTGAAAGAAAGAGGGACGTACAGAGTAAGAGAGAAAGAGATAGGGACATACATAATAAGAGAGAAAGAGATAGGGACGTACATAGTAAGCGATAGGGACGTACATAATAAGAGATAGGGACGTACATAATAAGAGATAGGGACGTACATAGACAGAAAGAGATATGGACGTACATATTAAAACAGAGATAGGGACGTACAGAGTAAGAGTGAAAGAAAGAGGGACGTACAGAGTAAGAGAGAAAGAGATAGGGATGTACATAATAAGAGAGAAAGAAAGAGGGACGTACATAGTAAAACGGAGAGAGAGAGGGACGTACATAGTAAGAGAGAGGGACGTACATAGACAGAAAGAGATAGGGACGTACATAGTAAGAGAGAAAGAAAGAGGGACGTACATAGTAGAACAGAGAAAGAGAGAGGGGCGTACATAGTAAAACAGAGAAAGAGAGAGGGGCGTACATAGTAAAACAGAGAAAGAGAGAGGGCGATATAGTAAAACAGAGAAAGAGAGAGGGCGATATAGTAAAACAGAGAAAGAGAGAGGGGCGTACATAGTAAAACAGAGAAAGAGAGAGGGGCGACATAGTAAAAAACAGAGAAAGAGAGAGGGCGCGTAAAACAGAGAAAGAGAGAGGGCGTACATAGTAAAACAGAGAAAGAGAGAGGGGCGTATATAGTAAAACAGAGAAAGAGAGGGGGCGTACATAGTAAAACAGAGAAAGAGAGAGGGGCGTACATAGTAAAACAGAGAAAGAGAGAGGGGCGTACATAGTAAAACAGAGAAAGAGAGAGGGGCGTACATAGTAAAACAGAGAAAGAGAGAGGGGCGTACATAGTAAAACAGAGAAAGAGAGAGGGGCGTACATAGTAAAACAGAGAAAGAGAGAGGGGCGTAAAAACAGAGAAAGAACAGAGAAAGAGAGAGGGGCGATATAGTAAAACAGAGAAAGAGAGAGGGCGATATAGTAAAACAGAGAAAGAGAGAGGCGGTATAGTAAAAACAGAGAAAGAGAGAGGCGTATAGTAAAAACAGAGAAAGAGAGAGTAAAACAGAGAAAGAGAGAGGGCGTACATAGTAAAACAGAGAAAGAGAGGGGGCGATATAGTAAAACAGAGAAAGAGAGAGGGACGTACATAGTAAAACAGAGAAAGAGAGAGGGACGTACATAGTAAAACAGAGAAAGAGAGAGGGACGTACATAGTAAAACAGAGAAAGAGAGAGGGACGTACATTGTAAAACAGAGAAAGAGAGAGGGACATAGATGAAGACCGATGGATTGGAGGGGAGGTAATCTTAGATAAAGGCAGTTATTTGTAATGAGGGGTTAAATCTTGTTTTGTGACCTAACCAATTTGTTGAAGACAAATTTGTCCCTGAACTGCAAGTGACCTTTTGAAATTAAAATCGCAGAGAGTGATTGGAGTGTGTGGGTGTAATCTTAGATAAAGGGAGATGTTTGTAGTTAGGAGTCATCATATTGTGTCTCCTGGCTTAATGATCTGTTGAGAACCTTTCAGTATTTTTAAGAATGACTGTGTCACTTTTCTTATAACTTGTAAGGAAGCTATAACTCTGACTAAATAATTATAAACCCCATAACATTTATATAGACAAGAATACTTGTAATGATGAGAATTAGCAAGATGTGGAAACAACAAAACAAATATTCATTATATGGTTGTTATGTAGTGTGGGAGAAACGAGAGACAGTAATACGGAGTAAGATTGTGAGTTTGGGGTCAAATGTGGATCAAATATGGATTGGAATCTGACAGAAGGACAAGCTAAAGAATAAGCAAAGTGTATACAGACTTTCTTGTATGTTTTTTTTATGGAGGTGCATAATGAGTGTCCAGATAATTTAGTTGGAAAAATAGAAGAAGTGTCTGGGGTTTTCTTAACATCGAATTTTTGTTGAGTATTAAGAGACATAGTTACTATTATAGCCTGAAAAAGGAAAAGGAGATGAAATTTTTGTTGAAACATGTGTCATTGACCTGTCCGTGTGAGGAGCTTGTCCAATAGAATGTCACATGTTTGCGCATGTAGAGGTGAAAAGTGGGGTCAACTCTCATTGGTTTAGAATGAGTGAATTAATTATAATTGTTATAATTATTTTTGGCACTATAATTAATTTTTAATTCTTCTTTTATGGACATGACAAACTATTCTTATAAATTTTTTAATATTGCACTCTGTACTTTTCAATTCCTGTCCATTCAGTATGATTTGAAAAGTACAAAGTGTAGCATTAAAAAATTTATTAGTAAATCTGTGGGCCCTGCTTGTTGTTTTTATCCTAGTTTTTTTAAGGACTGACTTTTTTCTTTTTCTTTGTGCTGTGTGTAATGTCACGCTCAACTCTTTCACTAATAAAGGACATAGAGGTATATTAAACAATTTGAATAAGAATTGAAAGACAATGCCAAGAATTTGATACAATATAGTTAGCAGCAAATGATATAGGAGCAAGAACAGGAGAGAGGCAGAATATACAGAATAGACTGTACAAAATGCCCAGTGATGTACATCAGTGAAACATCCAGAAATCTAAAAAAGAACTGTTGAATAACAATGCTTTGAATGCACTTGTGATTCACCTTAAGGCAGCTGACCTCAATTTCAAATTAATAAATGCTAGTCTGATCAAGAGATAAAATGATTCACAAAGAAGAAAATATATTGAGAGTCTGCTGATCTCTCAATCCTCAACAATAAGCCTAAGACCAGGACCTTACTTAATATCACTGATCATCCCAAAAGCAATAACAGTACAATGCAATAGGCAAAGTAGCGAAAAAAAGGAAAGAAATCAGATCTACTCAAAGTGGACTAATTTAAAATCCAAGACACACCAATAATGCTCTCGCTTCCTCCCTATATATATATATATATATATATATATATATATATATATATAGGGAGGAAAGATGTATGACAAAGTGGAAAAAAGATTTTGTGTGATGCGTTTCATTCCTTAGGACTTTATTGAACTCAGTTTATGTTGAAACTAAACATGTGCACAAACAAGAGATGCTGGGAATTTTAAATTTCTAAAAAAAAAAATTTTTTCCACTTTGTCATATATTTTTCCTCCAAAACTGTTTTTGATATATAAAAATTTATATGTATGTATATAAAAATTTCAGATTAAAAAAAGAACAATATGAATAAAGGGAAAAGGAAAACTCCTCGATAAAAGTCCCTCATAGGATGATAAGTTATCCTTTTGTAGATGCTGAGTTTAAATATTAAACAATGTTTATTTTTGTACATTATTTACATTATTCGGACTATTGTCCTCATCTTTGTTGCCATATTTATTACAATGTTTCGGCCGTTGTGCGCTCTGGCCTTCTTCAGGTGGTTGGAATGTTGAACTTAACCCTTTATTTCGCTCACTGGGGTAGACTGTTCTAGTTCCATGTGCCATGTTTAATGGATGTCAATTATCAGTTATCTCCTGTTAATTTCCCTCTGAAAGTTCTCCACTGCCTTAAGCGGGTATTGAACTCACACTCTTTGGATCCTGTCAATGGATCTAACCAATGCCTTTATCCACTGTGCCATGTGACCTTGAAGAATTAGAACAGTCTGCCCCAGTGAGCAAAATAAAGGGTTAAGTTTGATATTCCAACCACCTGAAGAAGGCCGGAGTGTACAATGGCCGAAATGTAATAAATATGGTGACAAAGATGAGGACAATAGTCTGAATAATGTAAATAATGTACATAATGCCTCATTTCAGAAATATAGACAGATAATGTTTATTTTTGATTATCATCCTGAATTTTCTAGAAATCTTGTTAAAAAAAACAGCAATACATTTTTGTAAAAGAAATTACTAATACTCTCAAGAAAATTAAATTTTGGCATTAAATGACTCATAAGGAGTTGATATGCTGCTAAGCAAACTGAATATCCAGTTAAAATTTGCTTTTGCTGAATCATTTACACACACACACACACACACACACACACACACGATAACAGAGTTACCTATTTGCTCCCTTAAAAAGACATACATCAAATGCCTTGTGGCCTTGTATTATCCTTCTCAGGCACTCAGAAGGCAAAACTCTTGAAATTTTGAATATAAAATACAAGTGAAATAGTATTTGACAGATGTTAGAACCTCCTCTTGCCAAGCCATAGCTTAGAAACGGGATGATCCTGCGTCTGGTTGTACATGAAACATTATGAAACCCTCTTTTCACATCCAAATAAAAATCCTGTCTACCAGTATTGATTTTTCCATGGCCTGGCTACTGCTTTGTGGTTGATCCACCCTTTTGAACATGTAGCCAGACTTGCTTCTAGTTTGCACAGCTATCATTATTTGCTCTATTTACTGTGGACAGTGACAAGTTCAGACTTTGACAGAAACTGACCACAATTTATGCAGTTTGTCAGCATTCAGAAAACTTTGTTTTTCTTGATTGTAAAAAATTTTTTTTTTTTTTTTTTTTTTTTGCATACAAAGTTTGCATGTTCATTATCCCTATAGAAATCGATGTCAATCTGTTTTGCGACTGTATATTGTATATTTTAATTCTGAAATCTTTTGAAGTAATTCTAAGAAATCTGTCTGTCGAGAGGTGGAGGTATATAATGGCTATCAATTAATGCTCCAAACAAACTTTTTTTAATCATTGTCCGAACCCCCCCCCCCACCAATTTTTTTAAACTCACATAATTTGAATGTTTTTAACTTTAACATTAATAGTTGTTAGTACCATAATGACATTGTTATAATGTTCTGGAAATAAATAAAAAGAAAAGTTATTAATTTTTAAAACTTAAAATATTAACTACAAAAGCAAAGTTAAATTATAACTAGTGTACAAATGCCATCAAAAATGACTGCAATTGTTAGAAAGTTTTAATAGTGAGATGAAATGAAAAAAAAGTCTTGGAACAATGTATTGAGAGTTAATAAAGCAGGGATCACAACTAAAATAGAGGCCAATGAATTGTTTAATTAATTCATTCCTTTTATATCTTTCAAACATCCAATGGTATCTATGGTTCATCGATTACATCTGGTATTATATAAATTGCTTTTTGCTCAATATCTTTTCATGTTAAAAATTTTATGTGTTTAATATAACAGTGAAATAGGAATACCTTTTGGAAAAAAAGATTTGCAACAGAATGACATAGCCTATTTCAAGACCAAGTTGAAGCAAGATGAACACTTAATTGATAAAAGTATCTGAGTGTCTCACATAAAAGGCTTAAACAAATAAGACTGCAATCTAAGAAAGCTAGCAGTAAAAGAGCTGATTAATTAAATGATTCATTTTGCTTTGGAACTAATTTTATCTAAATGCTGATAAATATTTTACTTGTATAGATTATTAAAATTACTCGGAAATTTACTAACTAATTGATTTACCTTACTTCCCACTACAGATGGCATGGAAAATATGTAAATACCCATTGATAATTATTATATGGTTTGATGATTGATTATTCTTATAAAAATCCCAACTTAATTTTAACATCTCAATTAAATCCTCTTGAATAGAAATGTCCTTAATTGATTTTTGTACTTAGAATATCTTTTATCATATTTTAAGGATTATACTCTATGCATCCATTTTCTATATTAAGAATGTTAATATGTCTTTATCAAAAAATAATAATTTATAATTACTTGACTCATGTCGTGATTTATCATTTTTAAATTCTTCTTTGTATTTTCCATTTTCTTCATGATAAACAGAACATTGATATTGGTTGTCAATGATGCCTTGAATTTTTTTAACCAAAAATTGATGGAAAAAAAAAAAAACCTAATTTTCTTTCTTTGTTTATTAAAGCAAATTAGTTCTTACAATAGATCATGGTATTTTTAACATTTACAGATAATACAAATATCAAAATTTAGCTTTTTTATTTTGGGTTTTGTTTACCAGTTTAAAAACATCCTTTTTTTGTATGTATGTATGTGTGTGTGTGTATATATATATATATATATATATAAGCACACACATATATGAGGGTGCATGGCTGAGTGGTTAGAACGTTCACTTTTTGACCATGTGACCTGGATTCAAATCTCACTATGGTTGATTTGTCAGGAAGGAGACTTCCTGATGTTATTGGTCTGGATTGAGGTCCATCCCTGCATGTGGCACCTTTAAAAAGTGCCTGAAAATTAGACCATGGGTTGGCCCAAGCCTTCTGAGTGAAATTGGGTAGACGGAACTCTTGTGGGTCATCGATAGCTGTGTTAGCACAAAGACACAAGTCATCGTGCCCGAGGGCTTGAGCGTGTTGGCCTTTGTTCAAATTGTTGATCACACTAGATAACATGCTCTCTCCCAGAAACTGTAGCTAAGGTTTGCTTCGCATAGTTGCACTATAAATCACAGGTGGGCGGTCTGTGGATGACGAGCAAACACAAATGTGCCTAAGCAAGCGTCAGCAATAGGAATTGGCTAGCTGCCCTACTAGATGGGTATCCTCGAATACAAGTGGCCAGCTATTAATATATATATATATATATATATATATAATATAACCACAATTGGGGCGAAGCAAGAATTTAAAAAAAAATTTCATATTGTCCTGTAAAACCTAACCAGTCATCCCAAATTAATATGTAATCATTTCCAGGACAACATTAATTTCAAGCTTTGTTACCAGTACAGAAAACTGATGCTGTTCCTGTTCACTTTATGGTATTGCTTTTAAAAAGGCATGAATCCACTTCTCCCATTACCTTGTCCAACAGCTATTTTGATAGTGTTATAATGATGGATAAGAAAACTGTTTTTGCTAGCATTAATCTTTAGAGATGTCCAATTCTTTTTTTTTTTTTTTTTTTTAAATGTAAATAACTTTTCTCAACTGTTCCCCATTTTTTTTTTGTTCTGTTGTCTTGAACAAAGTCAGACCATCTTCACCTTATTTCTGGTCTAATTGTATCATGAGCTGTCATTACAATTTTCATGGTAAGTTTAGCTATGTGGCTCATTAAGCTGATTGTCTGCAGGAATTCACACTCATTTGAACCCTGCTTGCTAAGAAGATGGATCTCTTGAGGTCTACCAGTATTTTGCTGTGGTTACATATTTCATTTATTATTTTGGTAACCTTATTGATTCCTAAATCCTCTAAGGTTGACAACATCTCTATTATAAATACATCATGTTCTCTGATTTTGTTCATCTTGGCTAGTGCCAGTTTTAATACTACAAATCCGTTAATATTTTTATGTATTATAGATTCCTCTCCTCTGTCATCAAAGTGTTCTTGGTATAACATTCCATCTTTGTACTATCTTTTTCTATTATGAGCATTCTCTTAGATTTTATGCATCCTACCAAGGTGCATCTTGGGTAAGACGTTAAACTACATCCGCATCCTGGGTAAGACATTAGACTACGTCCAGCAGCAAGGCCTCTGATCAGGAGGTTTTGAGGAGCATGGAACCACCTTTTAATTGCTGGTATTCCCAGGTCCATCCTGACCCGGGGTGGTAACACCTGTTAGGGCCCTAGCTATGGGCAAATAGTTAACTATTACCAGCAATACTTTTTTGAAAAAAATTATTACCAGCAATACAATTTTGAAGGAAATATATTACCAGAAACAGATTTTTGACAAAGCAAAATATTACCAGCAATAAAAATTTTTGTCAGCATTAAATAATCCATTGAGGTTGATATGCCGTAAAATAAAGCAAACCAATCTAAACCAAAGAATACATACTCTATTCATATGAATCTATCCTAAAAATGTTGTTGGCAATAAATAACCCATTGAGGTTGACATGCCATTAAACAAAATAAACCAAACTAATACCAAGGAGCATGTGTTCTGTTCTGTCAATCCTTTTGATATTTTTATGCATGCCTACTATGTCTGTTTTTTCTTGCAATGTTTTTATCTCTCCATACTTGTTGAGCCATTCACCTTTTGCTTGCATTTCTTGCTAATGTCTTTGCTTAATTCTCAGCTATTTCTTGGTATTATTTTCTCTTTCTTTATTTTTCTTTTCATTTGTTTGAGAATTTCATCTGTCATCCACTTTTTTTTTTTTATACTTGTCTTACTTTTTATATGATTTCTTTTGTGCTTCCCTTAAGGTGTTTCCCCTCTGACCTAAGCTTTTATATTTATTCTTAACTACATGAACAAATGGGAGTTGCAAATTGAGTCTTTTTTGGAGTCTGTTGCACTAAAGCTTAGGTATTGCATTAGGTTTCTTTAATTTTCATAATTTTACTCTTAGTTTGCGTATAACTGGGTAGTGTTGACTGTCACAGATGTTTTTTTTTTTATATATAATTTAATTTCTGATTGTTGGATCATCCGTTTGGTTCTTTATGTTCTTTCCTAGTCTTTTCCATGTTCACTGTGCATTGGAAGACCCATTTTTCTCTTGTGTTTGTTGTAAAATCCATACTTGCTGACTATCCTGTTCCTTTTTTACTTTTGCAGTTAGATTGATGATCATTTCTTGCAATTTGCACTGGCTTTTGATATCATCTGGTGTATTGTAAAACTTATCTATTTCTTCTTCCAAACTTTGTGACATTAGTGTGTATATTACTATGTTGGCTATATCAATTGAGGTTCACAAGTAAAGCTCTGTCTGACAGTTACCAGTATCTTTGAACACATTTCCCCTTGTCTTTATCTAATATTAATCCTACTCCTTTGTTATTTTTCTCTAAACCTGCATATATAATTTTGTGTTTGTTACTCATGATGTTATTTTTTTTTGTTATCCATCTAGTTTTATACTCCCAAAATGCTGATATTTAAACCATTGTTTTTGGTTGTAATAAAAGTTTAGTGAATTTACATAACTAAATACTGGTCCTGGAAAATATATTTAAAACTTTGCGAGAAGAATTAATAAATTCTGGATGTTGTAAGAAGAACTGCATCCATTTTTAGGAATGTGGAACAAATACAGTAATCTTCAGTTCCATTAATAGTGAAACAAGTAATATGAAAGACAAGAGAAATGTTTGTCTTACTAAATGTAAGGAAGAAACGAGGGAAGAAATTGAAGAAACTTGATATTTTTTGGCCTCAGTTAACTTTAATTTGAATGTTTTTTCAAGTATGGGAGTGCTACCTGAAAGTTTAGGAGTATACATTAACCAAGTGTAGTACAGACATATACCATTACCCTTTGTGAGTAGTACCATGACCTGTCCTGGGTATGACAATAAACTACATCCAACAGCAAGGCCTCTGATCAGGAGGATTTGAGGAGTGTGGAACCACCTCTTAATTGCTGATGTTCTCACGTTCAACCTGACCTGGGGTGGTAACACTTGTTAGGGTCCCAGCTATGAGCAAATAGTTAACCCCGAAACTCGGGTCAAAACACTATGAAAATGTAAAAATAGGCTTTAATACCAGAAATAGTTTAAAAAAAAAAAAAAAATTTAGCAGCAGTACATTTTTGAACAAAAATATTAACTGTGATATATTTTTGAAAAAAAAAAAAAATTACCAGAAATAGAGGTTTTGAAGGAAAAAATATTACCAGCAATACAATTTTTTGGAAAAAAAAAGGTACCAGTAATAAAAATTTTGTAAGTATTAACCCATTGAGGTTAACCCTGTGAGGAGGCATGGTAGAGTAATGGATAGCAGCTTGGATTGAGGAATCGGAGAGCCGAGTTTGAATTCCATTCGAATCCATTACATTCACTTATGTGCTAATACCCTTGGGAAAGGTGTGAATCCTCTTCTTCTCCCTCCAGCTATGGGTAAATAGCAGGACAGACTGGGTTCTATAGCCTTGGATGGCAAATGGTCTAGGAGAAGGAAAAACTCAGAATTCAAAACCTGCAGAGGGTCGTTTGTGGACCTTGTGGCACATAGTGCACCAGGTCTCTGTATTCGGCCCTTCAAAAAGTGTGGATGGTCTTGCATGAAACCTTCACCATTATAATCAAATCGCATGTGCTATACATGCGAGTTGGGGACTGCATGTGAATTTCAAATTCCCATGAAACTCCAATATTGGAGCCGGCTCAACCCATCCCGGGTGAATGCCGTTACAAGAACAAGAAGAACATTGAGGTTGATATGCCGTAAACCAAACCAAACCAGTACTATGACACTTAGTCTTATTTTGGAGATGGTGAATATCAGTGTTAAATATTTCTTTTTCAAGTACACAGGGTTGAATTGTCCTCATTCCCTTTGAATTTCAATGGTATGGAGGAAGTTTCACGCAGTCAACTTCTTTCTTACTATAACTTTGAACAACAAACTCCCAAGAGGGTACTTACCCAATCACTATGTCATGACCTCTTAAAGCTCGGTCAACTATTTTCGATCATACACACCCCCATAATATGCACTTCTGACCTCCTCTGTTTATGCCCTTACAACATTATTTAGTAACCCTCTGCCTTGAGTGGCTATTGGGCCTTATATTTGGTAAACAATAATATAAAAAAATAGACAGGTTTAATAATTAAAAAAAGAAAGAAAATTGCTTAAGGTGTTTGTTACTTGGTTGTGAAAACAAAGAATTCTAAGTAGACTGATTTCTGTTTTTTTTTTTTTTTTTTTTTTTCCCCCCATTCAGGAAGCCATGCCTCCTTATTCTTTTCATTTTACCTTTTTTGCTCTTCTCTAGCTAATTAATATTACAATTGATAAGCCTGGTGGAACTAGCTTTATATTTTTATTGAAACATCAGGGGGTTTGAAGTTTTTTTAATGGAGTTCTTCTAATCACCTCCATCGGCGTATCACTTTGGGTCTTACCAATTCCATAATGTTTCTCTGAATTTCTGGGGTAAGGAGTTATCATTATTTTTAGTCAAATGTTTGTCTTTACCTTTATCATGTTTCAGTCATTTACTGTTTGACCCTCTTCAGTTGATTTGAGTATTTTGATTGGAGTTTTCTCATGACTAGGGATATTTCTTTCTTTCTTTTTTTTTCTTCTTTTTTTAATTATTACTAATTTTTTCCACTGAATTTGTATTACTTAGTCTAGAGGATTAAAGTGTTGGTTCATCAATTTAGTGGTATATTAATACAGAGTTCAATCCCTGAATAGTACAGGTAGTACAGATTTAGACTCTGTGGAAACATGGTGAGAAATAACTGAGCATTACTAAAATACAAACTAGAAGAGATATTCCCAGACATGGGCATTGGAATGAGAACAATCTACTCCAAAAGCATTCAGTTTGGAATTCCCTTTAGGTTACTTGGATCAACATAAACCTGATGAAGGCCAGAGGTCACAACAGACGAAATGTGATAACAATAAAAACAAAGATGAGGACAATAATCTGCATGTAAATAATATATCTTCAGTTTTTATCAGATAAAACATTGTTAACTATTATTACTATTCAATTAGGATTTCTCAAAATTCCTTGTAAGTTATTCAGATTGACATACACCTGATGAAGGCCGCAGTGCACATGTGAAACATTGTGATAACAACAACAAAAATGAAAACAATAGTCTACATGTAAACAAGTAATATCTCTTGAATTTTTATTAGATGATGCATTGTCAACTATTATTAGTGTTCAATTAGGATTTCTTTCAGTTTAACTTCATGTATCCTTCATCACAATTACTCAGACCTTCATTCTATTGCCATTAGTCGTAATATATCTTGAATTTTTATTACATGATGCAATCTCAACTATTACTTTCTTTTTTGTTTGTTTTTGACAAGTATTTCTTTTCATCTTAATTTTAGTTGCTTTTCTTCACCATCAATCTTCCACCATTAGTAATCATCATAGATTGTAAACTAATGCATAAGCTCTCGGCAAAATTCACATGCACATCCCGTTTGCCTAAGGAATCACTACTACTTGAGCTCCAAGAGATTTACACTTGGCAAGAAACCAAACCTCACCATTTAAACATTCTTCATCCCATATTGCAGATGAAGTGATAACAAGAGGCAACAGAACTATGGTTCTACAGAAGGATGCTGAGAATACTATCGAATGAATTTATATGCAACAAGGATGTCTTAAGGAAAATGGAAACAACAAAGACAGTTATACTCAGAATCAGAAAGAAAAAGCCGAAATTTCTTGGATACATAATGAGGAAAGAAGGTTTGGAGAATTTGATACTCACAGGTCATATCGAAAGCAAGAGGGACAGGCGAAGGCAGCAGGTCACCTATCTAATCAGCTTGTGTGAATGGATCGTAGAATGGGGTGGGTAGACTTGGCTTAGAGCCAGAAGGGATAGGAGGTTGTGAGGAGTATGGATATTTAATGTGTGTTGGTATTATGGACTGGAGGCCAATCACCAAGATGCTTGATTGGTTCAGTTTGTGGAACAGAACCAAAAAATGTTGGTATATCATGAATGTTATCAGTTAGAAAAAATCTTATGCATTTACAATGGGATATTCATAGATTTTTGAGTAAGAAAACCTTAAATCGACCCAAGCTATGTCTATATAAGAAAACCTTAAATCGACCCAAGCTATGTCTACAATGCACTGAGGATCCTAACTGAAGACTTGAATGTTTGTAAGTGCTAACATTAAGCAATTCTTCAAAATGATTGCATCTAATTTCAGACCTTGTGTCCTACACACTCATAATCTGTCAAGAAGTTTGTAATATATAATTTTGTGGCTGACAATTGTATATTACTAAAAAGAATTTCTTCCATATTCTATCCTAATTTTTTCTTTTCTTGTTTTAGCCAAGAATACTTTCAGTTAAACATTTCAATGTTCAACACATTGCATTGAAATTTTATACATTTTTTTTTAACAGTAGTTTCTTATAAACTGAGGGAGGAATACATTATGACCGATATTTGTGAGTAATCAGTAACCAGTGTGTCTAAGCCACATGGGCTTATAGAATTTCAGAAAAGCATTTAATATTCATTTCTTTGTTTATGCTTGTATGTGTTTGCCATAATATTAGCTGTGACTTTTCAGGCTTACTCCTGGGATCTATCTTGGCATGTATCATAATCCGGTTACTTGGCTTCATTTCTCTCAAGAATCTGATTTTCTTTTAAGAAAACACTCCCCCAAAATGTAAGTGCTCTCCTCTGTATGAATTGTGCTTTGAAAATAGACATTGGGTGGGCAAAAAGATTGCTTGCTTTTAAGAAAGAAAATTTATATTTCTGAGATTAACTTTATTAAATAATATATTCAGTAACCAAAAATTTGTTAGGTTTGTTAATTAAAAGTAAGTAAAGTTTGTTCTTTTACTTTTGGCATCATGGTATAATTCCACTTGATCTGTCATTATTTAGTGCATATGTCGCGACCTGCCAATACCTCATAAATAATGGACTATTCCGTTTTGATTGTGAGGAAAGACGAAGAGGCATCAGAGAAGTTGTTTGATTTCAGTGAGAAAAAGAATGAAAAAGTGAAGATAGACGAGGTGATAACATTTATGTTCAATGCCTGTTTCAGTGAAATGGAAAAACTTGTCAGTTTTGAATCTTTTTCATTTGTACCCTCTTACTTAAATAATGACCTGCATTGATACTTATGATTGTTTTTGCAATATTTTCTTAAAGTTAGTGCCTGTGTTTAAGTTGACACCCCCCCTTTTTTTTTCTTAAACAGGGAAACCATTCTAGATCAGGAAGTCTTATTGAATCAAACCTGTATCCCTTTTTCCATCAGGGAACTGACTCCTTTAACCAAAGTGTGCTGTTACTAATTTGGTATTGATTAATATGTAAAAGGTGAATGAAAAAAAAAAATGTTTGGGAAGCATTTTAACAGAAGATGGAAAATGTGACACTGAAGATGCATTGGCATAGTAAAATATGCCTTTCAAAAGCTAAACAAACTATTAAGAAACAGGAAAATTTCATTAGAAACAAAAAAGAGTACTGAACTGTTGTGTAATATTGGTCTTTCTATATGGTAGTCTTCTCACAGATGAAGAAGAAACTTGAAGTAATGTGGTTCTTTTGAAAGGTACTAAGAATGCTGTGGACTGAACATGTGAGTAATGAGAAAGTTTTAGAGAAATTAGAAGCAAAAAGGAAACTTATACTTAGAATCAGAAAGAGCCAGTTGAAATTTCTCAGGCACATAATGAGGAAAGAGAGCTTGGAAAATTTGACACTCCTGGAACATATTGAAGGAAAGAGAGAAGCAGCAAATAAACCATACCTAATGGGCTTGTGTAAATAATTGGTAGCAGAGGGATTGGAGAAGATAACAAAAAGATAAACCTTACCAAAAACTACAAAGGACAAAAAGTTGTATATCAGTCTTAAGTCTGGCGCATTGTGATCCAAATAAGGATATTATTGTTGCAAGTTATGCTAGTAATTTGGGCTTAGGAACTCTAATATTGCATAAAGAAAACAACAGCTAAGTAAAAGCGATCGAACAAGTGTCAAGGACCCTATTGCCAGCTGAAGAAGGGTACAGCCAAATCAAAAGGAGGCTTTAGGGATAATTTTTGTGGTAAAAAAGTTCCATAGATTCATTCATAGATGAAGTTTTATGCTTCAAATGGACCACAGACAATTGTCTATTTCTGGTTCCACAAAAGGGATTCCTATGCATCCTGCAAATCGACTTCAGTGATGGGGAATAATATTATTAAATTATAATTTTAAGATGGAGTTCCTTCCATCAAAGATGTTAGAGCATGTGGATGGGTTATCAAGGTTAATCCCCAAAATATGTGAACCATTGGAGAAAACTGTGATAGCAGCCCTAAAAATAGAAATGGAAATAAAAAGCATGCTGTTCAACACCATACAGGAATTACCTGTGACACTCCCATCCTGGGTAAGACAATAAACTACATCTGTGTCCTGGGTAAGATGATAACCTAAATCTGACAGCAAGGCCTATATTCAGGAGGTTTTGAGGAGTGTGGAAGCATTTCTTAATTGCTGGTGTTCCCAGGTCCACCCTGACCCGGGGTGGTAGCAACTTTTAGGGTCTCAGCTATGGGCAAATAGTTAACCCACAAACCTTTCTGTGTCCTGGGTAAGACGATAAACTACATCCAACAGCAAGACCTCTGACCATGAGGTTTTGAGGAGCATTAAACCACCTCTTTATTGCTAGTGTTTCCAAGTTCACCCTGATCCAGATTGGTAGCACTTGCTAGGGTCCCAACTATGGACAAATAGTTAACCCTAAAACTGGGTCAAAACACTATGAAAGTGTTAAAATAGGTTTTAATACCAGCAATAAATTTTTTGAGGAAAAATTATTACTAGCAATACATTTTTGAAGAAAATAAATATTAACAGCAATATTTTTTTTTTTTTTTTTTTTTTTTTTGAAAAAGATATTACCAGCAATAAAAATCTTGTTGGTATTAAATAACCCATTGAGGTGTTGTTATGCCATAAAACAAAATAAACCAAACTTGTGACATTCAAGGAGATCAGGAACAAAGCAAAATATATCGTAGAGAAAAAGGAAGAAATTATGAACCAACAGTACAATAAGAATGATAGTGAAAAGATTTTTTTCTGTGATGGAATTTTGATGTACAGTGAACAGGTGGGGATACCAGCAGCACTGCCAAAAAGAATATTAAAACGTCCATACTGGTTCCCCCCCACCCCCGCTATATCAAAGATAAAAGCTTTAATGAGAAGCTGTGTTTTTTGGCTGAATATGGACAAAGAAATAGAAGAAAAATGTAAAATCATGCATAGGCTGTGCGATGATGGCAAAGGTGTCACTGGTAAAATTTACCCCTTGACCAAAGACAGACCGACCTTTGGTAAAATTTTAAAAAGAGATGCTCATGCATAAACCTTTTTATGGATATTGGTAATTTTCTTTTTAATGAGAGTTTTTTTTTTTTTTTTTCCCATGTTGACAATATAGTTAAATAATTCTGAAGATATGACAATTGGAAAAAATATTTTTTAAATTTTGGATTTGATGTAACTATGGCAACAAAACATTTTGCTTTCATTGTTTGCCTCAATAAAGTTGGAAGATGAAATTTATTGGCAAAAACTAAGAATTTTTTTCCAATTGTCATTTTTAAACCAATTTGTCTTGTCTTCAGAATTATTCTGGGAAATTTAACTATATCTCTTACTATCTTGCTTTCGATTATTACTTTAGACAATTACTAAGTGTAGCTCAGTTTTAGCACACGTTCACAAATATGGACCACTCAGTGAGAACTGAAATGGTCAAGAACTGCAAAGCCAGCTTGCTGACCATCCCACCTTGATGTGGCACCATCCTATTTTGTTTTAGTTAGATACTTTTTAGTACTGATGTTGCTTGTTATATTTACTCATTTTATCTTAGTCCTTTGCCATTTTTATGCTATTTTTCTCTTATAAAGATAACATCACTGAATTCCACTTTAGTCAATTGCTTATAATTAGATTCTAGTTTTGTCTTTGTCAATATTATCTTCTTTCTTCTGGCTGTTTATTACTTAAAATATTTCTTAATAAAATGAAATGCAGGAAAAGAAAAAAAAAAATACCCTCTCAGTCCTTGATTTAATTTGGAATTTTTTTATTTTTTAAATTGAATTTGAAGCAATGCCTTTAGAGCATTGCTTGTGTTTTGAAAGCCTAATTTCTAAATTTTAAATGATTAAAAAAGATGAATCAAAAGCAAATTTAACAAAAGAATTAAAGTATTTTAAGTACTTTGGTATTTCTTCTTTCTTTTTTCTTTTGCATTTATTTTTTTCTTTTCTTTTTTTTTCTTTCTTTCGTTATTCTTTCTTTTTCTTTCTTTCACCTTTCTTTTTTCTCTCTTTTTGTTTTTCTTATTCTTTCTTTCATAATTTTTTCTCTTTTTCTTTTTCTCTTTCTCTCACTCTCACTTTCTCTTTCTCTCACTTTCTCTTTCTCTCACTTTCTCTTTCTCTCACTTTCTCTTTCTCTCACTTTCTCTTTCTCTCACTTTCTCTTTCTCTCACTTTCTCTTTCTCTCACTTTCTCTTTCTCTCACTTTCTCTTTCTCTCACTTTCTCTTTCTTTCTTTTTCTCTTTCTTTCTTTTTCTCTTTCTTTCTTTTTCTCGTTCTTTCCTTTTCTCGTTCTTTCCTTTTCTCGTTCTTTCCTTTTCTCGTTCTTTCTTTTTCTCGTTCTTTCTTTCAACCTTTTTTCCTTTCTTTAGAAATGGAAGTATGGAAATTGCATGGTGCATTTCAGAATAGATAAAATGATCATATTTAATATTGCAGAAAACAAAAAATTAGTTGTCAATAGTAACTCATTGATCTATAAATTGAGAATGTTTCTTTTTTGAAAGAATTTGTGAGATGTTAGTGTTGAAGTTGTCTTAACTTTCACTCATGCCTCCCACTCTTTGTCTTAGTTATATTCTCTTCCTTTTTGCCATGGCTCTTCATATTCTTCCTCCCTGGTTTTTACCCTAAGTTTACCCCCCTCCAAACTTTTCTTCCAACTCATTGCCTTTTTTTCTCCTTTTCTTTTTGGCTATCTTACACTTTGTGATGTATTTCCTATGAAAAAGGTTTTCTGTTACAGACTACTGTTAGTGATAAGTTTGTTGCAATTTTATCTTTGATCCCCCCCCTACCTTCATCGTTCTTTGATATCCATCTGGAGATAAGATTCTCTATGGTTCTAAGTTGCCATTTTCTTATATGTCTCTATGCCTGTTGATTCCATGTGATATGCATCCGTTTTTTTTTATCATTCTTATTATCAAGCTCTAGTTTCTTTTATTGATTAGTGTTGTGACATCAGTTATTTCATCCTCATAATCTCTACAAATTTCCTTTTTGTAAATAATGGACAGATAATCAGTGAGATCAGCTTTTTGTTTTCATCATGATGTATGTCAAATCCAGTAACCTTTTGTAAAAAGTCATTTTATTTGCTCCTCCAGGAAGGACACAGGATGTAACTAGAACAACAAGTCACAATAGCCTATTTGACTGAGCACAAAACAGTGTTCTAGTTTGAACTCCCTAAAACTTACCAGGCAAGGGGGGTGGTGATCAAGAACATCAACCAAAATGATTCCTAAACTTGGTCAATCAGACAATTTTTTTTTTTTTTTTTTTTTTTAAATGATTATGGCAGTCTATGCAAATGAGGGGATTGGTTGTCTCCATATCAGGAAACGTTCAGCAATCATTGACCCAACAGTTAGCATTACTGTCAGTTGAAATTATAATATCTTTCTCTCAAAACAGTTTTTGAGGAAAATAGCTTGGGAAAGGCATGAATCCATCTGCTTCCCATAGCTATGGGTTAAATTGTATGGAGTGTATCTGCAAAAATCCTTATTCTCAAGAAAAATTGTTAATGCAATATTTATTCTGTTTTGGCTTTAAACAACCCACAAAGGGTTGATAAACTATAAAAAACAAAAATGAAATCAATTAACATGAGGCAAATAGGTTTCTCAAGTCCTCTGTGATCATTCTATTATAAATTGGAGTTTCCTTCCTAACCTTTTGCTTTGCGCAGTGTGGAAAGTTAACATCTTTAATATGTCATTATTTCCTCTTCTACTTACATATGTTATCCGTTTTAATTGTTGCTGCTATTGAAAGTCCTCAGGTGATGTGGTTTCTATTATTTGGCAAAGTTCTTTGTGATTGTAGTGCCAGATCTGATGAAGAATTGTCTTTAAGATTGAGTGGATTCATTCATTTGAAGTCATTTTAAATCATTGATCTGAGAAACCGTTCTAGGTATGATGATAAACTATGTCCAACATCAAGGCCTCTTATCAGGAGGTTTTGAGGAGTGTGGAATCACCTCTTAATTGCTGGTGTTCCAAGGTTCACCCTGACCTGTTAGGGTCCTGGCTATGGGCAAACAGTTAACTCCCAAACTGGAGTCAAAACACTATGAAAGTGTAAAAATAGGTTTTAATACTAGAAATACGTTGTAAAAAACTTATTACCAATAATACATTTTTGAAGAAAATATTACCAGCAACATATTTTTGAAAAAAAATTATTACCAGCAATACATTTTTTGAAAAAAAAAAAAAATAAATAAATGACCAGCGATACATTTTTTGAAAAAAAAAAATAAATAAATGACCAGCTATACATTTTTTGAAAAAAAAATATTGCCAGTGATATTTGAAGGAAAATTATTGCCAGAAAAAGGTTTTTGAAAAAAAAAAAAAATACCAACAATATAAATTGTCAGCCTTAAATAACCCATTGAGGTTGATATGCCGTAAACCAAACCAAACTAAACTATGATCTGAGAAAATGGTTGTATATAGCTGATAGCTTAGACATTTCTGAATGGGTTGGACACAAATCATAGCAGCCATCAACCTGACAAGGCTATTTAACCCTACATTAGTTACCTCGGATTTATGAAAATGGATAGTCCCATGGCATCTGCCTCCCATAACAAATAAGCTACAACTGGAATACGTCAAGGAAATAACATTAGAATCAACATCACTAAAGCCAACTCTATGACTGAGATATGTTGATGATACTTTGGCTCCACCAGGAAGAGGTCCAGCTACTACTGGACTATGTGAACTCAATAAGAACATCGATGGCAAGAGAAAACAACAACAAACTAATATTTCTGGATGTACTAATACCTCAAACAGAGCATGAGTTCAAGGCATCGATGTACTGTAAGCCAGCATTCATCTAACAATATCACAACTTCAAGTCCTACCACCCATACAGTGTAAAGAAAGGGATTGTCCACTGCCCACAACATCAAGCAAAGGTCATAAGTGGTGACCCAGGGACCTATGAACAGGAAATAGTCAGTATAAGTAATAACTTACAACATAATATCTACCTTGACAATAGCACCCACATACTAGGGTAGAAAGATACAAGATGATAACAACACATAGAAACAGTCTTAGTCTGACTACCCTATGTGACTGGGTTATAGTAAAAGATACAAAAGATCTGTGGTCCATAACACGAGGACAATCATCAGGTGTGGTTTAACACTACACAGATATCTCTTCCGAGTAAGACCACCTATAGAGAAGAACATAATTAAGGACTGTGTGTGTACGCCATTCCATGCAGCTGTGGCAAGAAATATAAAGGAGAAGCAGGCTGCCATCTTAAAATAAAATTGCAGGAATACTGTAAGGCTGTAACATGAGAGGAAATAGAAAAATCAGGCATGCCTGACTATATATGGATGAAAAAGGGAGATAACCACCCTCTGTGAGACGAAGTTGAAATAATAGACACTGGAAAATATAAAAACTTAAGGAATCAGCACATAGGCCACAAAATTCTCCTAAGCCAGCCAAGCATAGACATAAATACAATATGAGAACCAGTAACAGAGCAAGAGAAAAACAGCAATATCAAAAAATTAGGTTTATATGTCCCCAAAATTCACTCACTGGCCCAGTGGATAAAAGGATTGGTTGAATGATCCAAAAAGTGACTTGACCGAAAGAGTTGTGAGTTCAATATCTGGCCACAGCAGAGGTGAACAAAAACTTGGAGAGTTGAGTTAATAAAGGGAATAAACTGATACTGAGATATCCAAAAAAGGCACGGCATGTGGAATTAGAACAATGTACCCCCATAGACTAAAAGGGTTTGGTTCAAAATTCCAACATCTATCACCTGAAGAAGGTTGGAGTGTACAACAGTGCAAACGTTGTGATTATAGCAATAAAGATGAGGACAATAGTCCAAACGATGTAAATATTATAACTAGAGACGATACCTCATCTCAGAAATACAGGCAGATAACTTATTTATTTTTTTGATTGATTCATTTTTTATGGATTATCAACCCTTTGCAGGTTATTTAAAACCAGAAAATAATTTTAGATTGTAAGAATTTTTTTTTAAATAATAATGATTTAGTGATACAACTTTTACTAATTAAGTCATGGCTGGGGGAAGAGGTGAATTCATACTTTCCCCAAGGGTATTTGTGCGTAAGGGAATATAATGAGCCAAACCGGAATTGGAACTCGGCTCCGCAATTAACAATTCTGACCCTTGACGCCACCAACACATCCAAGCTTACAGCAAATGGCATTCCCAGGCAGTCACCCATCAAGGTACTGACCAGGCTTAACTTTGGTTATTTTGTATGAACTGTTGTTTCAATGTTACATGACCATAAGCCCTAACTTGAGAGGTCATGAGACACAAATTGCTGAGTGTGAAATATTTCAGCAGCTGGGGGGAAAAATTTGAAATATGCTCAATTGCATACACATGTATCAGTATACACATAAGTCTAGTCCCACCCACACACACATGCTTACACATACACAATTGAGAATTTATGTAATTGAAATTCTACCTTATCCATTTACAAATTTCTAACTCTGGTGATGGATGATGGAGCGGGGGCACTAGTAACTTCAAATTACAAGAATTTGAAGAAAAATATTCTGTATGACTAAAGCAACACAAAATTAGTTGCAATAAGTTTAGCTTCAGGTTTTACCGAATTGCAGAAATACCGTTATTAATAGATCTGTGAGTAGTAAGGTTGCTTAAGACTTTTGATGGATAACCAATCAGTTTTTGTCTGAATTTCTGTGGAGAGGAGTTATCATTATTTACATGCAGTCTGTTGTTCTTATCTTTGTTGTTGTTATCACAATGTTCCCGCTGTTGTACCTTCTGGTCTTTATCAGGTGTATTTTGATCCGAGTAAAATACATTAAACCTTTTTTTTTTAATAGGTTCAATTATACAATAATAATCAAGAATATACTTTTAAGTAGTTCTGTAAATAACTTATAATTTTTCATCAATATAGCCCTTGTGGCTGTATACAATTGATGACGAGAAACATTTCTTTAATATTGACCTTTTTAATTTGATTTTTTAAAATAAAGCTTGTCTTTATTC
>CAHIKZ030001003.1:402500-422500 GCA_903632075.3 Acanthosepion pharaonis | reverse complement strand
GCAAATAAGGTTTTATTTTCAACTTGGGTTGGGTCACATTTTATATATACATATATGGGTGTTTGTCTTTATGTGCACATATCTGCCCCCCGCCCCTGTATCTCTGTATTTATGCATGTGATTTTTGTGTATGTATGTGCCTTTCTCTGTATGTGTCTTTCTTTCTCTCTCTGGATGTATGTGTTTGTTTTTGTGTGTATTTCTTTGTGTGTGTGTCTCGTGTGCATGCGTGTTACTCCATGAGGTTTCTCTGTAAACGTATTAGCCTTTCTCTGTGTGTGTGTGTGTGTGTGTGCACTTAAAATATTTATTTCAGCATTCTCTATCTATCTATCTATCTATATATATATATATATATATATATATATATATATAAAGGGGAAGCTAAAATGTCTTTGGCCCAACCCACTTTGCAATATCTGATCAAACATCAAAATTTTTTTTGAAGGCTTTTTGGTCAGGCTGATAATTTTTCAGCACTTGCTTTTGTGTGTGTGTGTGTGTGTGTGTGTGTGTGTGTGTGTGTGTATATATATATATATATATATATATATATATATATATTTTATCAATCTAGTTAGCAGGTTTGCTGCATGAATAGGTGGGGAACAGGATTGAACCCTGCAGAAGGGTACATTTTCTTTCTTAAGACTTATTAATGCGCAGACTGGTAAATGCAAATTTACAGTTAGTCACAGGGGATATCTTGTTACTTCAACATATTTAAAGTACTTGTAATTCCTAGTTGGCAACTTCTTTCTTTTGCTCCCTCCCACTACTCTCCTGACTGAGTCAGGGTGTGTAGCACATGATATGGCACAGTTGTAGCTCTATTGTTGTGGGAAGCAGATGCCAGGAGACTATCCCTTTTTGGAAATCCGAGGTGACTAATGCAGGATTAATAAAAAAAAAAAATGGGTGCCTACTTGAATACATGTACCCACAATGTTTATAGTAATAAGAAATAATACTGGATTATAAATAAAATCATATATATATATATATATATATATATATATATATTATATTTTAGCAATCTGGTTAGCAGGTTTGCTGCATGATTTGGGGGGAAGTGTGGGGAAGAATATTTAGTTTTGTGCAGGAAGTTGACAAAGCTTTGTATCCATAATTCCAGGATAAAATTAAACAAGTTGGAGCCACTGTTCAGTTTTCTGTCGCATGCAAATTTCCTAGCCAATCACTCTATAGTTACTGATATGTATATATTCCCAGCATCTGCATTTGTCTTAAATAGATATTGTATTCTTAGGAAATGTTTTTTAATTGATTACTATTAAATAAAAACACTGGAAAATTTCTAAAAAAGAAAAAAAAAAAAAGCTTTTCACATTTATACAGTTCTGGCATATTTATTCCACTTGAGAAGTGATTGGTGCTAATTTTCCCCAGTCATAACTGACAATGGTTATAATTACTTAGACAATTTAATCTTTTTTTTTTTTTTTTTTTTTTCACTTCATCCCAAGCAAAGTGATTAGTATTTAGTATACTAATACACAAGCAGTTACTGCATGTGAAAGAGAATGAGAAGACTTTAGAAGGAACTGGGAACTATTTCATAGAATTTGAATCAATTGGCAATAAAACTGATGTTTTGCCAAACATACAAATAAACAATCTTATTAAGCACTTATTAAGTAACAATGTTGAAGGTAGACCAAAAGTATTGGTACTGAAGGTTACTCAATTTGATAATATGTACTCCAGTTTCTTTTATATTGGTTTTGCACCAGAACCAATTTTTTAGCCTTTAAGACTTTTCTAAGCGTTAAATATTTTATCCTAAAATTCATACGTGGCGTAGTTAAGAGTTTTAATTTTTTTTAAAACTGTTTTTGCTCTTTTATTACAGGATTTCTTCTCCATATTTTGCATTTAAAAAAAAAAAATTTTTAACCAAAATCTCACTCTACAGTTCAGGATAAGAAAAACTGTGTGGATAGTGGCTTTTCTTAAAAAACAAAAACAAAAAAAAAAACATGTCAGTAAATATTCTAAATTCAGTCAACTTTATTGCTATTTCATTGGTAATCAATGTCTTAACTTTCAAATTTTTCAGGTCATCAAGGAGCACATGAAATTTTCCAAAATTAAATGCGTAATCACTGAAGAGAAGAACTGCCGAGTGTGTAAGAAAAGGATTGGTAACAGGTGAGGTTTATTTATTTATTAAGTTGGTCTTGTCTTTTGTAGTTAAATTTTTAAATATGGGGCTCATAGCACCAAATAGAAACAGGTTTGGCAATGAACTCTTTACTCACTGGCTAGTGATCTTTTGTTGTTGTAGTAGAAAGAAGAAAAGAAGTCATCACTGTTCTATTGCTGATAGTAGCCGGCATTTTATTAGAATGTCCAAAGAGCAAGAAAATGTCAAACAGTTTTTTTATTTGACCATTTTTGACAACATGAAAATATGCAGGGGGAGAAGGACATGAACACAAATGCTGGGATCAATCATTACTGTTTTTGTATTTTCCCTGGTTAACTCCACATCAATGTCCAGCAATGTGTCCTTACTTGATCACATGATTCCACAATGTATTATATCCTCTTTTAATCATATCCTGTTTTGGTGACAAGTTCTATCTCAAGGCAGGTGTGAGCCGACAACTGATTGTGTCTTTATTTTATTCCCCTGTTTGTGAGAAGCAAATTATTGACAAGTTTTGAATATTATAGATTTTATCATGAATTGAAAAAGAAAATAAATCGACAGTAAAGGGAATTAGGGTATCCAATATTTTTTCTTCCTTGATTCAATGTGCGAATGCACAATATGTGCTTCTCTTAATTTAACTCACAAGTACTTGCATAATCGAAAACTCTCATGTCTTGTTATTGATAATCATTTTTTTTTTTTTTTTTAAATCTCATGATTTCATAAAGTAATTTCTGGCACAATAGCGTCTTTTCATGTATGACTTTTTCTGAGTTGTATTTTTCCATGTGTGGTTAATATTTCACAAAATAATCAATAGTCTTTTGTCTTTGAAATAAACAGCTGTCAAGAGTTGCTTTATCTGTACGAACACAAAACACAATTGTGCATTACTTGGGAATCTTAGGCTTAGATAGATTGTAATAAATTGGGTTTTCTTACCCTGGCAGGAAATTGAAAAGTGATTCAAGAAAATTTACATTAGAAACAAAGAAAAGGTTACTGAAATGTTATGTAATATCAATCCTATATGACATTGAATTCTGAACAATCTCCTCACAGATGAAGAAGAGACTTGAAGCAACAGAAATGCAGTTCTATAGATAGTACATAGAAGGATGCTGAGAATACCATGGACCAAACATATAACAACAAAATTTTTAGAGAAAACAGAAACAAAATAGACACTTATGTTTAATATCAGGAGGAGGTCATTGAAATTTCTAGGGCACATAATGAGGAAAGAGAGCTTGGAAAATTTGATACTCACAAGACAAATCGAAGACAAGAGGGATAGAAGAAAACAACACATGACTTACCTTGTGAGCTTGAATAAATGGATGATGAAACCAGGTTTAGGAGAAATAACAAAAAGAGAAAATTTATTAAGAGTTACAAAAGAAAGGAAATTGTGAAGAGCCATGTTTGCCAGTGGCCTGAAAGGACATAGTACATAGATGATGATGAAGGCAGTGAAATCACTGACTCTCCTGGAGCTGCTGATGAGATAGCATGTAATAATTTTTTTTTTTATATTGAGTCATCTTACTCTAGCAGTGAATCAGTTATTCAAAATAATTTATAGATGGAGATGAAGGCAATTAAAGTAATGATTGTTGTGGAGCAGCTGATGAAATATTGTGTTAATATCATATCACAGAAAAGCATCCTCATTCTAAGTGATTAATTACTTTCATATTAGCTGTTAAACTCATTCTTTTTTTTTTTTTTTTGATTTTTACAATACTATAATTCTTGACTAATTTAAAAAAAAACTATAATATTTTTACATATGTAATGGTGTCATGGTGTTCTTTAACTTATAAGCAAAATGAGCTTGTCTGTACCTTCGGAAGAAAAATGGAGTAAATAATAAATATATGAAAACTTGCAAGATCAAGTGCCACTTAGCTGGAAGGTAGGAAGTTCCAGTCATAGTCTTACATAAACTGTTACAGAATGGTCAGTTGTGATGTAGAGATGAGCAGAGGGGTAGTAGGAGAGAGTTCAAGGCTGAAGGGAAGATATGGTCCATTAGTCTGTCATGTACACATGAGATGCATTCTTATAAACTTCAGTTCGTATATATGAAAAAATTGAGTAGTTGCTTTTATTAATTACAATTACGTACGATTGATGAATGGCTCAAGTTCTTGACTTGCCGACTTTCTTAACAGAAGTATGTTGGGCTAATGGATAGCAGCTTGGATTGAGGAATTGGAGAGTCAAGTTTGAATTCCAATTTGGTTCATTGCGTTCACTTACGTGCTAATAACCTTGGGAAAATTATAAATCCATCTCTTTCCCCCCCAGCTATGGGTAAATAGCAGGACAGACTGGACCCTGTAGCTGTGGTTGGCAACCAGTCTAGAAGAAGGAAAACTTTGGATTAAAACCACCTGCTGCCATATAGGTCCTGCCTCTTTAACTCCTGAGAGGAGGGATGGGGTAACCTCAATATCCCTGGTGCAAAAAGATCTGGCAAGCCATTGCACTATTCTGCTTTGAATGTCACCAGGAACCACAATTGTGAGATAAAGGTGAGTGGTGACCACAGCAGCATAAAATGTGCTAACTGAATAAATGATGATGATTTTCCTGCCAGGTAAAGAAAATGTGTGCTCGAAGCAATGTACTGAAGGCATGAATTGAGTGAAACTTTCAGATGTGGTATGTGCTTGCCAATATATGCCATGTGGTTTGGCTTAGATAAGCCAAGCCAAGGCTTTTTAATAACCACACCTTATTGTAAATTTGTGCATAAACACATTTTCTATAATGATTCAAAAATTTTATTTCTTTTGTAAGGAATGACTGTGAAAGTTTTTCTTATAAGTTGGTGCTTGTTGCATGTGCATTGTTAATTTTCTATTCCTCCCAACAGCATTAAAATTATCAGAAATAGTTGAGGAATTAATTTTCAGTTTTGGAATGTGCTCCCTTGATGCCTACTTGGCTTGTTTCCTTTCAAAATTTTTTGGTCGGGTGCCAAATCTTCTTGTGTGTCTTGAAGGAATTTTTCATTTGGAAAATATGGTAAAATTTTTAGAAAGATTTTATATTTGTTTGCTTCTTATTAGTCTGGCTTCATTATCTGTTTCTTGGATGTCCCAGGAAATGAACTCAAAAAACAAATGCAAGTTTATATATATATATATATATATATATATATGGGTGCATAGCTGAGTTTCTAGAATGTTCACTTTCTGACCATGAAATCTGGGTTTGAATCTTATCATGGTCAATTTATCGGGAAAGTGGCTTCTTGATGTTATTGGCCTGTGGAGGTGATCCCAGCATGCAACACCTTTGAAAAGTGCCGGAGGTCTACCCCACAGTTTGACCCAAGCCTTGTGAGTGAAATGGAGTAGATAGAAATACTTGTGAGTCATCGATGATTGATGATGATAGTACAAAGTTGCAAGTCCTTGTGACTGAGTGTTTGATTCTCGTTCAAACTATGGATCATACCAGATAATGCACTCTTTTCCAGAAACTGTAATTAAGGTTCACTTAGTATAGTTTCAGTTTTAATTGTAATATACAAAAAAATATTTGTGAATATGAAAGGATTATAGTCAAAATAAGCAGACATAATGTTTGTAATTTATTCAATCAGACATGCCTAAAAGAGAAATTGCTGCCTAAATACACACACACACACACATATATATATATATATTGGTTAGAATTTTTGCCTTCTGACCATGAGATACAGGTTTGAATCTCACCATGGTCAATTTGTTCGTTGAATTCTTACTGTGATTGACATGGAGTGGTGATCCCAGCATGCAGCACCTTTTAAGAAGTGCCTGAACATCATACTTCTGGTTAACCCAAGCCATGTGAGTGAAATTTAGTAGATGGAACCAAGGAGGTGCTATTGCTAGCTAGATGTCACAAGCCGTCATAACTGAGAGTTTGATGATGCTGTCCTTGTTCCACCATATTATACACTGGTTCCCATATGATCACTAAAGTTAAACAACATCAAGCCTGGTCAGTAGCTAGATGGGTGACCACTTGAGAACACCAGGCGCTGTGAGCTTGGATGTTCACCTGTGGTGTAAAGGTAACTGTGAATTAGAGAGCTGAATTCCAATTCCAGTTGGGTTTGTTTAGTAGGCTTGGATTAAACTTTATAAGTTTAATCTGAGCCTCTTTACCATATCAGGTTGAAACACTAGTTCTCATAAGTCCACTGAAATTAAACAACATTGAGCTTGGTCAGTACTTTGATGGGTGACCGCTTGGTAATACTAGGTGCTGTAAGCTTGGATGTGCAGGTGGCGTAATGGATAATGGCTCGGAATTGTAATTCGGAGAGTCAAGTTCCAATTATGTTCCGTTATATTCATTTATGCACAAATTCCTTTGGGAAAGGTATGAATCCACCTCTTCTCCCCTAAGCTATGGATTAATTAAGATTTTGATCACTAAATCATTATCTCAAAAAAAAAAAAAATTCTTACAATCTAAAAATATTTTCTGGCTTTAAATAACCTGAAAATGTTGATCTGTGTAAAATGAATTGGTCAATGAAATACTGATGAGCTACACAGGCATATCCTTTAGATCTTCCATTGCCTGAAATATAAATGTACAGAGGCTACCGTAGCCAGAAACCTTACAATTGGAAAATATTTTCTGTTTTTAAATAACCTGTAGCTGAATCAATCAATCCATATCAATGTACACTCTCACCCCTATTTCTTTGTTTCATTTAAAGGTTAAATATGTCAATTTTCATATGTTCTTTATTGTCCTTAAGAGTTATATGACCATTATATAACAGTCAGTTTGTCAGTATTATATTTAATGATAGAATCACAATGAAATTCATAAAAAGGGGTGGATTAAATAGAACATAAAGAACATTTTTTTTAAAGTTATCATAGTATTTTGTTTGAGCTTTTACTGATGAGCGGTTAATTTTTTTTTGTAAAATGAGCATTTAAAGAAGTATCTTTGAAGGCTGTTAAAGAATATTGATTGATTTCTGTCTGACAAGTTATGTCTTTTTTTAAAGATGCATAAGAAAATTCTGTGCTATAAATGCACATTTTTACTATCCTCTTTTTCTATTAGGTTTTAAAAAAAACAATTTAGTAAAGGTTCTTAAACTTTGACTTTTATATTTGAGACGAGTTCCAAATACAGACTTTCCACGTAAAAAGAGTTTGCCAAAAGTTTGCAAAAGATAAAGAAATTAATGTTTCCTAAGTTTTAGAACTTTTTAATTTTTTTTTTTTTTAGGATATTCATTTTCTGTATCAGTTCAACATTCTCCCTTGTAGACTGGGCATTCTCCATGAAGCCGTCTAAAGGCAAACATGTTTGCTTTTAAACTGTTATAACTTAGGAAAAGTTAACAAAACTAAGAAAGACAGGAATTAATTTATTAATAGTTAAAGATGATCTTTTTTACTAATTTTTAAATGCTTTATTTTATTGACAAAGTTGAAGATATTGTTTGCTTGTAAATATTTAAATGCATTATTACCAAATCTATCACGTAACATAAAATTCTTGTAGGTATTATCTTAAAAAGAGGGTTATCATCAGACTTATTCTTTAAGAGGCTGAACAACTGGCAACAGCTTGACAGCTTGGGACATGTTGTTAGTCAGGATTTTTTTTTTTAATCATTTCACCTCAAACACTGTCCTGAGTAAGACTTTAAACTACATCTGCGTCCTGGGTAAGACGATAAACTACGTCCAGCAGCAAGGCCTCTGATCAGGGGGTTTTGAAGAACATGGAACCACCTCTTAATTGCTGGTGTTCCCAGGTCCACCTTGACCCGGGGTGGTAGCATCTGTTAGGATCCCAGCTATGGGCAAATAGTTAACTATTACCAGCAATACTTTTTTGAAAAAATTATTACCAGCAATACAATTTTGAAGGAAATATATTACCAGAAACAAATTTTTGACAAAACAAAATGTTACCAGCAATAAAAAATTTTGTCAGCATTAAATAACCCATTGAGGTTGATATGTTGTAAAACAAAATAATCCAAACCAATCTAAACCAAAGAATACATATTCTATTCATGTGAATCTATCCTAAAAATGTTGTTGGCATTAAATAACCCATTGTGGTTGATATGCCATAAAAAAAAAATAAACCAAACCATTCATCCCAAACAAGGCAATAAAGTCACTAATACTCAAGAGTATTATATTTAACTGGGAAGATGCTTAAAAATCAGTAGAACCCTGCTATACAGTTAGAGATTCTTGATAAAATCCCCCCCCAAATACTTTCATGGTATTTGTTCTGATGAACTTTCCCCCATTGTATCTAGACATTATGAATTTAAGCACAGTAGTAAATGGGGTGACAAGGGCTTATGGCTTCTTGCTTCCCTGTCAACTTTGATCTTCAAAAATTTAAATGGAATGTCAATTGTTATCTTCCATCTTAATTCTTATTCTTTTATTGTCTTTTCTTAATAGTATATTTTTCTCAGTCTCTGACACTTAGTAAACCCCCCCTGCATCTTAGTGGCTTTATTACCTTGGTTGGGGTGAAATGATTTAAAAAAAAAAAAAGTAGTAGAAAACCTTCCCCATAACAAAAATATACTATATCACAAACTGTAGAAATGACTAAAAATGTTAAAAAAAAACATTAAAATGTTAGGAATCCCTCCGTCCACCATCAATACAGGAAAGAGCTATAACCACTACTAGACTTGAGAAAATTGTTTTTGAAACCTATAAATATATATATATATATATAACGGATAAAATAAATGTAAATAAAAAATGAAAAATTGTTTTGAGATAAAATAAATGTAAGGATTTTATAAATAAATATATATATATATATATATATAGATTATAAATATAAAATAAATGTAAATAAAAATATAAAATAAATATAAATTATATATATAGATTATAAATATAAAATAAATGTAAATAAAAAATAAAATAAAATAAATATAAATTATAAATATAAATATAAATAAAATATAAAATTATAAATATAAAATAAATGTAAATAAAATATAAATTTTGACTGAAAGCAGAACTGGTTGCTCAGTCAATGAATACCAAATATTTCTTTATAAAGAAATAACTAATATTATCATTATCATATTTCATAACCTTCTGGTTATTTCATATCAAATTCTGTCTTCTAAATTTGTTTCATTTTATTGTCTTCTCTCCTTAATAGTATATTTTTCTCATTCTCTCTCACTTAGTAACCCCTTGCATCTTAGTGGCTTTATTACCTTGCTTGGGGTGAAAAAATTTCTCTCGAGGAGAGTGAACATTATGCAGTAGTGGAAATTTCCAACTAACATTCAGCTAACTTGTCAAACTGTGTACTTAAGGTACCTTTTGTAGATAAATTAATAAGTCTATAGGATAAGGATAAATACATTTATTTTTCAACATATACAGGGTGGGACAGATATACCTCCCACATTTTAAATGTTGACAAACAGACCAAGGTAACTGCTGTTAAAAAATTTATTTCATTGTTGTTTAAACAAAGGTCTGCAGGTTTTATTCATTTGGTTTTAAAGTTGTTATCCTCCAAATAGTGGCCGCTATTCGGCATCCACTGTTGTAGAAATTTCTAGAGACTGAGCATTTTCTGGAGTTCCAGTGCCTTGAGGTCTTCAGGTGGCTTTCTTTTAAGCGCAGAACCTGTGGCCCTGAAAATTTTCAACCCACAGCAGTATCAGTTTTCTATCTGGAACATTCTGACATTTCTGACATAACATGAAATGAGCATGAAAAAATATATATATATATATATCTGTGGTTCAAGTACGGACTGACAAGTTTTAACAATGTTTCAAAAGCAAATGCACAGTGAGCTCTGGTTGAAGCCATGATAGTAACTCATGGTATCCTCACTCCAAAAAAAAAAAAAAGGAAATTAGCTTGAGGAAGATGTCATTGCCACTTACCTAAATTCATTAGCACTACACAGGTGACAGTTAAAAATGTGGGAGATGTTTGTGCAGCATCCTGTATTTTCTTTCCTTGTTAATGCACTTAATTCCAACATTTCAGTATTATCACATTACCTGATGATTCTTAAAGTATGAAACTGTCAGTCACCATGCAGTGTTGACATCTATGTCCACACTTTATATCTACATACTCTACCTCTGATATTGAGCACTCTTCTCTCCAGAATTATATATAGTTTTAAACAGATAAAACCACTTATTTTTCCTTTAAAAAGGTAGCCTTTTTTTGGTGAATATTATAATATAACAATAATAATAAACATTTTTGTCTCAGTGGATTTTTTTCTCTTTTAATCAAAGCTGCATACCCTATGTCAAAATTGTGGTCTGTTTTGTTACAGTGAACAACCAATACATTTTGTGTGTTATTTTGAAATGTCCCTTACAAAATTAAAATTATATATATATATATATATATATATATATATATATATATATATATATATATTTATAAATCATTTGTTTGTTCTCAACTGATGAGATGCTTACCTTTTAAGCATCAAAACAAAATATGCATCTTTTGTAGTGATTACTTTTTGTCCATATGTAACAACTTATAATAAAAATATATATACACATACATATATATATATACACACACACACACATATATATATATATATATATATATATATATATAATATAATAAAAAGGCTTAAACACTAATATTTCATGGTCATAATTTATTCCATTGGAATCATAAATACGATCCAATTCATCAGACCTACAAATTCAAAAAGAAAACAGAAAGAAACAACTCCGGAAATAAAAATAGAATTTAGAGAGAATGTAAGTATGAGAGTGTGGGACGAATGTTAGAGTTAAAGAGAGGGGTGACAGATGAGAGAAGGTGGAAGATTAAAACTTAACAGAGAGGAGTTTTATAGAGGTGAGTGGAAGGGGGAAATATGAATGTTGTCGGATGTCTAATACATTAAAGATACATTTCGTGGTGACATACACACACCATAGACGATTTAATGTTAAAGATCAGAATAAGAGGGAGGGAGAGAAAAGGAAAGAAGAGGTGGGGGAGAGAGATGGGGTGTGGGAAACTAAAACTGAAGGGCATTTACTGAAAGGGCCGCTGTGTAATTGAGAAAATTTGACAAAATTAATATTGACTACAGGTTACAAATCAAATATAAACATATAAAATATATATATATATATATATATCTGGTTCAATATGTTAGCTCTATCTCTGATACTGAGCGCTTTCTAATAAGTACCGCGCATATAATAGTATAATATATGTATGTGTATATTTACCACTAATATTATTCTCTCTCTCTCTCTCTCTCTATATATATATATATATATATATATATGGCATTTTCATGTGTTTTTGGATGGGAAAATTCTGTGTGTGGCTTATACCATTTGACTAGAACATAAATCCAGACTTGTTAACAATTACCATGGCACTTAAGTGCTGAAATTTGGGATAATAATTGAATAAATATGTATATCAACCAAGCCTGATGAGTCCTATATCAGGGTGAAACTTAAGTAGTAGTGGTAATATATATTTTGTGTGTAATGCATTGTTCTTCAAGTACAAATTGAGCTCTCCTGGCTACTGGTGTATTTCATATAGAAGATGTTAAAATTTCCCTTTCTCTCTGCTGTGTGCTGACAGCTTAGGGGTAGATGACAAATTCGCCAGGTTTTGATTCCGGCTTGAAGCAATCAGATGCCTTGCCACACTGAGAAGCTGTGATACAGTGAAACAGTCTGTCTATGGATGAGACACACACACATTCTATATATATATATATATATATATATATATATATATATATATATAAGTATCACAGATATAATATATAAATAATTATACATATATATATATTTATTTATATACACTTTTCACACACACACACATATATATATATATATATAGAGAGAGAGAGAGAGAGAGTCTGCCAAAAAATGTATACATATTGAACTACCCTCTCACCCAGCACATTGAATATTAAACATCACCATATAAATTAACCAATAAAGATTACAAATTTCTACCTGTTACATATACACAGTCACCAAAAACAAACAAATAACCAGCTTTAAATATAACAAATAAACCCCATATATTTTTTTTTTTTTTTCAAAATTTAAATATAAATAATAATAATTTTTTACCTATTATAATTTTACACATTAAACCCCACGACACGTATATACATACATGCGAGGAAATATTTTCAGCAGAAAATACATATATGACATGTATACATTCACGAGACATTAACGAGACATTTCACGCCACACTTGAATGTTTAAATTTCAACATTTCAACATACAAATGCGTATGTATAGACATAACACCACCCGTATACATACATATGTCATAGCCGAAACTGCCCACATATGTTTATATATGTATGAGTCCCAACGGACGACCAAGTATGTATATGTGTCTGCATACATCGATGTTTGCGTTAGTACGATGAATGACAAAACGATGAAATTTCCCCACCACTTCCACAATAACACCAATACACGCAATCTACATAAAACCCAAATTTTTAAAACATTAATCAGTTTGTCTGACGATCGCTAAAGCGTGAAACCCAGGGTTACAAACTCACATCTATCCAACCAAATATGTTAGCTCTATCTCTGATATTGAGCACTTTCTAATAAGTACCGCGCATATAATATATAAATAATTATACATATATATATTTATTTATATTTGTATACACTTTTCCCATATATTTTGCTCCCCCACTGGTTGAGCACTCGTGCTATTCTTTTTACGAAAATGGATAAATTTGACCTACGATACTCACTGAAAATCATCCCTATACCTACTCAAGATTCATACAAACTCCAACTAACAGAGAAAATTGAAAGTCTAATAAGACAAATGAGATGGAAGGCATATTTCTCCCTCAACGACCCAAAAAACCAAACAACTGAAAACCCGAGACATTCAAGTTTAATACAAAAAAGTACACATTTCAGAAAAGGAAAAACTTGTATAGATATTGTAATACTAAATTTATTCAGGCATCACAAGATTAATACAAGTTACCTTTAGACTCTACAATCACAAGAGATGCTCAAAATGGTGGCCTTTAGCTTCCAGATATTTATTAGTACAGTGAACTACTGCTTGGGCAATGTTAGCCAAAGTGTCCAGTGGGATTGCTACACATGCATTTTCAATTTCTTGTCTAAGGGCTGCAAATGTAGTCAGGTTTTCTGTGATACACAACATCCTTTAGGGTTGCCCACAGTAAACACTGTTATTGCAATTTGATAAAACTACGAAAGACAAGTTTCTCCTTTATTGAAGTTTGTATGCATTTTTTGTCGGATTCTGTATGTGTGTGTGTGTATATATATATATATATATATATATATATATATTTATAAATATATATATATATGTATAATATAATTATCCAAAAAATATGATTCCAACATGCTATAAGAGTTCTCATGTTTAAAACAAGAACCAAAAAACTTCAATATAATTATTTGAATTAAATTGAATTAAAGTACTAAGCTCTGTTCCATCTTCAAGTGAAATTTTTTGGGAATAACTTATTTCTGAAATTTACGCGTTTTATAAGCATATTCAATATCTCAGTTACATTCACAGATGTCAAGTCAGGGTAAAGTTGGGGTGTCTAAATTTAAAGCACTATTTTTAAAAAATAATAACAAAAATACTAAAGAACTTTGGATTATTTACCTAATGAGTTCTTTCCCATTTTCTATATATTTTTCAAATATATATATATATATATATAATACACACACACTTTGATTAAAAACCACATTGGACAAAACCCAAAAATTACTTGATAAAACATATACCTGAGAAATGTTACAGAATGCATTTGCTTAAAATTTAATAAAAAATTTAAAAAATACTATCAGTTTTTTTTATCTATATCAAATATGCTGATTCCTAATTTCTTGATTCTAACAGTTCTCATATTTTTGGATATATTTCTGATGGCCAACATCAAGAAATTTTACTACATTTAGCAGAAGTTTTAATAATTAATCTTGTTTATCTTGGATGGTAGTTATCATAAATTGGTGTTTCTGAATGACACTCTGAAATTTAATATCAGAATCCTGAAACTTGACGAGCTAACTGAAAATATGAGAAAAAATGTTATCATTAAAAAGTAAAATGCTAGTATCTTGCACTCAATGAAATCTGATTGGAAGAAGATCTACTCAGAAAATAGCAAATTTAATTTGCTTAAAAAAAAATTGTTCACCTGGCTGATTCTTTGCTGTACTGGGGAAAAGATTCCTGAAAGTTTTGAGGTGTTAAGATTGCTGTGTGAACTTTTGGAATCGTACTAAATCCAGAGAACCAAAATTTCAGTTATTAAGTGCATCAGGATGGAAGGCAAAATTTTAGGAAAAAAAATTCTAGAAGTATTAGACATAGATAATAGAATTCCAGAATTTGGAAAAAAGAACAAAACTGAAGAACAAGGAAATCAATTTTTGCTTAGCAAATGCTATAATGGGAATTAAAATTTTGAAAATACTCCTTGGATAATTTGAAATATTCCTTTTTAAGTGGCCAATTTTAAATTGGATAGTAATAATAGATTCTTCTTTGTGTATGTATCATGTCCTTTCATGATGTGGGCGATCATTTCTTCCTATCCTTTGTAGCTTTGTAAGGTTTGTCTTCGTTATCTCCCCCAAGCCTTGTTCTGTTCGTCATTTACACATGCTTATTAGATAGGTTACTTGCGCCTTTCTTCTGTTTTTCTTGCTTTCAATATGTCTTGTGAGTGTCAGATTCTCCAAGCCCACTTTCCACCTTTTATTTTTTTAACATTTTCTTTAAAACTTCCCTGTTACTTACATGTTCAGTCTATGGTATTCTCAGGATCCTTCTGCAGACACACATTTTTGTTACCTTAAGTCTCTTCTTCATATGTGAGGTGATTGTTCAACATTCACTGCCATAGAGGAGGACTAATATTACATAACAGTTTAGTAGTTTTTTTTCTTTTTTTACTTTGGTTCAAATGAAATTTTCCTGTTTCTTAATACTTTGCTTAGCTTTTGGAAGGCATATTTTCCTATTCCAATGTGTCTTTGGATTCCAATGTCATATTTTTTTGCCCTTTGTGAGAACACTTTCCAGATATTTAAATTTTTGTACTTGATCTCCAATTCATAGTTTGCTTTTCTCTTGCTGCCAACCATATAGTCTTTGATGGTTATGGTAATCTGTTATTGAATCTGTTATTGATTCAACAATAATGATTGATGAGACAGAATAAATTTAAATAACTGGTTTTTGCCAATCATAATTAGTTAAAAAACAAAGCAAAATGGATTCCATTTCTTTTACAGGTTTTTTTTATTGATCCATTATGGTTTGGTTTAGGTAGTATTATAAGATTTTCTACTCCAGAGTTAAATAAATAATACTTTCTCATTTTTACAAATAAAGCATTTTTTGTTTTTGATGGGAGTGCTGGGTATCTTTCTTCTTGCTTAAAACATTAAAAAAAAAGAAAGAAGCCCTGTTAATGGTTATGTTAATATTTAACAAATCTGTTCAAGATTTCTGAGTTGATCCTTTGATCTTTACTGTAGGAATTTGCTATTGTCTATTGCTGTTTTTTCGGAGTTTCATATGTGTGTGTTGGTAAGGCAGAATTTTGTCTATTTGTTGTGGTTCCTAAGAAGAAGATAAGATTAAATGAAGATGACACTTTGTTTTCTGATTTTTGTTCATGTAATCAAAGGATTTGATTGCTTTTGCTTACAACCATCAAAGGTTTGTGTTGATAAATGGCTGGAAAAGAATGGGCCTTGGTTGTTCTTGGTGCCTGCCTCTGTGTTTGAATGCTCCACCCTCCCTCTCTGTCTGCACATTTATTTGCTGCCCTTTCTCTCTACATTTATTTGTCCCCTCCCCCCACTCAATTTATCTCTGCATACTTACGCCCCCGTTCATATTTGTCTCTCCCTCTCTCCCCTTTGTCTGTCCCTCTCTCTCTCTATCCCCTCCACATTTGTCTCTCCCTCTCTGTCTATTTTCTCTGCACATTTTTCTTTCCATATCTCTCAACCCTGTACATTTTTGTCACTTGCTCACATCCTCTGCACATTTGTTTGTCTCTCTCTATCTCGCCTGCACATTTGTTTGTCTCTCTCTATCTCGCCTGCACATTTGTTTGTCTCTCTCTATCTCGCCTGTACATTTGTTTGTCTCTCTCTATCTCGCCTGTACATTTGTTTGTCTCTCTCTATCTCGCCTGTACATTTGTTTGTCTCTCTCTATCTCGCCTGTACATTTGTTTCTCTTTCACTCCTCTTCCCTTACACACATTTCTTGTGTCCTCCCTCATTTGCTCTGTGCTTTACTGTCCCCCCTCTCTCTGCACATACATCTGTCTCCCCTTTTTCCCTATGCAGGTACACTCTTCTTTACAATGTCTCTGTGCGAATGTCTCTCCACACTCTGTGTATGCACATTTTTGCTCCCCCTCTCTTTTTGTATTTCCCTCTCCTCCCACATTTTCTTCCTGTGAGTGTGCATTTCTCTCCCCTTCCCCCTACCTCTGCACCCACATTTGCCTCCCTCTTGCTCTCTCCTCTTACCCACTCTCTTTTTTCTTTTTCACCCTCTTTTTATTTCTCTCTTTCCCTCTATTGCTCTCTCCTTCTCTGTGCTTATCTTTCCTCTTGATAATTTAGTTCTCTGTACAAGCTTGGTTTTAACTTGACTTTTGTTAATTTATTAAGGAAAAAAATGATTTCTGCTTCTTATGACCTCATTTTTTGCTGGCAAGAGAACGAACTTGGTGTTGATCTTTCATAGTAAAAACAAAACAAATATGGTTTCTCCATTTCTTTTTTATGACCTGTACCAGGTGCAATCTCTATTTACAAGCAGCCATAATGGGCTCTACCTGCTTTATCTGGAACACCTGGATTTCAATCTGCTTTGCTGTGGACCCTTACCATTCTGTGTTTATTTTTAAACGGCTGCCAGCACTCCCTTTGCAATGAGCTTCGATAATATAATTCCTGTTCACTTCTTGAGACAGTAGTTACATTTTGGTAAGAGGGGAATTTTTTTTTTTTTAGAGGGAGTTGAGGAAAGGCAGAGAAGAGAGAGAAAAGTGAAGGGAGAGTGAATTAAAAATGAAAAGGATTGAAGGAAGAAAAATGTTTCAATAAAGTCGGACAGTAAAATTGGAAAAATGAAATGATGGAAAGATAAGGCAAATGGTAAAAGAATCAAATTCCTGTGGCTGAGATCATTATGGTTCTCTTACCATTTCCAGAGAACAGTGTTTCAGACTTATAAATACAGGCACATTTTAAGTTGAATTCTTACAGAAGTCAGAGCAGATACACATGAATACCAACTGCTGATTTTGAACCTTGGGTTGTAATTAACTGTTCACCTTCTCCAAATCGGTAGATTCCAACAAGCCTCAGGAGGCTTGTCAAACCTGCTTCTCAAAATAAACTCAACCATGTGGCTCAATATAAATCTTAAACAATTTCTACTCAGAAGTTATGCACTTCTCCCACCCAATATCAGAGGTTGTGTTTGTGATCAGATAAGACACCAACTTTATATATATATATATATATATATATATATATAAACTTCTGGTATGGCAGAGTACACTTTATCACTCAATTGCATCTCTGTCTTTGGATAGAGCACAAAAAATGAATGAGGGATGCTTGATCCCAGGGATTGCAACCTTGCAGCAGCACCTCCTACAATGCACCAAAGGGGGATGGTCAGTGGAATATTGATACCAGCATGATGTCAATTATGAAGACTGGGTAATTGTTGGCTATAGCCCAGTTGCATGTGTTTGTGTGCCCCATTTTAAATTGGCCTTTTATCTCCCAATTGAACAGTTCCCAAATCATTGAGACATGCCTCGTCCCAGAGATTCAAACACTGAGAGCACCCCCCTCATTGCACCAAAGAGGTGGCGAAGGGGGGGTTTCAATGGAATATTGACATTAGTGCAACAGTGGTCACAGAGACTGTGCAGTTTTTGTTCTCTGTCCATGTGTATGCACATGGGTACACCACTTTAAAAAGGCCATGTGCCATATCCCGCTACCGTCAGGGAGTGGAGTGGTGAGGAAACAAAAAGTTTGTTAGCTGCTGGCTGACAGGCAACATTTTTTCTCTCTGCTATGTTTCCGTTTTTGGAGAATACACAGTAATATTTGAGTAATGCCTGGTCCCAGTGATTCCAGACCTTTAGCAGAACCTCCCTCACTTTAATAAAGCTGAAGTGGGGGCAGTGAAATACTGACACCAGTGTGAGAGTGGTTGCAGGAACTGGGCAAGTATACATGCATAGGCACCCCCTCCCCCACATTTAGTGTGCCATATCCTGCCAATAGACAAGTAAATACTAAGTTGGTTAGATTCCTCAATAAAACTTTGCCAGTTGTAACTGATTTGTTCCTGTTATACTAACCTTACAGTTCTTACTTAGTAATAACTAGCAGTAGAGCCCGGCATTGCCCGGGGATGTAACAGTAAGAGGTAGATCAAGTATCGACCATCATAAAGACTGAAAAATAAAATTGACAAAGATTATTGTTTAAGGTTGATGGACACACATGCTTTAATTAGTTTTATTTTTTTGTTTGTTTCAAACAAAAACATTGTTTTCCATCGTTATGAGTCTACTGATTGAATATAATTTTATTATAAACAATTGTTTTGTAAATGGAATTTTTAAAGCATTCTGAATGTAAAGATAAAGAAAAAAAGTGTGCAAGACAATAAGAAACACTACCTGCTAAAAAAAAAAGTGAAGTTTTGTTGAAATTGGTTGAAAAATGTAGGAAATCCGATCCCATATATAAATGAACACACACACACACGCACACACACAACCAACCTGGGTTTTATAATAAGTATAACTCGATATTAATAAGTATAACTTGATATGAGTTGTCCCCCTTTCATTAATGCCTCTTAATCGTGTTTTCAAATTGATTTTGTGCAAAAACAATTGTGTTTTTCCAAATTTTGGTGCTGCCAGAACCACCGCAAGGTAATTTTATGTAGTCCTGTGAAGTTTTGTTGAAATCGGTTGAAAAATGTAAGAAATCTGATCCAATATATAAACGTACAGACACACACACACACACACAATCTGCGTTTTATAATAAGTAAGATTAATCAAACTAGCAGTACCTGTAAAAATTTCATGGTTTTCATATGTAAATGTTTTTGATGGATCCTAAATTAATGATCGATTAAGCTTCTTATAAGTTTCATGATTATAAAATACCTGTGGAATTTCTCCTATTGCCTTGTTAAATATTTGAGCTTAACTTCAGTAAAATATTACAATGAATGCAGGTCATTATTTAAAGAAGTAAGAGGGTACAAATGAAAAGATTCAAAGTAATAGTTTCTCTTGTACTTCTTGCTTGTGGAACTCTCGGCTTCTTAGTTTCCTGTCAACTATGATCTTCAAAACTTTAAATGCCATGTCAATTGTCATTTTCTGTCTTTTTGGATCCTGTTCTTTTTGTCTTTTCTTTGTTTCTTTCACTCTCAGTAACCCCCTTGTGTTGTAGTAGCTTTATTGCCTTACTTGGTGGTGAAATGATCTTCAAGCACTCATTCTCCTTATTTCTGCCCTTGTACCTTACTAAGCTAAAAAAAAGAAAAAAACTGGAAGAAATTTAAAAAATTACAAACAAAAAGACAAATGAGTAAAAAATGAGAATTGAAGAAGATGAAAAAAGAAGAAAACTGAGTTAACAAGAACGAAATTTGCAGAGGGGGGGAAAATAAGATATGTAGAGGTT
>CAHIKZ030001003.1:330000-397500 GCA_903632075.3 Acanthosepion pharaonis | reverse complement strand
ATAAATTCATGTCTTTTTGTGTGAGAATGTAAAAGTATACTGACAGGTAAATAACATTGCAACACTGAGTATATATCAATTTATGCAAGAATAAACATACAGGTAATATAGCTCGATTGCAGTATATCCCCTTGGGGGTGTGTGTGTGTGGGGGGGGTAACAAAGGCCTGTTCCCTTGCATTAACATGATTGTATAGGTGTTGGCTACCATTCTGCAATATATTCTTTCCAGCCTTTTTCAACTGTTGAAATCCAAAGTTGCATTGGGATAGTGAAAGTGGCCTTCCAAAAGCTAAGCAAAGTATTAAGAAGCAGGAAAATTTTGTTAGAAACAAAGAAAAGACTGCTGAACATATGATATCAGTCCTCTTGTATGGGAGTGAATGCTGGACAATTTCTTCACTGATGAAAAAGAGAGTTGAAGCAACAAAAATGTTGGATGCTGAGAATGCCATGAACTGAATATGTGAGCTATGACAAAGTTTTAGAGAAAATAGAAACAAATAGGATATTCATATACACTATTTACATTATTCAGACTATTGTCCTCATCTTTGTCACCATATTTATTACAACGTTTCGGCCGTTGTATGCTTCAGCCTTCTTCAGTTGGTTGAAATGTCGAACAGAACCCTTTATTTCACTCATTGGGGTAGACTGTTCTAGTTCTATGTGCCATGTTTAATGTATGTCAGTTATCTCCTGTTAATTCCCCTCTCTTTAGTTCTCCACTGCTTTAACCGGGTATTGAACTCACACTGTTTGGGTCCTGTCACTGGATCTAACCAATGCCTTTATCCACTGTGCCATGTGTTGGAATTAACAGGAGATAACTGGTAACTGACATCCATTAGACATAGCATGTGGAACTAGAACAGTCTACTCCAGCGAGCGAAATAAAGGGTTCAGTTTGACATTCCAATCACTTGAAGAAGGCTGGAGTGTACAACGGCCAAAATGTTGTGATAAATATGGCAACCAAGATGAGGATAATAGTCAAAATAATGTAAATAGTGTACATAATACCTCATCTCAGAAATATAGACGAATACTGAAGGATATTTATACTTAACACGAGGAAAGAGGACTTGAAAAATTTGACACTCACAGGATATACTAAACTTCTTCAATATAACATTTAATCTAAACAAAACATACAGAAAAACAAACAACAGCAACAACCCTATATACATTGATAAAAACTTCAACCACCTTCTTAACGTATTCAAGCACATATCCATAAAAAAAAGAATATCAACAAATTCCAACAACATAAAAATATTCATTAAAAAAAAACATATGAAACAGAATTAAGAAATAGCGGTTATCTGAACTAGAAACTCAGAATATATAAATGAAAATAAACACAATAGAAAAAGAAACATAATCTGGTTCAACCCACCCTACATTAATACAATAAAAACAAAAATTAGAAAAATATTCTCCAAAATAATTGAAAAGCATTTCCCCAAACACAACAAACTATCAAAAATAATCAACAAAAATACAATAAAAATCAGTTTACAGCTGTATGGATAACATGGAAAAAATAACCAAACACAATAAAAAAAAAAAAAATACTCAACAAAGAGAATAATGACTACAACATAAATCAGCAGAACAAGAACAAATGCAATTGGTGAAATAAAAACAATTGCCCACTTAACAACAAATGCCTAACCAACAATACACATAAAATCACCATAACAAACAACAAAAAATGTGGCATAAAAAACTTAAATCGGAGTTACAGAAACAGCCTTTAAAGAAAGATTTAATAATCATCAAACCTCATTTAAAGCATAAAAGTACAAAAACAACACAACACTTTCAAAATACATATGGAGCCAGAAACAAAGTAACATCATTACCAAGATTAAATGGGAAATTATAAAAAAAGCAGCCCCATGCAGTAGCAATAGTAGAAACTGTAAATCACCTTAAAGAATCAAAATAACTTATTGAACAAAAGGAATGAAATAATGGGGAATGTAGACATTGAAATAAGCATCTACTTTGCTACCTAAATACTAATATAAAAAGAAAAGAAAGAAATACAATACAAAACACAATTTCATCACAAACACAAACCACCATAACTAACACTTAATCTATACCAATCCCAAACACAATCAGCCCAGAAAATATTAACCACAATATCAACAAATAATAACCAACAAAATAATACCCAATCATACAAAAACACAACTACACTCTTGACAAAATGCAAAAAACACACGAATGCTCTTCACAACACAAGCAACATCAACGAAATAATACCCAACCACACAAAACACAAGTAAATTACCACAACTACACTCTTTGCAAAATGCAAAAGCATCCAAATGCTAAATATTTATAAAGTGAAAAATAGAAAAAAAAAAAAACAAAAACAAGAAGAAATATAGGAGTGCAAATGTACAAACACATCCACATGCAAATATTATGCACATATTCTTTCAGAGACTTTTTACAAATTCTTCCTTTATAATCTTTGATTTATTCTTTCCTTCTTTCATTGGACAGTAGGATGCATGGGTAGAATGAAATAGACATCAATGTTGCCTTACCAGAAGAATTCTTGGTGGTGGGGAGGTAATTTATTTGATGCCCCTGAACTCCTTGAAGTTTCCTGACCAATATTTTAAATACTGTTTTTGTTTTAAATCTATTGATTCAAGAAAAGAAGCTTCTGTCAATTTAAAAATTTTATTCTGTCATAATCCCCCCCCCAAAAAAAAAGGTTTCTTGACTGAATTGTGATTAAGTGTAAATAGTGTTTTTTTTTTTTTTTTTTTTTTTTTGAGTTTATTAATATAATTAAAAAGAAAAAAATAATAATAATGTTGTCAACTTAAGTGATTCAGCATGATTTAAAAAAAGAAAAAAAAAAAAAAAAAAACAAAACTTAATCTATAGCTCTGCAAAAAAAAAGTCCCAGGGACTCACTACATTATAAACCTATCACCATCACTGTGTTTGCTTGTGTGTACACACACACACACATATATATATATATATATATATATATATATATATATATGGATTGATGATGAGTTTGTCACAAACTCACACATCAATTCAACTAAATATGTTAGCTCTATCAGTGATATTGAGTGCTTTCCAATAAGTACTGCATATACAATATATAAATATATAAAAATTGTATATATATATATACACACACACACACACACATTATTTATATATATATATATATATATATATATATATATATATATATATATATATAAAAAATACTGAATTCCAGTCAAGTTCATTATATTTACTTGTATGCTAATACCCTTGAAAAAGGAAATGAATCCACCTCTTCTCTCCCAGCTATGAGTAAATAGCAGGACAGATGGGGTCCTATACCCTTGGGTGGCAAACAGTTTAGGAGAAGGATAATCTGAATTCTAAACCTGCAGAGGGTTATCTGAATTCAAAACCTTTGGAGGGTTGATTGGGTGCTTCTGGCATATTGTACACCAGTTCTGTATTCAGTTCTCCTGAAAATGATATGTGTGGCTCGTCTGGTTGTTGGTTCTAAGAACTGAACTGCTTGATCCTCATACATCAAAACCAATGGGAGAGTCCAGTATATAATACACACACACACACACACACACACACACACACACATTTTGTTTAAAATTTGTTTGGATAATTCCTTCACAATTCTTTCATTCTTTATATTGTGATAATCTTGCAGTTCATTCAGACATTTGATACCCAAACTGTTTTCTTATTTACGTACATGTAAAGTCTGGCATTTGTGTTTAGTACCAATTCAAAAAGAAAATAGGTGTCATGTCAGTTTCTGGGACATGACCCTGTTTTGATAAACTCACTATCATCTGCAGTTTATTGTCACTGAGTTTAATGTTGTTGTTGTTGTTGTTCACCCCCACCCCAGAGCTCAACATTTCAACCAATGAAAAATATTGTCACTGAGTTTAATGTTGTTGTTGTTCACCCCACCCCAGAGCTCAACATTTCAACCAATGAAAAATATTGTCACTGAGTTTAATGTTGTTGTTGTTCACTCCCACCCCAGAGCTCAACATTTCAACCAATGAAAAATATTGTCACTGAGTTTAATGTTGTTGTTGTTCACCCCCACCCCCCCAAGAAAATATTGTCAACATTTCAAAAATGAAAATATTGTCACTGAGTTTAATGTTGTTGTTGTTCACCCCACCCTCAGAGCTCAACACTTCAACCAATGAAAAACTTTGTACCTCTGTAAAGTTAACTTCAAAATGGAACCACCAAGAAAATATAATTGATTTTAAATAGTTTATCTTTCTTTAACATTGTATTTATAAAGTGATGTAATGAATATGCATACACCTGGGTTACCCCTCACAGTAATATGATTGGCTTGTGTCAGCCATAAATACAGACTGATGTGGAGGTACATGGAGGACGACTATTGCCTACGATGAGGACCAGTCCATTACAGTTACCTGCTAGATTGTCCTAACCAGTTACAGTAGTCAACAACCACTTTGCTACTTCGAACAAATATATCCCTTTCTGGGACATATCATAAAGGATGAAAGCAAATTTAAATAAACATACTTTGTCAATAATCAATATTTGAACCGAAAAGTTTGCTTTTTTTTTTTCCTTTTATAATTTCACCACAAGAAAGGCAACAATGCCACTAGTATGCAAAGGGGGTTACAAGGAAAAGAATGTGAGTATAGGAAGGATTGAGGAAAGGATGAAAGATAAGAGGGATTCGAGACAGAAGATGGTGATTGACATTGCATTTAAATTTTTGAAGATTGTAGTTATCAGGGAAGCAAGTAAACAGAAGGCAGTTCCACAAGCAGGAAGTGCCAGAAAAAAATCTGTTGAAGTAGAAGTAACAGTTGCATTTAGCTATTTCAGCAGTAAATGTGTGGGACTTAGGTGCCAATCTAGTAGCATGCTTAAATTCATGTAGTTTTCATTTTCAGTTCTTTTTAATGTTTTTCATTTTTAATTTCTGTCTGAATTTCCAGAGTGAGGAATTATTGTTTTTGTACCCTGATTTATTGGAACTTGTGTTTTCGTCTTTGCTTTTATAGCCATGATAGCCGACCTAGATCAACGTTTCTCAACTAGTGCATCTGGGAACGCTAATGTGCTCTGAAAGTTAGCTACATGTGCCCCAGGGTAACAGAAGAGTAATTTATGAATTATTTTTATAAATTTAAAAAATAAATCTTTATTTATATAAAGTTAGAAGCCTCAAGACTTTGCCACTTGATATTTTAAACTGGATGCTAAATTCCTTAATCTTTAAAGAGGAGTGGATAATACTTTCCCTTTTGCCTGCTTCAAGGGATTTAATAAATCAGTCATTATCAGCCTCTCTAAAATATAAATTGCAGATTCTTCATAAATCATTTTAAGAGAAAAGTGTACTGCTAATTTTTGGGGGGGTATGCTAAAATAAAAATGACAACCATTAAAACTAATTTTCTTCCTTACCAAAGCACATCAAGCACAGGTTTCATACAAATATACTTAAATATACAATGGTTTGTTTTGTTTTAAGGCATATCAACACCTCAATGGGTTATTTAATGCTGACAAGATTTTTATTACTGGTAATATTTTTTTTCAAATATGTATAGCTGGTAATATTTTTTTCCTTCAAAAATGTATTGCTGGTAATAATTTTTCTTCATAATTTTATTCCTGGTAATAATTTTTGACAAAGTATTTCTGGTACTGAAACCTATTTTCACACTTTTATAGTGTTTTGACCTCAGTTTGGGGGTTAACTATTTGCCCATAGCTGGGACCCCTAACAGGTGTTACCACCCCAGGTTAGGGTGGAGCTGGGAACATCAGCAATTAAGAGGTGGTTCTACACTCCTCAAAACTTCCTGATCAGTGGCCTTTGTATTGGACGTAGTTTATCATCTTACCCAGGACGAAATATACAGTGTAATGTCTTACAAATAAATGCTTATTTTAGGAGACTTTTTTTATTTTCCTTTTTTCAAATTTCATAACTAATTTAAAGTGTACCCCAGAAGTTTTTTTTAAAAAAGAAAAAAAGGTGGAGAAACATTAATGATTATGAGTTGGTTAAGTTATCTGGTTGTTGTAATGTCCTTTCCTGGTGCAGGCAATGAAATTCATATACCCTGGTTTTGTAAAAAAGCAGAAATGGCATCACATGAACTATAAAAATGCACACCTCAGCTGATCCTGGGTTAAACCTGGTCAGCAATGACCAGATGATATGACCCTTGCCACATACCACCTATACCAGAAGATGATTTGATTCTCAGGGTTGTAGGACGATGAGTTGATTGCAGGGTCAATCACACACTGGTTGATACTGTCACTGGTCAACAGGTTGTTGGTAGCTGGCCACTCTAGTCCACACTTTCCTCCACCCATGTTGTGTTTCTTGATCACAGAGCAGTAGAGATTGAGTATCATGAGTAATCATAATGCTGGTCCGAACCATAGTGAAGCTGTGTTATGAAGGAAAATAAAGAAATGTTCTCACAGATGAAATAAAAATGAAAGATTCTTTGGGTCAATTTTTGATTTGGTTTATGTAGTTCTTTGCATAAGAAAATTAACTTTTCCCACTAAAATCTCTATAGTGACATTTTGCTTGCTGGTGCTAATTCTTGGAACAGGGCTCAAAGTCGGAGGTTCTCTTGGCAGCAAGTCACATGGATTTCACTAGCACCTTTGTCTGCTCTTTGTCTCTTGTCTCTCTCTGGGTTGTCTAAGTGTTCTACTTATACTGACTTTGACCCAAGACAGACTGACAGTATTTGGGGATATGGTGATTTCCCAGGTTTCTATATTGATTTGAACAAGAGTTGTTTGTTGTCTGGTTCGCTATATTTTCTTTCCAAATTTGGGAGAAACATTTGCCCTACTTGTGGTGGTTGCAGGTATCACCCCACCCTTATAACTCATTCCTTTTCTTATTTATGCCTCGCACCATTACTTCCAAATGACTGGAGGTAATTTCTCCTTCTTCCTCCGCCTCTCTTTCATCAAAGACTGCCACTTCAGCTGTCTCTTTGACAAATCTGATTTTTAAACCAAGTGAATGCAATGTTATTCTGTACATTTAACCCACTTCGACTGTTTCAGTTCATATTTTAAATTTCCTTTACCAGCATCACATAGTGTCACAAAACAAATTAAGGATTAAATGATATGATTTTTGTTACTGTGGTATGGGCATCAAAATAAGAAAATTCATACATTTCCCAAGTATATTTGTACATAAGTAAATGTAATGAGCTTGACTGGAATTTGAACTCAGCCCTCTGATTCCTCAATCTGAACTGCTATCCATTACTCTGTCTGTCTCTCTCTCTCTCTCTCTATATATATATATATATATATATATATATATATATATAAAAAAAAAATGATAGTTATTATTATTCATTTTTACTGAGTATTTCTTTCATTTCAATTTTAGTTGCTTTTTATTATAATAATGGTTGACATGCTTCATTTAATAAAAATTCAAGATAATATGAAGGGGTACTTAAAAGTTCTCAGTCTGATCAAGAATGCCCCCCTCCCAAAAAAATTTCTGTTTGCTCTTTTGGGCAAATTTGGGGAAAGTGGGTTAGGTTAAAAACTTTTCAACATCCCCTTGTGTTACTACTACTACTTCTTTCTGCCGTGCCCCTTCAGTGCATGGATGATCTTGGCTCCCATGATGTTCTAACACTTGTGACACTTAGCCAAGCCTATCCACCCCATTCTGCCATACATTCACACAAGCTCATTAGATAGGTGACCTGCTGCCTTCCCCTGTACCTCTTGCTTTCAATATGACCTGTGAGTATCAAATTCTCCAAACCTTCCTTCCTTATTATGTATCCAAGAAATTTCGGCTTTTCCTTTCTGATTCTAACTGTCTTTGTTGTTTCCATTTTCCTTAAGACATCCTTGTTGCATATAAATTCATTCGATAGTATTCTCAGCATCCTTCTGTAGAACCATAGTTCTGTTGCCTCTTGTTATCACTTCATCTGCAATATGGGATGAAGAATGTTTAAATGGTGAGGTTTGGTTTCTTGCCAAGTGTAAATCTCTTGGAGCTCAAGTAGTAGTGATTCCTTAGGCAAATGAGATGTGCATGTGAATTTTGCCGAGAGCTTATGCATTAGTTTACAATCTATGATGATTACTAATGGTGGAAGATTGATGGTGAAGAAAAGCAACTAAAATTAAGATGAAAAGAAATACTTGTCAAAAAAACAAAAAAAAGAAAGTAATAGTTGAGATTGCATCATGTAATAAAAATTCAAGATATATTACGACTAATGGCAATAGAATGAAGGTCTGAGTAATTGTGATGAAGGATACATGAAGTTAAACTGAAAAGAAATCCTAATTGAACACTAATAATAGTTGACAATGCATCATCTAATAAAATTCAAGAGATATTACTTGTTTACATGTAGACTATTGTTTTCATTTTTGTTGTTGTTATCACAATGTTTCACATGTGCACTGCGGCCTTCATCAGGTGTATGTCAATCTGAATAACCTACAAGGAATTTTGAGAAATCCTAATTGAATAGTAATAATAGTTAACAATATTTTATCTGATAAAAACTGAAGATAATATTGCTTACTAATGACTGTAGACTGAGATGAAACATTAAGATGAAAGAAATACTCGTCTAACATTAATGGTTGGCAAGATTTTATCTAATAAGAACTTAAGATATTTCAACTGCAAATATTACAAGCATTAATGAAGCATCTGAAATTAAAAGGAATATTATATAAGAAAATTAATTTCGTTTGACAATGTTTCATTTAATTTAAAAAAATAGTTATAGAATGAAGACAGATGGATTGTGATGAAAAGCAAGTAAAATTCTAAAAATTGAAAATACTTGTAAAATATTTTTAATGGTTGACAGTGTTTTGTTTAATAATAAATAAGTCACTATGAAAACTTTTCATAATTTTGACTCAGTTGTCTACCTTTGATTTTTTTTTTTAGTAAAACACATTATCTGATTGTTAATCTTTCTATCATTGAAATTGCCAAAGACTTAAGTTGTTAAATCTAAAAGAAAAAAAAAATCATTAGATGCTTAAACTTAATTCACATTTAAAATCAGTTCAAGTTATTTGAACACCAATAACCAATAATGTAAATAAGGTTTGCCTTTACAGAGGAAATGGAAGAAATTTGTAATATTTGCTACTTTGGTTGAAGAATCAAATTTCTTTGAATCTTATTTTAAAATTTAGATTGACCATGTTTTAAAATCTTGAGCTCTTTGAAACTAAGGCTTCAGACATAATGGCATATTTTTACATATTACCCTATTTTAGAAGCCAGTAAAATGTATAATTAAGTTAAAAAAAATAAAGGAAAGGTTCTGCAAACTTTTCACTCTAATGTATTATAACTAGGAAGTTAAATACCAAAGTCAGAAATGGACAGCTATGAGTTTTAATGACTTGATGCTTGAAAGGCATGCTTTTTTTTTTTTTTATAAAACAAATAATACTATACAAATATGACACTACATTCATTGGTATTATGGCATTGTTAGTTGGGGTCAAGAACACATTGATTACACCATCCTGGGTATGACGATAAACTACATCTGCGTCCAGGGTAAGACAATAAACTATGTCAGGGTAAGATGATAAACTATGTCCAACAGCAAGACCTCTGATCAGGAGGCTCTGAGGAGTGTGGAACCACCTTTTAATTACTGCTGTTCCCAGGTCCACCCTGACCCGGGGTGGTAGCACCTGTTACAGTCCCAGCTATGGGCAAATAGTTAACCCCGAAACTGAGGTGAAAAGCATTATGAAAGTGTAAAAATAGGTTTTGATACCAGAAATACTTTGTAAAAAACTTATTACCAGAAATAAATTTTTGAAGGAAAAAAAACTATTACCCTGAATACATTTTTGAAAATAATATTACTAGCTATACAATTTTGAGGAAAATTTTGACAAAACAAAAATATTACCAGGAAAAAAAAAAATGTTGTTGGCTTTAAATGACCCATATGCTGTAAAACAAACAAACCAAACAACACTGACTACATTCCTGTGCCAAGGGGTAACCTTCCCCTCACAGAAAGTTGCCACTAGTTTACTGTACCTATGTCTACTTTTCTTTACTCTTGTGCAAACCAAACCTATGTCCATCTCTTGCATGACAGAATTTATGCATTAAATAAACTGGAAGAAGTTGAAATGTCATCAAACAAACCAAACCAATAGTATTATGAATAGGGGGCTGTCCAGTTTTGAATTCAAATTTTCCTTTTCTTAGACTGGTTGCCAAGCAAGGCATTGAGAGCCCAGGCTACCTTACTGTCTAACCAAGGGATCAGAAAGTCCTGGCTCCCAGGCCACATCCAGCCTTCAAAAGATTTTTGTCCGGCCCTCCAACTTAACACCTGGACACTAATTATCTAATTAATTTGCAGAGCAAGTGGCAGAAAAACATCAGTTGGAGTTAATTGATTTACAATGTGACAAATGTTTGAAATCAAAATTTAATTCTGAATCCACTGCTTACTTCTACAAGAAGTGTTTTTTGTCAAGTAGGAAATATAGAAGCCGCTTGAATAATGCGAAAATGATGGTATTATTTGTAAGTACATGTGCTTGTGAACAACTTTTTTTGAAAATGAAATATACTAAAAGTTGTTTAAAAACAAGATTAGGGGATGACCACCAGAATGATATTTTGTTCATTTCATCGACAAATATTTCACCTGATGTGAAGACGTTATCAAATAATAAGCAGAAACAAGTGTCTCATTAAATAATTTGCCATTTCTAACTGTATTTTGTTTGTAGTAAGGAATTTGCATTTTTTTGTTGATTGTGTTGTTATGCTGTTATTCCTGCAGTAAAATAAGGAACTTTGTTTAAATAATACAACATTAATTTTGTTGTTTTATCTTTAAACCTCCAGACCAAGGCAGCCTTCTGGATGGAGTGGTCTGAGGTTGAGACAATTTATTATAGTACATTTGATAGCATGGCTCTACTCCAAGACACTGCATAGCTGTCTGGCTCACTCTCTCCAAAAGGTTGCCAATCCCCTGGCCTCACCCATACACTGTGGGGTTGAAGAGAAGACAAGGATTCATGTTTTTCTTCCAAGGGGAATTAGTATAAAATAAATATACTATTTCAACTGGTATTTTCACATTGTTATATCACCTGCACATTTCTAATAAATGGACCAAAAATAAATTAATTTTGAACTGGGCCAAAGAGAAAACATGGATGAAGTTTTAGTTACAGTTGATGTCAAATCCAACAATTTAGAAAAAAAAAATCCTTGCTAAAATGGCAAGGTGAGCATCTTCCCATTGAAGGTGATAATTATCCTTATTTTTTCAAAATTGTTCAATTGCTAATGACTAGTATTAAGCTTTGTAGAACTAACAGTTCCAATTTTACCTGATTGTGTGTGGGTTGGAGGGAAAAAATAACAAAATGTGTAGAGGATATATTGTATCATTGAAAATTGAAGACTTGATTTTTGCAGATATTTTGAGGATCCTGCTGACTTTTTGCAGGAGATTTTAACTTTACTGAGAATTTGTAATTCTTTTTCTTTATCACTTTAGGCAATGGAGCCTCTTAGAAAAAAAAGGAAAGACTTAGACAAAAAAAAAAAAGGAAAGTCTTAGACAAAAAAAAAAAAAAAGGAAAGTCTTAGACTTAGACAAAAAAAAAAAAAAAAAAAAAAAGAAAGTCTTAGACAAAAAAAAAAAAAAAAGAAAGACTTAGACAAAAAAAGGGAAAGACTTAGACAATTAAAAAAAAAAGGAAAGACTTAGACAATTAAAAAAAAAAAGAAAGACTTAGACAATTAAAAAAAGGAGAAAGACAATTAAAAAAAAGGAAAAATTAAAAAAAAGAAAAGACTTAGACAATTAAAAAAAAGGGAAAGACAATTAAAGGAAAAGACAATTAAAAAAAAAAAGGAAAAGACTTAGACAATTAAAAAAAAAGGAAAAGACTTAGACAATTAAAAAAAAGGAAAAGACTTAGACAATTAAAAAAAAAGGAAAAGACTTAGACAATTAAAAAAAAGGAAAAGACTTAGACAATTAAAAAAAAAGGAAAAGACTTAGACAATTAAAAAAAAAAAGGAAAAGAAAGACTTAAAAAAAGACAATTAAAAAAAAAAGGAAAAGGAAAAAAAAAAAGACTTAGACAATTAAAAAAAAGAAAAGACTTAGACAATTAAAAAAAAAAGAAAAGACAAAAAAAAGGAAAAGGCTTAAAAAATTAAAAAAAAAAGGAAAAGGCTTAGACAATTAAAAAAAAAAGGAAAAGACTTAGACAATTAAAAAAAAAAGGAAAAGACTTAGACGATTAAAAAAAAAAGGAAAAACTTCGACGATTAAAAAAAAAGACTTGGACTATAAAATTTCCAGTTTCTTTTGCCTCGTGATTTTATTGTTGGAGATTAAGGTCAAATTGTTTCTCTTATTGGGAATTACAGCATACATTTTCTTTTGTAGCCAGGAATCTATGAATTTGGAATTCAAAATTCTTGTGCAAAACCAGGATCTGTTGGTACTGGCAGAAATCCAAGATCTATTAATCTTCTGGGCAGGGTGCCTTTATTTTTAGGAAATGAAACATTATATCAAATATCTAGCAGTCAGCAAGCCTGGATTCTTAATTCCATATTTATTTCTATCAGAATTTTTCTTCTTTAACTCTTACCCAACTTCCAATTATGTTGCTGATGATAGTTACCAAGGGAATGGTGTGGTCTCACAGGAGTTGTGAGTGACATGGTCTGTCATCAGTAACTTGGGAGTAACATGGTTCATCTTGGTGGTTGCCAAGTCTGCTGGCAGTTGCCATGAGAATGATATGGTCTGACTGGAGTTGCTTGTGAGTGACATGGTCAGTCATCAGTTACTTGGGTGTAACATGGTTCATCTTGGTGGTTGCCAAGTCTGTTGGCAGTTGACAAGGGAATCCTGCCAAGAGACAATTCTCTTTTTTTAAAAAAAATTTCTTTAATATCCTCAAATAACTTGCATGATTCCAAGGCTTGACTATATATGGAAGCTTGGCTAAAGATACTTAATCCCTTATCTCTCAGATCTTGATTGTCAATTGTATTTTCTTTTTCTTGTAGGGGCACCAAATTTGTTGGGGGCAGAGGCATGTCTTTAATGGCCTTTGCTTGAGTAGGATCTGGTCATCTTCCTTTTTTTCGTTGATTATCTGACCTAAATATTTAATCTTGTCCAGAAAGAATTGACATTTCTGTTCACTGATTTTGAAACCGTAATCATATAGTCTCTGAAATTCTTCCTGAATCAGTTTTACTTGCTGTATTTTCAGAGCACCCTTAATTTTATCATCTATGTAAGTGGCAACATTGTCTAGTCCAGTCAACATCATATCCATTATTTGCTGGAAAATATCTGGGGCTACTTTTACACCAAAGGGTAATCTTTTAAACTTGTAGTCTTTTATGCGTATCAATAGTCAATAACTTCTGGCATTCCATATCCACTTCAATTTGAAGATATGCCTCAAATAGGTCAATTTAAAAAAAAATAAATTTAACACTATTTGATTTGGCAAATATATCCTTTGGAGTAATTAGGGGGATATGCATGTGGCAGGAGGTAGTCATTCAATCCAGTTGAAAAATCTGCACATAACTGTATCTTAATATTTTTCTTTCTAATATAAATTGCTGAGTAATCCATTTTTTTAATAATTCTGTGGTTTTCTAATCTGTCCAGTTTGGTGCTAATAATATCCAATGCAGCAAAAGATATATTTCTTTTAGGCTTAAACACTGGTACTGCATTTTCTTTTAATTTAAAAAAATGCCTTTGACTTTGTACATTTTCCCAACTCATCTGAGAAAATAGTCATCGATTTATTTTTTAGTTTACTCATTGTTTCTTTCAATGTAATCTTTTTCTCTGATGAACAATCAATTTTTCCACAGAAGGAATCGGCCAATTCTATAGTTCAAATAATTCTAGCCAATTGACACCTAGTAAATTTGAGTTAGAATTTTTCAATATGTGAACATCTGCTTTAGTTTTACCTGCAAAGTTAATGTTACACGTGATTTTTTCAAGAAAAATTAATTTCTTGTCCAATATTCCTCTTGCAACTTTGTTAGTTTTTCTCAAGTTCAGTCAGTTATGTGCCATGTATGATACCTGCTTAGGTGATCATGTATCTTTCGATACATGACTGATGAGGCAGATTTTTTCCTGCAGTAGGTTGCTTTTCTTTCTACAGTAGACCAGTTGCTACCCAAGGCTATGGAACCTAGTCTGTCTTGCTATTTACCCATAGCTGAGAGGAGAAGAGGGTTCATACCTTTCCAAAGGTATTAGCACGTAAGTAAATGTAATGGATTCGAACTCGGCCCTCCGATTCCTCAATCCAAGCCGCTATCCATTACTCCATCATATCTCCTCCTTTCTCAAGTTAGGCTTGCTAATTCTGTTACAAGTTTGTTCATCAATAATTGTAATATCACTACCGGTGTCCAATTGAAATTGCACCATAGCATTATTCATTTGTACTGTCACAAATTTTCTATTATTTCAACTTTATAGCAAGTTAATTTGTGTATTTCTTTTGCTTTTGGACTTGCAGTAGCTTCGTTTGTGACTTATTTTTCCATAATTAAAACATTTTTTGGTTTTCAATGGACAGTCCTTTTTGAGATGAAGTATACTACAGCTATAGCATGAGTTAAGTTTGCAGTATTTTTATTCTGAATTTTTTCTTTTGGTGTTACTGCCTTTTTTCTATACATTTATAATTCTGTCATGCCATTTTGCTTGATTTTCACTGTGTCATGCCTTAAATTGGCAGTTTTTTGATGCTCTTCTGCAACAGAAGAATTTAACTTTGAATCCTGTTCATTTTTTGTAAGTATTCAAGAGTATATTTTTGCATTGTTGCTTGATGTCAGACCTTTAATGAAAATTAAACATTTAAATCTGTCTGGAGTTAATTCATCCAGTTTAAATTTCTCACACTCACTGTTGACTTTACTGGTATATGTGACAAAATCTTCATTTTCATTCTCGGTAAGGTTCATGCACTACCAACATGTATAAAACAGTGAATTCTTTTCAGCAAAGATTTTTGATAATATTGATATTGTTTTGTTAAAGTACACTTTCTCAGGAGTATTCGGCAAAATGAAATTCAGATATTTTTCATGTTCAGCAGGGCACAATTTTTGTAACAGAATGCATACCTTTTTCCATCTGACTTCTGAAGTATGATAAGAAAGTAATGTTTACTTCTGGTATGTAATGAAATTCACTAATTGAATTAGCAATTGAGTCTGGCAAAAACGAAATTGACGTATTGTCTGTTCTTTGTTTTTCCAGGATTGCTTTTATCTGTTCTTAATATTCAATCTGTTCCTGTTGCATTTGTTGTAATAATTGCTGAATAAATATCTTCAGTTTTTCTATAGTGTATTTAGTTTGTACTTAGTTTTATTTAGTCTTTAACTAGGAAGAAAAGCTTTTGTTTTTCCTATCATACGGCTCTGAAGTTATCAACTTACGTGTTGCGCTATGAATATACACAAAATCCACCAAAATTTTTCCCCATGAATTTTGAATTTTGCCAGCTATTTATGCTAAGTGAGGGGAAAGTATTTTTTTTGTGTGTGTGAATTCAAATTCTTGTTGCCACTGTTATGTCTTCATTGTACTGAAAAAAGATAACACAATCAAGAAGTATTATGATGCTTCATGTCGATGTAGTCTTGCTAAAATAAGTAGTAAGCAGGTAAGCTAGATCTTTGTATTTGGATGAGTTCAAGTCCTCTTCTGGAGAGGTGTGTTCATCTCCATAACACTTATTTGCATGTATTGAATTATATACAGAAGTGGCCATAATATAAGGAACGGAAACAACAAAGACATAAATATGTGTATTACTTAAAAAGTAATGCATGATTAGCAATGAAATTTTTACCGAATAAAGATTCGGGTGTAATGCATAAATATTATACAAAGTTACAAAAATTTACATAATAGTTTTTTTTTTAAATAAAGATTAAATGGAACAAAGGAAATAAGCTACTGGACAAAAGTTAAGGAACGATCTTGTTAATACTTGATTGTGAACAAAATATCAATAAAATTTAATATTTGATAAACATCCCCTTATTTTCAATGACTTCTTTTTAAGTAATACACTTATTTATGTCTTTGTTGTTTCTGTTCCTTATATTATGGCCGCTACTGTGTATATGTATATATATGTGTGTGTGTATATATATATATATAAAAAACAAAAGGAAAACTTAGCTACTTTATCAAGGCAAATATGAGGATTTTATTTTCTGACAAGTATTTATATACAAGACCAAAGATGTTATTGGTTTTCAAAATTTTTAGTTATAGGAATTCTTATGCATCTTCATCAGGTTAATGGAAAAGTCAGGCAAGTTCATGGACATGAGGTGATACAATTCAATGTCTGATAAAATCAATGTCTTTGCTCTTGTATTCAAATACTTGTCAGAAAATAACATCCTTAATAAAGTCTCTCAGAAGACGAAACACATCGGCTAAGTTTTCTTTTTGTTGTTATTCACATTGTCCTTTACAGATATACTCTATCAGAAATTTTTACACACACACACACACACACACATATATATATATATATATATATATATATATATATATATATATATATATATATGCAAGTATGCAGAAAATTGGAAGGTAAATAATCCGGAGCTCCTTAGTATTTTGGTTTTTATTTTTAAGAAGACAGTGCTCCATATATAAGTAGAACTTATATTATAATACTTTTTAAAAATATGATTCCTTCGCTACATAAGAGTTCTCATGTTTCAAAAATGAGAGCCGAAACCATCAATATAATTATTAAATTTTCGCTTGAGGATGAAACGGGACCCAACACCTTGATTCAACTTAATTTTAATAATTGGCCACTCTAGGTCATCAATGTTTGTTGAATTCATTCCAGTATTTAACAGAATATACTATTGGTATAATTTATATGCTAAAATGATTCCTTTACTCTAACTATATAATTTTAAAAAAATCTCTAGCAAGGTATGTTCTTATTTTATTTTATTTTTTTCTAAAAAATAATGTGTGTATCTATCTCGAGGGTGTGTTTGTAAATATGTGTATGTGTTAATGTATCTCTCTGTCTGTAAATTTTATGTTTATGATCAGTACTTCTGACTGATATCATTATTTCCTCAACACTACCCCAGTCTCAGTTCTCACTTCACATAAGTTGCCAAGTTAAGGCTTTCTTTGATTTTTGCCAATGTTACATTGGGCTAAATTTAATTTACCCGTTTTCAATTGATACATTGTGCTAAAACACTTTATACTGTACAAAATAAATTATTTAAAATGGACATTTGAAAAGAATAAGTTAAAATAAAAATGTGTTCTTTGAAAAACAGGGAATACAAGCCATTAGAGATTTTAAAAAGATTATTTATAAAATTAAAGCAAGAAATACATTGCTTATTAAATGTCTACATCTCGGCTAGGGTTCAGATTTACAGAGCCTGACTAGCCATGTTAATTTTATTTTCTTCTTTTTTTTTTTACTTTCTGTTGTATAAGAGTAAGTATCATTGCCAACAATGTTGTTTGAAACTAGATCACCAATGAGTTACACGGGTGATTCCATTATTAAGTAGATCAAGCGATCATAAAGGAAGTGAATAAATAGGAAGTAGCGTGATAACTATATGTTCCCTGTTCACTCTTCTTGTCTATCCATTATTGCTATATGTTTACTCTCTCTACTACTATATGGATTATGATTCTCTTCTGATCAGTATACTATTTGGCAATTACTACTTGAACAAGTATTACTCGTGTGGATATTATTAGAAAGCGTTACTATTAGTACAGGCGTCTATGAAGTCTTGAATATAACGAGCTTATTTGGAAGTGATAACAAGATTTCACTTGAGATAGCAAAAGTGACAAGCGAGGCTGTCCAATATCACAAAACTTTTTGTTTTATTTTTTTCCTTTCTTTATTATTAAAAATATTAATGAAATGTATTTCGGTCAATATTTTGAGGCATGGAGTTAAGAGTTAATTTTTGATCCAACTGAAGTCAAGAATGAAAATGACGCACCATGAAAGATTTTTGTTGCATTGAAATAGACATACTTGAATGTTGGCTGAGCTTTGGTGTTATAACTTTTATTATTATATTTTTTTTTTTCTCCCTGTCCATTCATTCACATCATTTGTGACAGACTTTCTTCTCATAATTTGTTTCCCCGTTTACAGTTCTGATGAGAGGGGATGAAACCGGTTGACTTGTGTTTTTGTTTTAAAATTTATCATGGCCTATAGTAAAAAATTTCTTAACATAATATATATATATATATATATATATATATATATATTCATTCCTCTTTCTGCTATTTGTGAGGTAGGTAGGGGTGACTATTTTTATCCTTTTCTTTTAAATGACCAAATGTTTTTTTTTAGCCCAAATAAGCTGAAACTAAAAAGAATTTACATTCTTGGGCATTCATATAAATTCCTTTAACAGCATGACCCTAGAGACCAAAAAGAGATGAAAGTAAATAATCAGTGACATCTTTTTTTTTTTTTTTTATTGAAAATTCAAAGAATTTCACATCTCTTCTCAGCATCATTTTGATCTTTCACCACTAATTTTAATCAAGTGACCTATGTTTCTGATCCTGTTGAATGACTCTGTGTGATTATTATGTTGCTAAAATCTGTTTTAATTTTTCAATAATAATAATAAGGATATACTTCTCAAACTGTGTAGCAAAAGTAACTTGAAGAAGGTTGACAAATAGAAGGATTAAAAAATGTGACTAAAACAACCAAAATGAGGATACCAGTTTCAATAAAGTCTCTTGGAAATGCCCTCCTCTCACCCTGACAAATGATTTATCACTCAAATGTTTTTCTAAACTTACATGACAGCTGTTTATATCATGCACAAAATAACAAGCTGGGATGAAAGTTTTATCTTAAACTACTAATTTATTCTATGAGATAAAAGACAACATAACTTTATATATTTACCAGTTACTTAATAATTAGATATTTCATTGTCAGAGAGATGCATTACTCAACACCAATAAGCAGTCATACATTGTCTCAATCTAACAAGTGAATATTGCATATGTAAATAGAGGAGATCAAGTTGCTAATACAGTGTTTTTGTTAGCTTTATTTGGATATTTTTTTTCCATTTTAATGATTCAAAAAGAATTCTTTATTATGTATGACAATAGTTAATTTTTTTTTTTAAATGAAATGAATTTATTGAAAAAGTTTGAACAAAGTAACTATAAACAAATGTTATTTTTTTTTGTTTTTTTGCTGGAGAAAGCATTACCTCGTACCATCGCCAGTTAATTACCAGTTACTTAATAATTAGATATTTCATTGTATATATAACATGATAGTTAATTGTATTGATAAAGAAACCTTGATTACACATGCAGTAAATATGACCAAAGCAAGTGCAAAATTACTTTAAAAAATTGCTGCCATCTTTGATAAAATAGCTCGATCAATTTTTCATTTGAAAATATAAGCTAAACAACACTAGTATTAAACAGTTTAAATATTTTAATTAGTTTTAAATATTAATATAATATTAATATTAAAATAGTTTGATATATTTGTAATTTGAAAAGATAAGCAAACAAATACTAGTATTAAACAGTTTAAATATTTTAATTAGTTTTAAATATTAATATAATATTAATATTAAAATAGTTTGATATATTTGTAATTTGAAAAGATAAGCTAAACAACACTAGTATTAAACAGTTTAAATATTTTAATTAGTTTTAAATATTAATATTTTAATATTAAAATAGTTTTTCCATTTGTAATTTGAAAAGATAAGCTAAACAACAAGTATTAAACAGTTTAAATATTTTATTAGTTTTAAATATTAATATTAATATGTTTGATATATTTGTAATTTGAAAATATAAGTTAAACAACACTTATTTTTATTTTAATTAGTTTTAAATTTAATATAATATTAATATTAAAATAGTTTGATATATTTGTAATTTGAAAAGATAAGCTAAAACAACACTAGTATTTAAATATTTTAATTAGTTTTAAAATTAATAATAATATTAAAATAGTTTGATATATTTAATTTGAAAAAGATAAGCTAAAACAACACTAAAGTATTAAACAGTTTAAATATTTTAATTAGTTTTAAATATTAATATAATATTAATATTAAAATAGTTTGATATTTTGTAATTTAAGCAAAACAACACTAGTATTAAACAGTTTAAATATTTTAATTAGTTTTAAATATTTGAAAAGATAAGCTAAACAACACTAGTATTAAACAGTTTAAATATTTTTAATTAGTTTTAAATATTAATATTAATATTAAAATAGTTTGAATATTTGTAATTTGAAAATATAAGCTAAACAACACTAGTTTAAATAGTTTAAATATTTTAATTAGTTTTAAATATTAATATAATTTTTGATATATTTGTAATTTGAAAGATAAGCTAAACAACACTAGTATTAAACAGTTTAAATATTTTAATTAGTTTTAAATATTAATATTAATATTAAAATAGTTTGATATATTTGTAATTTGAAAAGATAAGCTAAACAACACTAGTATTAAACAGTTTAAATATTTTAATTAGTTTTAAATATTAATATTAATATTAAAATAGTTTGATATATTTGTATTTGAAAAGATAAGCTAAACAACACTAGTTTAAACAGTTTAAATATTTTAATTAGTTTTAAATATTAATATTAATTAGTTTGATATATTTGTAATTTGAAAAGATAAGCTAAACAACACTAGTATTAAACAGTTTAAATATTTTAATTAGTTTTAAATATTAATATTAAAATAGTTTGATATATTTGTAATTTGAAAAGATAAGCTAAACAACACTAGTATTAAACAAAATATTTTAATTAGTTTTAAATATTAATTAAAATAGTTTGATATATTTGTAATTTTTAAACAACACTAGTATTAAACAGTTTAAATATTTTTAATTAGTTTTAAATATTAATATTAAAATAGTTTGATTTTTGTAATTTGAAAAAGATAAGTGTGTAGTATTAAACAGTTTAAATATTTTAATTAGTTTTAAATATTAATATTAATATTAAAATAGTTTGATATATTTGTAATTTGAAAAGATAAGCTAAACAACACTAGTATTAAACAGTTTAAATATTTTAATTAGTTTTAAATATTAATATTAATATTAAAATAGTTTGATATATTTGTAATTTGAAAAGATAAGCTAAACAACAAATAATCTTTGACAATTACATTATCTTTTTCTTGATGATGGCAGATTTTGAAATTTGTTTTTATTTCTCATTTCTTTCTTTTTTCTTTTTTTATCTTTTCAGTGTGTTTGCTCGTTATCCGAATGGTGTGATTGTACATTATCATTGCTGTACAGATGTAAATGTGTGTCCGACGGACTTACGATGAAGGAAAGACATTCTGCTTATACTATTCTCGTACCTGTAATCATCGCAACAAGGAATTTTTTGCATCTCTCCCACCAACAATAAAAAGTAAAATGTACTTAACCACCTCCCCCCTATCAAAAAAAAAAAAAAAAAAAGAAAGAAAAACCCCAAAATAAAACACAAAAAGCAGGAAGCTGCACAGACTCACCCACTCTAATGGAGAAATACTGATCATGTCCAAAAATAGCCGAAACACGAAAAAGGTAATCAACAAAACCAGCTCCATTCTTCACTACTGCTGCTGCTCATGAAAAGATTCAACAGCTGGAAAAAAATTTTTTTTTTATTCTTTTAAAATCTGTTGCAATTCCAATTCACTGCCGTGCCATCATACCATTCTTACTTTTTGTGCGTGTTTTTATCCCCTGCCCTGCCTTAAATAAACAAACTTAATATGGATCTATGAATTCCTTGCCGATATAGCTAACCTTTAAAAAAACAAAAAAAACTTATTTTTATTTGATGGAAGCTCCGTTCTTAAAGATGTGAGCTTTTCCTTCAATCTTATTTGCAACTCGCTTGGCTCTGTTAAACGTTAACTAGCCTCGTCTTTAATTTTGAGAAGAGTTGTTAACATTCCCATGCTTTGTTCAGGTAACTGGACCTTGAAATGCTGGTGCTGCTACCATCACATTTGGGCTTATTCATTCTACAGTCTCCCACTTCTTCAAGTCCTACACCCAAAGAAGGCTGTAGAATAGATAGGACAAATGTTGTGGTGACATTTCAAAGGAGGAGTTCAATAAGGCTTGGAATGTTAACTCACATTTTTGAGGGCAGGAAGTTGATCTTCCTTCCCTAACTAAATCGTAATTCATTTATTATTTATTTGAGAGAGAGCAGTTGGTTTGAACTTTTGAAGCTGACATAAGTAACTTCCCTGACACTGCAGCCAAGCTTCACAACACAGCTTTGCAAAGATGTACTTAGTTGATAGATTTCTTTTTTTTTTTTTTTTTTTTTGCAAATAGGATCACCTTCACAACTTCAAATGGAAACTGTGCCCTTTGACACGCTTGTAGTTGTTCGTCACTCTCAACTGTAGACTAGTGTCAATAGTCGATATGACATGATCAAAAGTGTAAAAGTTTGGTACATTAACTCTCTGAGCCCTGCGTTCCTGAACAATTTTAACCTTTCTGCCTGAGCTCCTGAGTCAAAATTCGCAAATAATTGGTATTTAATGTTTCACAGTAGATATAAAATTATTACAAAAAATATAAGCATTATACTTAGCAGGGAGAGAGTATGATTGCATGCCTTCAATTTATTGCCAGAATTTTTTCATTGTGCCCCAGTCTACCCAAATAAGACAACCAATAGCTAAATATAATGCAAGTGTTTACCCACCATTCAGCCAGTGGCTAGGCATTAAGCCATTTTTCTCTACCACTGGTAAAAGCAGTGGTCAGGGCTCAAAGGATTAGTGGAAATGAATCTAATGTTGAAAACAAAACAAAATCTTATAAAACTGAAAACCTCATTCAGGTTTTGCATGTAATTCTCTTGCACAGTCCAGAATTTGAAATTTCATCAGCTAAATTATTACAAAAACTGCAAAGTAATATTAAGTGGTGCACTATGCATGATCTTCTGGAAGTTGATCCATATCATAATTACCTAGACAGGTGACTGCTTGCGAATACCAGGTGCCGTAAGCTTTGATGTGCAGGTTGTTTAATGGCTAACAGCTCGGAATTGTTAACTGGAGAATCAAATTCCAATTCCTGTTTGGTTCGTTATATTCACTTATGCACAAATACCCTTGGGAAAGGTATGAAACCACCTCTTCTCCCCCCGGACATGGGTTAATTAGTAAGATTTGTATCAGTAAATATCAAAAAATATATTTACTGGCTTTAAATAACCTGCAAAGGGTTGATAAACTGTAAAATACAAATCAATCAATCAATAACAAATATGATAAGTTATAGCTTTCAGGCAGTTTCAGGGTTTATACAAGTTTGGGTTTTTGATGTATGGGTGGTTTTGGCAGTCAGGCAAGAATGTAGTAATCGTAAAAGTGACAGTAAATAAATCTGCAAAGACAACTGAAAGTTCTTTTCACTGGTCATGAAATTCTCTTTGGTGATTAAAATAATTGTGTTGTATAAAGCATTAGCTTTATTGATTAAAACATTTAGATGATGGCAATCTTTGAATTAAGAGAAGGGAAGAGTTCTTTTTGTTTTTCTTAAATATTTTTTTTTTTTTTTGTTAGCCATGTTGATTTTGGGGGTTATTTTTCACTTTAGGAGAATGAGGTTGGTAACTTTGTAACTATGGTCGCATATGTGGATGCACTTACATGTGAATGGATTCACTGAGCTGGATTTTCTTCACATTTTCCTTCGGTTAATAGTATCTGGAGAAAAAGAAGAAAAATTTCTCAGTCAAAGGTTATTTTAATTAATCTACCCACTCATCCATATAAGAAACTACATATAAAGGGGTGTTAGGCCTAATAAATCTTTGAAATTCATTGATTATAGTCTGTCTATATTTCTGAGATGAGGTATTATGTACATTATTTACATTATTCGGACTATTGTCCTCATCTTTGTCGCCAACCACCTGAAGAAGGCTGGAGCGTACAATGGCCAAAACGTTGTGATAAATATGTCGACAAAGATGAGGACAATAGTCCGAATAATGTAAATAATGTTCATTGATTATAATTTTAGGTTTATGACCACATCATTTTCAAACACAGTTTCCTGTATAATCACCAAAGAAATGCCAATCCTGTCAGTATGTACATGTATGACTGCTTGGGAATACCAGGTGCTGTAAGCTATGATATGTGTGTGGGTGGTGTAATGGATAACAACTCAGAATTGTTAATTGGAGAGCTGAGTTCTAATTCCCATTAGGTCCATTATATTCACTTATGTGCAAATAACCTTGGGAAAAGTATGAATCCACCTCTTTTCCCCCAGCTATGGGTTAATTAGTATGACTTATATCACTAAACCATTATCACAAAAGAAAATTATTACAATCTAAAAATATTTTCTGGCTTTAAATTTTAATACCAGAAATACCTTTTTGTAAAATATTATTGCTAGCAATAAATTTTTGAAGGAAAAAAAAATATTACCAGCAATACATTTTTGAAAAAAATATTACCTGCAATAAAAATCTTGTCGGCATTAAATAACCCATTGAGGTTGATATGCAGTAAAACAAACTGGGACAGGCTGAATAAAATGATTAAATGTTCACAAATACTTACCATCAAAGAGGTAATCTTCTTTGATTTCATATACATATTTGAAAGCAGTGTAGACATAGATAAATACTGTATTGTGGTGATTTTCTAAGCATAGCTTAGATATGGCACAAAGCTGAAAGTATGGAGTATTCAGTTGTAATTGATCTAAATAAGCTTGTTAACCTTTACTCCACGTTGAAGTGACCAAAAATCAACATTGCATTGTAATTGGGAGTTTTATGCCTTGATTCCGATGTCTACACTCTTTAGGGTTTATGGCCATAACATGTTGAAACACCATGTAAAATACAAAACAATCAACAAAATGCAATCACTGAAGTTATCAATGGGTGACTGCTTGGGAATACCAGGTGCTGTAAGCTTGGATGTGTGGGTGGTGTAATGGATAATGGTTCAGAATTGTTAATCAGAGAACCGAGTTCCAATTCCAGTTGGATTTGTTATATTCACTTACATGCAAATATCCTTGGGAAAGGTATGAATCCACCTCTCCCTCCAACTGTGGGTTAATTATTAAAACTTGTATCACTAAACCATTATTATCTTCCCCCTAAAAATTCTTACTATCTAAAAAATATTTTCTGGCTTTAAATAACATGCTAAGTGTTGATAAGCTGTAGTAAATGAATCAAGAAAATCCTAAAGCAGTTGCCACCCAACACTTTCTATAGTTAAATGATATCCACATTCTATGACTATCATAGCTACACTACCTTTTTACCTATTGTCACATGTACATTATTTGGATGAGGGTAGGATGAAATTATCTAATTTTGTTGTTTGGGGCACTTAGTGTGCATCAATTATTTGATTTATTAATTCATAAACTCAAATTAATGTCATTGCTCCTACCAATGACAATATGATCCATTTCCTCATAAGGAAACATTTGGCATTCCTTGACGGAGCAATCAGTGCTACTTTTGGTTGACATTTATGAAATCTTTCTGTTAAAAAAATTTTTCAGGATAATACATTTCTCAAGTCCAGTAGCTGTTATTGCTCTTTCCAGTATTGATGGGAGTTTCCTTCCTAACCTTTTGTTTGAAGTAGTGTGGAAGGTCTACATCTTCATTATGTCATTCCTTTCCCTCCAACAGAACTAAAAAAAAAAAAAGAGAAACATATCACAGTCATCGAACTCTCAGGAAGGAATAAAACCTCCTATAATAAATTTTGTTTGGAAGTGTTCAAAATTATGAGAACAGTCATTATATATATATATATATATATATATATATATATATATATATATATATATATATATATATATATATATATATTATGTTTAGTTTACATTTAATATTAAAGTATCATGGTATTAAGCTAGCTACAAGTATTGTTAGTGCATTTTCTTTGGAATCTGTCTCTATTATAGTTACAGATTCACTAACAAAGAACGGGTAAAACTGCAGTTGAATAACTAAGCCAAATAATAGAAACATCTCTTGAGGACTGCCAACAGTGGCAACAACTAAAATGGATAGCATATATACCTCGAAGATAAAATAATGAAATAATTAAGATGTTAACATTCCAAACCACATTAGTAAAATCAAGCAGTTAACTGCCAAAATTTGAGGAAATTATTTTTAAATAAATAATAAAAACATGCATTTCTCCTGGGTTTTTGCAGTTGTCTCCTTGAATCCTGTAGTCATAAAATTGAAAAATTGACTTACAAATTTACTTTTAGGTATGATTGCGTAAATTTGTCTCATACTGCAGCTGATTTTATATATATATATATATATATATATATAAAGGATATTACAACAAAAACATGTAAGAATCGCTACACAATTGCAGTCATGTTTCAACACATAATAATGCATCTCCTCAGGTGATTGCAAATTACTGGCGAGTGAATGATTAATTTGGTTTCAAAATATCTACATTTTTTTTTTTTTTTTTTTTTTTTAAACAAAAAAAACTTAAAAAAAAAAAGGCTTGAGGGATTTGCAAATTACTGGCAAGTAAATGATTAATTTGGTTTCAAAAACGAAATATCTCCTCATTCTTTTTTTTTTTTAAAAAGAAAATAAAACTTGAAAAAATAATGGCTTGAGGGCTTTACCCTGATCAACCAATTGAATGTGACCTATGTTAAATTCAGACACACACATATATAATAACATATATATATATATATATATATATATATATATATTGGGGGCATGTATCAGTTATAATTAATTCTTTTTATGATTGAACTTTGCCTGTCATTTTCTTGGTGAGACTTTTGTGGCACAAAATTTTGGTCAGTATTTTCTCCAGTCTTCATGAGGTTGTCCTAATTGTCCGAACTTGAATATTTAAGGATAATGCCATTTGAAATATATAAATTTGCTTTCAGCATGTAATGTCAACCATGGATTTTTTTTCCTGCTTTGACTAGGAATGCAATTAAAATGTCCAGATGTGATGTTGATGAGGGTGTTTACCAAAAATTGTGCTGTGAAAAACTTAATGGGTGGTTTAGCCTACTCTAACACCCTTTGAGATTCTACATTTCTTTCAAGGAAAGGAGTTCTAAGAAGATTCCTCATTTTGACCGTGTTCAATATTAAACAAAATAAATAAAATAATAATAAATCTGTTTATAATATTCGACTCGTTCTAAATGTAGAATTTTGTTTGATTTTATTGACTTTGTAAAAATTGAATATTTTGGAATCAAACTGTTTTTTTTTTTTGTTTTTTTTTTGTTTGTTTGCAGGTCCCTTTCTTCAGTTCATCACTCACAAGCCTGTGTAATCACTTTTGAACTTTGTTGAGATGGGGCAGTGAGGACTTGGGTAGCACCAGTGCATTATGATGCATATAGGTGTGCTTCTCTACTGAACAACTTTCGACCTTTATTTAAAAATGTTTAAAGATCAGGGCAGACTGTACTCACTAGCTCTGATTGTCAAGCAGTCTAGGAGAGAGTCTATTTTTAACGGCTTGTCCATCCTTTGTGGAAAGATATAGGTAGTTGCTTACACTTAAGTACTGACCAGGTTGCTTAGCTAGTTTTCAGCATGATTCGATTGTAGAGGTCTAGGAAAAGGGCAATTTTGTAGCCAGAACTCAGCCACCTGAGATGGTTAGACCTGGTGGAAGTATTTATTTATTTATTCATTTTTTTTTTACAGTAAGATACACCCTGTATAAGGCCCAAGGGCCAGTCGAGTTAGAGGGTTACGTTAAGAGGCAATTTTTCTTAATTTACTTTAAGAGGAGGAATAAGATAACGGTTAAACCTAGACTTGAACAGGTTGAGATTGTAGTGATCAGGAAACTTCCTCTTAGGAGTCGATTACACAGAACAGTGGTCCGTAGGAAGAAACTGTTAGAGTGGAACTTATTTCTAACCGATGGAATACGGAGGGAATGCGGCTGATTTGATAGTTTGTAAGTGGCAGGTCGTGTCCTTGCCGTGAACGTTTGAACCGGCGGATCCAAGGAATGTAGTTCGAGCACTTTCTGTAGAAGTTGCGATAGAGCAGTGAGAGGCTTACCACATCCCACTTGTGTGAGAGAGAGAGAGAGGGGGTGAAGTGTGGAGAATACGAATAAAAACGTGATAAATTACAGCATCTAGTGGTAATCTCACTGGAGCGTGATTATCCTGAATGTTACTGTGACACCAACTGGCATTGGGCCCCAAGGAACGTGTTTTTGTTTTTTTTTAAATTTTTATTTATTTATTTTTTTTTGTGTGTTTGTTTTTTTTTTTAATTTTATTTTTATTTATTTTTTTTTGTGTGTTTGTTTTTTTTTTAATTTTATTTTTATTTATTTTTTTTTTCTTGTGTGTACCTTTTCGATCTAGCAAGATATTATTAGTTAACGTAAGCTAACGATGTGCAAATTCAACTTGCTTATTGCAATCTCTGGTAGACCCCAAGCTTAATTTAGGGCCACTTTCGTAGGAAATCACTGAAAATGTACAAAAGCGTTGTGTGTTGTAGATACTGTTTTATAATAAAAGTGATATTTTTTATTATATTTTTATTTACTTATCGGCTGGGGCGGATGTTCCCCTCCTCTCCAAAATACATACTGTTCACCATTGCAGTTAACTGTTGTGAAATCGTGGACATATTCGCAGATTTTCCTGACATTTTTGACACAAGTTGTACACAAAAATGATTAGTTGCTACTTTGTGAAGTTTGATATCCAACTTATTGGTGAAAAAAAATGGTTGCGTGTGCCATGTGCGGAGTTCACCACACTTTATGGAAACATGATTGTTTTCCCCTAATAAAATGATTTTTGGCAAGCGGTCAGAAAATTCATCAAGGAAATCAATAAGACGATGTCTATTTTATTGATACTTGCCAAAATGCCAGTCTGATGTGTTTAGCTTTTTCGATGACGTGGAGTCTTCTGGGTAAAGTCATTTGGAATTATTGATAATCTATTAAGTTCAGTTTTGCTCGTTCATATAAATAAAAGAATCTCAGTAAAGGTCATTTGTGACAGGTGAGTTGTATTTTGGAAAATGGAGGTATCAGCATTTATGATAAGATGCAGAATAATTTTGACGTTTTTTTTTTTTTTTTTTACTTTTCACTGCGTCTTATAATGGTGAAAATAGGCAGTAATCTATCACGACAGAAAATTATCATTCCCTAAGCTTTTAACATTTGTTTGGGCTCGTTTGTTTTTGCGCTGTTGTTTTATTTTATTTATTTTCATTTCTTTTGTTTATTCTTTTATTTTCAATTTTTTATATTTATTTATTTTTACTACTACTATTACAACATGATGATGATGATGATGATGATGGAGGTCAAGATGGTTTCCCCGGTACTATTGTCTAGAATTAGTATAATATGAAAAGTTTTATATATATACAGCTAGGTCTCTCTCTCTCTCTCTCACACACACACACACACACACACACACACACACACGGGGGGGCATATATATATATATATATCCCTTGAGCGCTTAGCTTTGGACCGGGTAGAATGGAGATCAACGTGTTTTAGTGGACTCGGCAATTTTCAATCTGCTGGTCTGAATCGTCTTCAAGAAGCGAGAGCAAGATCTAAAAGGTCAGCCAATCTAACAGTGATCTCATCTCACAATCCTCACACTTGCTCCATATGTGGCCTCCTTTGTAAATCACTAGCGGGTCTTAAATGCCACTTAAGATTATCGCACAAACTTTCATAACTGAATCAATAAGCTGTCAGATCCTCATACGTCGAACCCGACGGGAGAGAGTCCATTATATATATATATATATATATATAATTGTTCATTAGGGCAGCAATCCCCCTTATGCAAGTTTCGTTGAAAACGATAGACAAGGTGCTGTGGTTAAGTTTTATATAATTTCTCATGTGTTCGTACAATTTTTTTTTTTTTTTAAATTCTCCGAATGTTTTTCAAACGCTTTCGACTATACTTTTATCCACTATCAAGGATGAATTTTATTTTACTTTTAACTGAATATATAGATTGTTTTATGTATGTATCTAGAGTTATAGGAGTGTTTTATGTGCCAAACACAGTCAGCACATTGTGGCCGTGTTCATAGTTGATATTATTGAGGGTTGTTTTTTTCTTTTTTTTATTAATAATGCTTCAATTGTTTTTAGCTTTTTGTACATGTGGATGATGCTATTATATTTGTATTATCAACAATTATGTTACGGATAATGGATAGGTCTCCATGCGTATTTAAATATGACTTAATTGAGCTATGGTCAGAGATATGTAACGTGAGTTATGTTGTTAAATTATAATTATCCAATTATTTTCAAATTTGGATTGGTCAGAAACACAGTTCCTTTCGGGACAAATAAATACGAAAATAATATTGGTTCTCTGTAATTTGGATCTTGCAAGTAAATTATTATTTTTGATGATGAGGTTATCAGTTTTAAAGTTTTTATAATAATTTATTTTTCTTGTTTTTGCCAACCGGAATTATGTATTTATTTATAATATTTCTAAGTGAAGATTCGTCTTGCTTATGATTTGATCTTTGCACAAAATATTAATGTTATTGTTCTTTTTCTGCGTGTTCAGTGTTGTTATTGGTTACCTTAGAAAGAAAAAAGTCTAATATGATAATTTATAAGAGTGTTTGGAAAACCGTTATTAATAAGCGATTGTTTCATGGACGAGCGGATGAATTCTCGTGCGCTCTCATATGGAAACTTTTAATAACACCTATTTTATATCGGAGAGGAGATTGACTAGTAAGATTAAGATGGTAAGAGTTTTTACTTATGGGTTTAACGAAGTATTGAATGTATTATTACTAAACTTTACAAGAACATACAAAAATGGGAGTTTATTCATTTGGATAAGTTCATAAGTAAAGTGGAGGACGGAATTTTTTTTCGAATGTAGTTTTGAGATTATCGATTTCATTTTTGTTCTCAGCTAAAATAAAAATATCGTCTACGTAGCGGATGTATATTTTCGGTTTAGTAACTTAGAAAACAAAGTTTTTTTTGTTTTTTTTTATATGGGACATGTAATAAAGAAGTATGGTCCGAGAGGATTTCCCATTGTTACTCCATTAGTTTGAGTGTAAATTTTGCCATTATGGTCATAGAAGGGGACTTTAGTAGTGCATGCATGCAATAGTTTTTTTGAGAATATTGGGTTTGACGGATGGAGGTAGGAATCGTACATCATCCCCCCAGTCGTCAAAAACTTCCAACCCTGCGGCTGGTCGCTGAAGTGACTGCTTCAATCCAGAGCTAACCGTATCCCACGTTGTGATTTAAAGTTTGATCATAAGGCAGCCAAGATCGAATCGTCGCATGTATCTTCGTGTTGGGCTGATCACTGAAGTGACTGCTTCAATCCAGAGCTAACCGTATCCCACGTTGTGATTTAAAGTTTGATCATAAGGCAGCCAAGATCGAATCGTCGCATGTATCTTCGTGTTGGGCTGATCACTGAAGTGACTGCTTCAATCCAGAGCTAACCGTATCCCACGTTGTGATTTAAAGTTTGATCATAAGGCAGCCAAGATCGAATCGTCGCATGTATCTTCGTGTTGGGCTGATCACTGAAGTGACTGCTTCAATCCAGAGCTAACCTTATCCCACGTTGTGATTTAAAGTTTGATCATAAGGCAGCCAAGATCGAATCGTCGCATGTATCTTCGTGTTGGGCTGGTCCAAGCAGGGCGATGACGTACTGGAAAAAAACTCGAATAAACTGAACAAAATTAAATACTGTTTTTATATCAGTCCTTCGTACAATAATTGGTTTATATCAGAGTTCGAATGGAATTAATAATCAGCCTAACCCGCATCTAAAGTCGGGAGTGATATTATTGTTGACCTGGAAACATATGGTTTGCTGCTGTTGGTAAGGTTCGGCACAAGGCTGAAGTCGGAGGCTTTCGTCGGCAGATAATCACGTGGGCTTCTCTCCAGTCTCTGGTCTTGTTTCCGTCTTTTCTTCCTCTCTTCTGCCTAATTCGCTTCGCGCATTCGTATTTATGGACATTCGCCTAAACTGGCATTGCGGGGGCGGGTATGGCGAGGTAGGAGCATTTCGGTGAATCCCCACCGACTTACGTCACAGCTTTGGGAAATTCCCTTTCTCCACCCTCTTTTTTATTATCCTCTCTCACCGACCTCTTCAGTGAACGTGGGTGGTTCCTCCATCCTCCTCGATGTCTTATCTGCGCCTGCTACCTCAACCATTTTCCGTCCAGAAAAACTCAATTCCAAATTCAGTTGTTTACCAAAGTCTACTTTTTAGATTTCAGTCCGCATTTGTAGCTGTGTGTCAATAAACATTGAAAGTCTGGGTCATTTTTCCATTGTTCAAACTCCTAGACATACAATTCAAGTCGTTTATGTGTGAATTAAATCCTCAATTCTTCCCACGGACTTTTGGTATTAACCCTTCTCATTTCAATGTCTCTCAGCACATAACACTTTCTTATGTTTTAATAAAATTTCTTCCGTTTTACCGTGAAAACGACAAACAGTATCACAGGTGGAATTGAATTATTGTTATACAAGGCGTTAAGGATTATATCAATGCTTTCGTCAACAGGGACATTTGTAAATAAATGTTCTATGTCAAGTGACGCTAGAATGCCCTGGTTTGGCTTTGTAGCTTTAAGAATTCGGTTTAATGCTATAATTGGTCGGTAGATATGGAGTCATAATATCATTGAGAAATTTTGACAATTGGTATATCAGTATTGATATCTGTGAATTGATAAAGTCGTAATGGATATCCGGCTTCGTATATTTTACCATTTCCGTATAGGTATCCTGGTTGGTAATCTCCAATAATTTTATTGATTTTCAAGAATCCAACATTAGTGTTGTTAGATGTTATGAGTTTGTTAACAGATTTTTTTTAGAGTGTCAGTGGTGTTTTTATTTAATTTTGTAAATTTAGATCGATCATCGATGAAGTGCTGTAATTTTCTGTAATAATCTAATTTGTCCAAAATTACGTAAGTATTGTATTTATCAGCTCTTCTGATGACAATATTAGGATTGTTTTTAAATTCTTTTGCAGCAGTTTTGAGGTGTTTTTTGCTGGAATGTTATTATAGTTATTGCCTGGAGTACGATCTTTTAGAACTTCCGCCTTGAGAAGATCTCTGAGGTTTGGATCGAGTTTTATTATTTTCTCATTTTCCAGTTGGGATATTGACTGATGTAAGTTTTCGATTTCAGTCTTCTTTGTGATCAGGTCAAATTTAGGCGGGAGATGGCAGTTTGGTCCTAGACTTAAGAATTTCTCCTGGTCATCTGTTAGTTTATGACTGGACAGGTTTATATATTTACCACTGTTGTTAGGAAGTAGAATATTTGCTTGGAATAAATTGCAAAGCTTTTTCGTAATTATTTGTCTGTCTTTAAGTTCGTCATCCTTAATTCTTAGGTTGATATGGTATTGTGATTTATTATATTCGGGTTCGGTCAAAGTGTATTTTAGTACAGTGTAACCCGGATATAAGAAACCCGGATATAAGAGAAACCCGGATATAAGAGAGATTTTCTCTGGTCCCAAATTAGAGCCTGTGTTAATGTAAACAAAATAGGCCAAACTCGGATATAAGAGAAACCCGGATATAAGAGACTTCTTATCCGGTCCGGACAACTCTCTTTTATCCGGGTTACACTGTATCGCATTATATTTTTGAATTCCATTCTTTAAATATTAGATTTCATTTTAATTTTTGCTATTTGTCGTAAAACGTGTTTTTTTCTGAATGTTGTCTTACTTTCCGTGATTCATTATATTCGGGGTCGGTCAAGGTGTATATCAGTATCGCATTATGTTTTTAGATTCCATTATTTAAATACTGGATTTCATTTTTAGCTGTTGTTATTTGTCGTAAAGCAAGTTTTTTTTTTTTTTTAAATTCTGAATGTTGTAGTGAATTATTTTTGATGTTCAGTGTAGTGGGATTGGTTAGGCTAATACTAATTAGCATAACCATACAACTATACAGGCAGAACTCGAGAAAGACGGGGGGGAGAAAGTCACTTGTGACGACTACTACAACTGTGCGTATATCACCTTCATAATATTCAGGTTAGCAGTTTTAAAATTTTTTAATAAGCTAACCAATAACAACATTGAACACAGAAAAATTTTTTCTACAAAAATCAAATGCATAGTAAGTATAGGCAAGACGAATCTTGACTTATAAATAGCATAAAGAAATACACAACTCCAGTTGACAACAACAAGAAAATTAAATTATTTATTCATTATATAAACTTTAAAACTGCTAACCTCATCGTCAAAAATAATAATTCACTTGCAAGATCCAAATTACAGAGAACCAAAATTATTTATGAATTTATATGTCCCTTAAGGAGCTGTGATCCTGACCAATCCAAATTTGTAAATAATTGGATATACTACATGTTTAACAAGAAGACTCACGTTACATCTCTTTGACCATAGCTCAATTAGGTCTCACTTAAATACGTGTGGAGACCTACCAAACTCTGTCCATAATATACTTGTTGATAATACAAATATAATAGCATCATCCACAAGTGAAAAAATTCTAAAAATAATGGAAGCTTTATTAATATAACAAAAAAGAAAAGGCCAACCCTCAGCAATATCAACTATGAAAACGGCCACAATGTGCTGACCGTGTTTGGCAAATAAAACATTCCTATAACTCTAGATACAGACATAAAACAATCCATATATTCATTTAAAAGTAAAATAAAATTCATCCTTGATAATGGCTAAAATAATAGCCGAAAGCGTTTGGAAAAAAATCGGACAATTTTTATATAATTTATGTCCTGAAAAAGAAAAAAAACGAACGTACACATAAGAAATTATATAAAAAGCTCAACCGCAGCACATTGTCAGGCGTTTTCAACACAACTTGATATATATATATATATATATATATATATATATATATATATATATATATATATATATATATATATATTTATATATATATATATATATATAGTATAATAAAAAAGTAAGAACAGTAAGATATATAATCCAGTGTTCTTAATTGATATTTTTATTTTTAAAAAACAGTGCTTAATGTAAATTTACAGAGCATAAATATTATAAATTAGTAGATTTAAAATCATTTAATTTATAATATATGAATGTAACATTTTATTAGTGGTACAAAACTTTAAATTATTAGTGGTACAAAACTTTAAATTATTAGTGGTACAAAACTTAACCGCCATAAACAGACAAATTTTATTTGTATTTTTAATACTGCCTCTCATGGTAATAATTAAAAGGGGAAAAAAAATGAAAAACGAGCTAGCTAACCGGTTTCGAACCCCGCCCAACAGAGCTAAATCGAGGTCAATAAATATTATCAATAAAAGGGATGAATATAAAGAAAGAGAAAAATATATTAAATGGAAATGAATTGGAGGCCAAGGACGAAATCCTTCTGTTTACAGAGTGATGATTTCATGAATAAAATATATATGGCCTCCAATATCTTAAGGCGGTAATTTGAGTGGGAACTACTCAGGATGGAAAACGAGTCCACACTGAAATTAGCAGCACTATTGCGGTTATTTATAAGGTGTTCCACAATGGAAGATTGATTTCCATTTATTATTTTTCTCTCTTCTTATATTCCACCCCTTTTATTGATAATATATACATATTTATTGACCTCAGAGATCTTCTCAAGGTAGAAGGTCTAAAAGATCGTATTCCAGGCAATAACGATAACAACATTCCAAAAAAAAAAAAAAGAAAAAAAAAGACAAACTCTAAACTGCTGCAAAAGAATTAAAAAAGCAGAGGACTCGGATGGAGTTGGATGAGTCTAATGGCGATTACGAAGGTACGGTAGCTCCGAAAACTCACTGTGATCGTTCAAATAAGAAAAGAACTTGGTGAGGGCTTCAGACTCAACACGGAGGCTTACGTCATGGTGTTTGAGGTGAACACTAGCAATGGCGACGTTATACCTCCATTCATTTTCCCACAGGAATACGGAGGCTTACATCAAGTACCTTGAGGAAGTAGTGCTGCCCTGGGTCAAGAGGGTGGCTGCTGGAAGATCCTAGGTCTAGCAACAGAACTCTACACCGTACCACACAAGCAGAAGAACTCAGTCAATGCTGTCAGTTAATTTCTGCGACCACATCATCTGGCCACCTAACACCCCAGACTGCAACCCCACTTGATTATAATGTGTGGCGCGCAGTTGAGCGAGAGACCAACAAAATTCCTTGTAATACCAAAGATGAACCGAAGGTAATTATTATGGTAGCATTCACCAACAAGAAAATCGTCCAGAAGATTTGCAGGAAATTCCGAAGACGTCTGGAAGCAGTGGTTGAAGCCAATGCCGATTTTATTGGATAAATTTATTCTTTAGTTATTTCAAGATATCTTTGGTTAATTTTGGTAAATATATATGTTAAAATGAGATGTCCGTGTTATTTTCATTTTGCGTAATTTAGACGATAATATATCCATCACATTATATATATATATATATATATATATATATATATATATATATATATATATAAAAAGTATAGGATTGGTGTATACGGAATAAATTACAATAACCAACAATTACTATTCTTAAAAGAGTGCTCAATACATAGTAGAGTTGATATAATTATTTAAAAATTATAGCATAAATTTATTCTACATTCAACGTCATCACTTGATAAAACACTGGAGGTGTTGAAACAAAATGGCTATTTTGTAGTGATTTTATGACATATTTATGTTATAATTTTAAATAAATAATTTATATATATATATATATATATATATATATATATATATATATATATATATATAATGTGTGTGTGTGTGTGTGTGTGTGTGTGTGTCAACAAGTGGAGGATTGGGTCTATAAATATTTTGCTACACAATTTACACATTAACAGATAGTTCAAAAGCACAATATAGCATTACATGCAATCCGCTTTTTTAAGAGAAAATCGTTTGTGTTTAGTTTACTTGATTGTTCGCACCTGCCGATAATTGCTTCTGCACCCAATTCATCTAAGAATTCCTTTTCAATGGATAGCGATATGTATGATTCCAAATTATCCTCAGATAGCGAATTTCTTCACCTTGTCTTTCTGATTTTTAGCTTTGAAAATGTCCTCTCACATTGGATTTGGGTAACTGATAGTGTGCAGATGACTTTATAAAGTTATTCTTTTTATTACTAAAAGAATTGCATTATTGTATTTTTATTTGATATAGGGGGCCCTCTTGCCATCCTTTACTCTGCATCACGACCCATTTTCTTGTTGCAAGCCATAGGCAATTTTTATCGCATTCAAAACTGGAATCATTTTTTTAAGTGTTTTGTTTCATATTGAATGCAAAATGATAATTTTTGTTGATCAGTAATTGTGTTTCCGGCCGTTGATAAACGTGAGAAATTTTTAACGATGTCGAGGCTGGTTCTAAGCAGCGAATTTAACTGCTTAACTGGATTTTTCCTCGTTGTTTTTCCAATTTCGTTTTTTTTTTCATTTCATCATACGATTTTGCTGATAGAAAAAAATCTGAGTATGACACTTTAGAAAATTGAAATTAACAGATTTCTAGCAAAGTCTGGAAACTCTATCCAGAAATAGGTATCAGCGCAGATTCTTTTCCTAATCTATACTTTGGGTCCTTTGTGGATTTTTGTGAATTTTTAGTGTAAGCAAAATAGTCTTTTTCTCTTTATCAAGAAGACGATGATTGAAGTAGACAAGGACGAAGGCGAGAAAAACGACGAAGAGAATAATTTCAAGAGAGAAGAGGAAGGAGTAGCATGAGGAAGGAGGAGAATAAGGAAGGAGAAGAATAAGGAAGAAAATAAGAAACGCCTGGCAAAGAAGAAAGACCAGGAGTAAAATATAATGGATGATAATAATATATAGAAGAGACGAAGAAAAAGAAGAAAGAAGTAATCAAAACCATTAACGACGACGACGACGACGACGACCACCACCACCACCACCACGGGCTATGGCTTCTAATCTTAATTGACTGGAGCTGTTAACATATATGTTGCGATTTGGTGAATTAAGATCTCCTTTTAATAATTCTGCCTCACAGAAAATGTCAAGAAAAAGGGGATAATATTTTCTCCGCCATTTTTCTGGTTCGTATTCTTCTTCTATGTGAGCGACCATGGCTCTTCATAATCTTTTTCTTGTTGCCCTTCACTCTCCCTGATCTGACATCCATTTAGACAAGATTGTTAGGTAGGTTGATCATAGCTCTCCACTACATCCTGTCCTTTGTAGAAATTAGCAACGTTTGTCTTTTTTACTATCCTTCCCACTCCCTCACCTGCCATCCATTTACACAAGATTGTTAGGTAGATTGATCATGGCTCTCCATTACATCCTCTCCTTTGCAGCTATTAGCAACGTTTGTCTTTTTTACTATCCTTCCCACTCCCTCATCTGCCATCCATTTACACGGGATTGTTAGGTAGATTGATCATAGCTCTCCACTACATTCTCTCCTATGCAGCTATTAGCAACGTTTGTCTTTTTTACTATCCTTCCCACTCCCTCTTCTGCCATCCATTTACACGGGATTGTTAGGTAGATTGATCATGGCTCTCCACTACATCCTCTCCTTTGCAGCTATTAGCAACCTTTGTTTTTTTTCCCACTCCCATCCTTCCATCCATCCTCTCTTTGACATTCATTTCATTTACACAGGATTGTTAGGTAGATTGATCATGGTTCTCCACTACATCCTCTCCTTTGCAGCTATTAGCAACGTTTGTCTTTTTTACTATCCTTCCCACTCCCTCATCTGCCATTCATTTACACAGGATTGTTAGGTAGATTGATCATGGCTCTCCACTACATCCTCTCCTTAGCAACATTTGTCGGTTTACTATCCTTCCCACTCGCTCACCTGCCATCCATTTACACAGGATTGGTAAGTGGGTTGATCCTGATTATCAGGTTGGTTCTTAAAGTTCTCAGGCCCTCTTTCCTCATTATGTGCCTTCGAAATTTCAACTGTCTCTTTCTCTGTCTCTATGTTAACTCTAAGTGTCCTTTTTTTCCATTTTCTCTAAAGTTTGCACGCGTGTCCGGTCTATGACATTCTCAACATCCTTCTGTAGAACCACATTTCTCTTGCCTCAAGTCTCTTCTTCATCTGTGATGAGAATGTTTTAAGGAACACAAAAAAACACACACACACACACTTCTACACAGAATCAGAAAGAAACAATTGATATTTCTGGAACACATATTGAGAAAAGACTGTTTGGAGAATTTGACACTCACAAGACAAGGCAAAATGGACAGTGAAAGCTGCGAGTCACCTACCCGATTTCCGCATATGAATGGATGACAGAATGGGGAGTGGGAGGGATGATAAAAAAGACAAGAGATTTCAAAGAGGATAGGAAGTTGTTGAGAGCCATGGTTACCCACGTCCTGAAAAGACCCAGGAGACGATGACGAAGAAGTATGGTTGATTATAGCAATGATAATCCTCAGCTTGAACTGTTTTGGATGACAGGTCTCCGGAGATTGTGCAAGAAAAAGATTTTATCCAACCCAAGCCGGAAAAGCAGACATCCGGATAGACAATAAAGAAAATACTGTCAAACAGAGATGTAAACCGGACAAGACTGATGGGATTTATAAGAAGCGAGGACAATGAATGTACCAAGGTATTGTCTGAACTGTACAGAAATAGTGAAATAATAAACTGACAGTTGTGCCTCCAGTCTTTTTAGTACTAGGAACGGTCAGAAGATGTCTTACGACAGGACTTGAGCGAGCAGGAATCCTAAAAAGAATAAAAACAACACGATATATTGAACCAATGAAGACGATAATAATATTAAGAAAACTTCTGGAGCATTAAACAGTGTTTGCAGCCAGTGTTCTTCATCAATATTTGCAGAAAGAAAAGGAAGAGAAAAAGAACATTTTCGGCTTTTGTTGTATTTTTAGTGGGCGACAATCACGTGATTTTTTTTTCATTCCGAAAGTGACCAATCGGTGAAGCGGGAAAATGGTGCAACTCTTGCGTGAGTAGGAGTGATGAGACAGAGGTCGAGAACTAAAAGCTGAGAGAATGACGCAAAGATGGTAATTAGAAGAAAATAGAAAGAAATGAAATGCTGAAATCGAAAAACAGGAAAATAAAGAAAGGGACGATGAGGAGAAAATGGGGGAGGCTATGAAGAAAATAAAGAATTGATGATGATGATGATGATTATTATTACGAAGACGACGATGACGATGATGATGATGATGATGATGAAGAAATGACGAAGAAGAAGACAACGGCTAAGAAAAAGTGAAAAAAGAACGAAGCTGATGCTAAGAAAAGAAGTAGTGAAGAAGAAAATAAACGGTAAGTGGAAAAAATAAGAAACGGAGAAGAAGAAGAAATGACAGACGAAGAAATTACTAAATAAAAAATCACTGAAGAAGAAGAAGAAGAAGAAGAAGAAGAAGAAGAAGAAGAAGAAATGGCTGAAGAAGAAGAAACGATTGAAGAAGAAGAAGAAGAAGAAGAAGAAGAAAAGAAGAAGAAGAAGAAATGGCTGAAGAAGAAGAAATGACTGAAGAAGAAGAAATGGCTGAAGAAGAAATGATTGAAGAAGAAGAAATTACTGGAGAAGAAGGCGAAGAAATGACGGAAGAAGAAGAAGAAATGGCTGAAGAAGCACCAGTCCAGATGTGGCAGCAATATGCAAGGCAAATGTAAAATAAATTCTGGCGAGAAAAATTGGCTAGCTCAATATTGTGAACAAATTTGATTTAATATACTCTTTTCGCTTCGTATCAGCGGAAAACATTATTCCGAGAAGACGCAATAAGAAACACTCTTAAGGTGAGAGAACAATAAAAGAACAAGAATTAAGAAAAAAAAAAAAAGATAACGATTGACATTGCATTTAAACTTTTGAGGATCAAAGTTGATTGGGAGTTAAGAAGCCGGAAGAGAGTTCTGCAAGAAGAACAAGAGAAGATATTGTTAGCATAGAACTTACGGTTACATCCACCTGTAAAACGATGAGACCTTGTTGTCAATCTGGTACTGGTAGATAAAGTCTAGGTATCAAGTAGGAAAGTTCATCAGAACAATTACCATAAAAGGATTTAGAGAAAAGGCACAGTGAAGCTACGTTACGGCGGTGGGAAAGTGACTGAAGGAAAGATGCCAGGCCAGAACCAATGACATTGCAGATTTTTCTTTGTATTTTACCAAGAATCTCTAAATATATAATAAAGGCACCAGACCAGATGCGGCAGCGATATTTAAAGGAAGGGGGAATGGTAAAATGTCTTAGATAGATTCTAAGATATATTTGTTTTTAAACTGGTATAATCACTGTTGTTATTTAGGTTTAGGTTCGTTGTCTGAAGTCTGATGAAGGTATCGTCTGTTGACAAACAAAAAAGTTTCGAATTGGTTGAGAAAATAAACAAAATAAACTAAAGAGTGAATCAAAACGAGATAAAATAAAAAAAAATTATCAGGAACTTTTTTGTGTAGTGAAAATTTCAAGAATAGTTCTTGAAAGAAAATACAAATTCAAGAAATATTCTTAAAAGTTTCTGTAAAGAATGAAATAAAAGCTGAACTTACTCTGTTGGTGAATTAAAGAGTGTGTGATGCATACTGTCTAATCCATGTGGGCGTATTACGCGGAGCGCTAATTTTAGCGTCCTTCGGCATGGCGTGAAAGAGACCTAGCTTCTTGCGATTCACAGCATGCACTCTCCTGTTTTTTTTTAACGCATACCCAAAAGCTGAAAAGAGTTGCTACTGACAGGCTTATCGGTGGAGTAATGGATAGCGGCTTGGATTGAGGAATCGGAGAGTCGAGTTCGAATTCCAGTCGAATCCATTACATTCATTTACGTTCCTTGGGGGAAGTGTGAATCCTTGTCTCCCTCCAACTATGGGTAAATAGCAGGACAGACCGGTTTCTATAGCCTTGGATGGCAACTGGTCTAGGAAAAGGACAAAGCTGAATTCAAAACCCTTGGAGGGTCGTTTGGGGAACTTATAATGTCCCTGTGAAAAGGATAACTAATCTGAAGATTGTGAGTTCGATCCTCACCCGAGGCATTACTTTTCGTCCAATTTTGACCTCATTTAATTGAATCATATGGTATTTTGTCCAGTTAGACTGCTATCGCGAGGATTAATGGATAGCAGCTCGGATTGAGAAATCGGAGAGCCGAGTTCGAATCCCAGTTGAATCCATTACATTCGTGTAATACCCTTGGGAAAGGTATGAATCTTTTTATCCCCCAGATATGAGTAAATAGCAGGACAGACGCGGTTCTATAGATTTGGATGGCAACTGGTCTACCGCAGAAAGAAATGACTACCTACTGCGGGAAAAATCTGCCTCGTCAGTCATGTATCAAACAATACATGATCACCTAAGCGTGTATCACGCATGGCACATAACTGATTGTCTAGCGAAAAGGTTTGTCTGCCACACCTTCAATCTATTATTTGGAAATACTTTCGGTTTATACAACATATAAATCCAAGTTTATTTTACTGTAAAGAATAGCAAAATATTTGTATAATTTATTGGAAGATATTTTATTCAAATGAATGCAAATGAGTATCTGAAACATTGCCAAAAATCCGATAGAGATTGAAGCGAATCACGTAAACATGGCGGTCGGGTGTTAGGTCGGGTAATGCAAAGTTCATATACTTATGTTTTGTTTCCTAAACATTAAGACAAGAAATATCACAGAATTAATTGCCGTCGTCCGATTATTATCAGAAGAAAATAATAGCTAACAGCCAAGACGTCTCAACTGGTTCAGCCTTCACAAGGTTATCTGAAAAAAATTCAAGTTGAGCAAACGTTCTGATACCAAAACATTTGCGCCCAGATCGGCAACAGACGAAACTAGGGCGTTTAATGGAAATTTTAAACAGACTCAAAATCTGAACGTTTTCTGAAGTGAATTGTAACTGGAGATGAAACTTATCAATGTCTCTGCCCTTTCTTCTCAACAAAGAGAACATTGCAAGAAATTCAGCGATAAAACATTAGACCAAGGGTTCTCAACCTTGCTTGCCTCATTTACCTCTTTCACCATTTATCATAATGCCATTCTAACCCTCCTTTTCAAGGTGACAGGCCAGATAGACCAAATTCTATAATTGCTCTCCTTCCCAGCCCTAAACTTACTGTGGTCACAATTCACCCCTGAAAATTCAAAATTCACCCCCTGAGGGTGAATTTCACCCCTGTTGAGGACCCCTAGTCTAAAGTGATGTTTATGTTGATGTGACTACATAGGCGTATGAAGGAGAGGAGGTACTGAGAATTAAATTTTTTTTAAGTCACATAAACATTAGTCTGTCTGATAAAGGATAAAATGCGTCACATGAAAACTTTTTCTAATTTGTCATAAATTTCCCAAATATATATATTCAGGTATATTTCTTTAATAATGATCTAGGCTGGTGGATGTTAATTTAACTGTTTGTAAATAAACAGGGGTGCCTTCCCCCATATAGTAATAAAAAATAGTATTAGATTAAAAATTATCTATTAATTTTTTAAATTCCTTATGTTCATTATTAAAACATGTGAACCATCTTCCATTATGTTTTTACTTTTACTAAATACTCATTTTTAAACGATATATAATTTTTTTTATATATCAAGAACAGTTTTAGAGAAATCTAAGACAAAGTGGAAAAAGGTTTTATGTGGTGTATTTTGTCTTTTAGGACTTCATCAGTCTAAAGCAGGTGTTCTCAACTTTGCTTGTCCCATGCGCCTCTTTCACCATTTGTCAGAATGCCATTCTCACCGTCCTTTTCAATGTGACAAGCCAGATAGACCCTAAACTTACTATCCAAAATTCATCCCCTGGGTGTGATTTTCACTCCTGTTGAGAACCCCTGCATTAGACAATAGACAAAAACAAAGTTTTCTATAGAAATTTTAAACAAACAGGATCAAAATCTATTTACATTGTTCGGACTATCGTCCTCATCTTTGTTGCCATATTTATCACAACGTTTCGGCCGTTGTACGTTCCGGCCTTCTTCAGGTGGTTGGAATGTCGAACTGAACTGTCCTCAAGAACACACGGCACAGTGGATAAAGGCGTTAGTTAGATCCAGTGACAGGACCCAAAAAATTGTGAGTTCAATAGCTGGTTAAGGCGGTGGAGAATTTGGAGAGGGGAATTAACAGGAGATAACTGATAACTGATATCCATTAGACATGGCACATGGAACTAGAACAGTCTACCCCAGCGAGCGAAATAAAGGGTTCAGTTCGACATTCCAACCACCTGAAGAAAGCCGGAGCGTACAACGGCCGAAACGTTGTGATAAATATGACAACAAAGATAGACAGAATTAAATAATTGTCCAATATGATTAGTGTGATGAGAATGATCTAACCTCGTGGACGGAATAAAGTGTTCGACTGAAAATTCCTAAACTGTTATCAGCTAAGACAAAATCCTGAAGAAACACTGTACTAATAACCACCAACATGAGGTCACTAGTGAGAAAAGATTAACGTATGATCCTATTATAATTGTACTTTTCCCTTCCTTGGTTAGTTCGCACGACCGTTATGCCCTGCCAATACATCATAAATAATGGACTGTTCCGTTTTGATCGCGTGGAAAAAGAGCAAAAACACAGCATAGTTTCAGTGACAAAATGAACGAGAGAAAGAAGATGGATGTGTTTAACATCTGCCAATACTTCATATATAATGGACTGTTCCATTTTTGATCGCGTAGGAAGAAGAGGAAAGCGCGCCTAAATTCACGTAGTCAGGGCACCAGGAAAAAAAGCTCGTCAGAGAGCAGTTGCCATGAAAATATTTGTAGAAAAGATAAAGGGAAGCCACGTCACGTCGGTGAGAAAGTGACTCAAGTCGAGATACCAAGTAAGGATCGATTGTATCGCATATCCGTCTTTGGATTTTGTTAGAACCTTGGGATGAATATCAGCAGGAGCACCAGACCAGATGTGGCAACAGTATTCAATGCACGGACGAATGATAGATTTGTAAATGTGCAAGATGGACTTTGACGAGGAAAACCTTCTGGCACGACGCCGTGACCTAAAGCTCCTTGCAGTTGATGCAGCTATTGATTTGATGTAGTTGTTCCACTTCAATTCAGTTGAAAACGTGAGGCCAAGAAGGCATAGTGTATCACACTCCAGGTGCTTAGCATCAGCCAAGATGATTGCAGACAGGAAAGTTTATGATGGTTAAATGAGAGCGGTTTCGTTTCGGAGATATTCAAATTTACAAGGCATTACCTGCACCCAGTTAACCCCAAATCTACGCTATTAACGAAGGATTGATATAACAAACTGGCAGCTAGTTCTCTTAATTTCACTATGGTAACACGATGTTCTCACCGAGAAACGAGAACGCAAACCTTGTTTCACATATTATATACACGCGGCTTATACGTGATAGCTGGGCAATACGAAATGAGGTTTCGGAACCGCGCGACGGACACATCCGTCTTTTCTCAAAGGCGGATCAGAACTCTCCCCATATTTGAATATGATTGTTAACATAGACCAGCAACCGGATATACCCTATTTCCGGTGTTGTTGTCACTTACACCCTTAGGCGATCATGTATCGCAAGATACATGACTGACGAAGCAGATTTTTTTCCCGCAATAGGTTGCCATTTCTTTCTGCGGTAGACCGGTTGCCATCCAATCCGGTATGCCCTGCTATTTACCCATAGCTGGGAGGCTGGGTGGAGAAGAAGAGTGTTCATACCTTTCCCAAGAGTATAAGCACGTAAGTGAATGTAATGGATTCGACTGGAATTCGAACTCGGCTCTCCGATTCCTCAATCCGAGCCGCTATTCATTACCCTATATCTATGGTTAAATCATGTTAAGATTGACACAATGTGTTAAATTCATTTTCTGTTACTACGGTTTGGTCACTTCAGGGTGGAGTGTAGTTGTCCCACGTTATTATTCAATTCATGCCTTTCCCAAGGGTATTAGTGCGAATTTTGTCGAGCTGTTAATTGTTATGCGACAACGTTTACTTTCTTTATTAACATTAACAAAGGAAGAATAATTCCTTAAATATCTTCACAATGTTCGACTTTAATACTTGTGACATTCTAAAGAATATCATTGGATGTGGGTTAACATAACACAAAAGTGTGAAACATTTTATCACCGATAAATTGTTTTCCCTGTGGAGTTCTTGTTTCTCGAGAGGGGGACAAAAATCATGTAACATCTCTTTTGCTGGAGAAGAAACTGCGAAAGAGAGCGAGAGCGAGAGAGAGAGAGAGAGAGAGCGAGAGAGAGAGAGACAAAGAGAGAGAATGACAAAGAGAGAGAGAAGAGAAAAGAGAGATGACAAAGAGAGAGAAAGAGAAGAAAGAGAATGACAAAGAGATAGAGAGAGAGAAAAAGAGAATGACAAGAGAGAGAGAAAGAGAGAAAAGAGAGAATGACAAAGAGAGAGAGAGAGAAAGAGAGAATGACAAAGAGAGAGAGAGAGAAAAGAGAGAATGACAAAGAGAGAGAGAGAGAAAAGAGAGAGAGAAGAGAGAGAAAAGAGAGAATGACAAAAGAGAGAGAGAGAGAGAAAAAGAGAGAATGACAAAGAGAGAGAGAGAGAGAGAAAAAGAGAGAATGACAAAGAGAGAGAGAGAGAGAAAAAGAGAGAATGACAAAGAGAGAGAGAGAGAGAAAAAGAGAGAATGACAAAGAGAGAGAGAGAGAGAAAAAGAGAGAATGACAAAGAGAGAGAGAGAGAAAAGAGAGAATGACAAAGAGAGAGAGAGAGAGAATGAAAAGAGAGAGAGAGAAAAGAGAATGACAAAGAGAGAGAGAGAAAAGAGAGAATGAGAGAGAGAAAAAGAGAGAAAAAAAGAGAGAGAGACAAAGAGAGAGAGAAGAAAGAGAGAATGACAAAGAGAGAGAGAGAGAGAGAAAAGAGAATGACAAAGAGAGAGAGAGAGAAAAAGAGAGAATGACAAAGAGAGAGAGAGAGAGAAAAAGAGAGAATGACAAAGAGAGAGAGAGAGAGAAAAAGAGAGAATGACAAAGAGAGAGGGGGTATAAGGAATGTTGAATTGTAATGTATAATATGAGGGGCGTGTCTCTTAAATACATGACTCATGCTAGCAAAACAATTTACTTATATAAAGTGTTAATGATGTCTAACTTGGGGGAACCCCAATCTTGTAGGCGACTGTGCGTAAATATTTATTCCTCAGGGCGTCGCAGATTTGAAGACTGTCGAAATGTGCTGACTGCAGCGGATGTACGTCATATAGATTATTTCAAAGCCTAGGTACCCACACATCGGTTCAAACTGGATTCAAATTTGACGAGATCGTGTTTTAGCGACAACCAGCTTGATTCTGATGGAACAAGAAGTGAATACCAGGTGCTGTAAGCTTGGATGCGCGGGTGATGTACTGGATAACGGCCCAGAATTGGAAACAGAACAGTCGAGTTTCAATTCCCGCCGGATTCGTTATATTCGTTTATCTTTGGCAAAGGTATGAATCCATCTCTTCTCTCCCAGCTATGGGTTAATTAGTAGAACTTGTATCAGTAAACCATGATTATTTCCCCAAAATTCTTATAATCTAAAAATATTTTCTGGCTTTAAATAACCTGCAACAGGTAGATAAACCAATCAATCACTCAATCACAGGATATACATAGGAAAGTTAAAGAAAAAACAACAATAACAAAAATAATTATAATATGAGCTCTGGTAAAAAAATGTTACTGAGACATTAGATTTATAAGTTCCAAAAATTCACTCACTGATGTCCCCGAGGATAGTTACTTTTCAAGAATAGCTTAGATGTGGCACAAGGCCGAAAGCATGGGGCATCCAGTGAGGATCGAACTCACTACTCGATCGTAAATTGTTCTAACAATACAAGCTTGCTAACCATTACACCACTTCGAGTTGTACTGATGGCCTCAAGGATAAAAGCGTTAAGTGATCCAAAAAGTGACTTGATTCACAGCGTCTCTTGCCAATGTCCTTGAAATTTAGTGTGGGGCGACCTATCGGACGGTGCCCCGTGATCAGCTCACCATATATGATGTCTTTTGGTATACGACCGTCATTCATACGATGTGCGTGACTCAGCTATCGAAGGCGATGTTGTAAAGGACCGCGTCGGCGATGTTGAGTAGAAGTAGATGTATACACGTGGGTAGAAATTTCCTGCTAGCCGGTCCAACTAGATGAGAAAGCTGGACTTTAATTAAGTCCAAAGAAGGCAAAGAAAAACAAAAACAAGACCGATAAATATATGTATAAAAATATATGTATTAATAACAAGAAAGGTTACAAGTTACATGGACAGTTACATGGACAGAGTGTGTGTGGTGAATATTATGTGTGTGTTGTGTTGTGGTGAGTGTTCGTACGTACGTGTATTGTTCTTAGCGTGTTCCCAGCATTTGGAAAACGCTGTATTTGTGAGCGCTTACATCTGCGAGGTGGTATAAGACTGAAGCCTGAGGAAAGAGATTTACCTCAAGGTTGCGGCCCAAAGGCCTGAGGAAAAAAGAGGAAGAGGCGAAGGGTCAGCGAGTATTTATAGCCAGGGAAGGGAAACCCCTGGTGAAAGATTAAGGAACTAAAGGAGGAGCTAACTCCGACAATGTTGACAAAAAAGAAGATGTATGCTCCAGGAGTTTACTTGTCCCAGCACAGCAGTATTGGTAACTTTATCTCTCCGTGTGATGCCGAGGATGCATCGTAGGCAGCGGAGATGGAAGCTTTATAGGCGAATTTCCTGCCTGACGTATGTTGTCCAGGTTTCGATGCTTGGATTATTTTTAGTTTGGTGCGCAAAGACAGCTGCTTGTTGCCTCATGCTCTCTTGCTCAATGTAGCCATCTGATCAAACGTTAGAATTGAACCTCTTCCTATCGAGTCGATGTCTTTACGTATTATAGCAGTAAAGTAGGCATCCATTTATCTCAAAATTTGGTCAATTATCCTTTTAATTTTCAATCCCTTTGTTGTGCAGTCGTCCAGAATGCTTTATGTAGTTCAATTTCTGCATGAAAATGACTCTTTTCTGCAGTCGTGACAGAAAAGAAAACTGGAATGTTTAAATGAGGACTGGGATCTCTCACATATTCTTCTCTTTTCTCTTAATGTCCACTGTTTCGTCCTCACCGAGTTTTTTGGAAAAATTTTTGAATTTTCATTTGTTCTACCTTTCTCTCTAGAATCTTTCTCTTGGGATCTCAAAATTCCTTCATCTATCTTCTCTCTGTAACCCTTTCTCTCTGATCTTTTTGAAGGCTTTTAAACTCTGTCTTTTTTTCTTTCTCTCTCATACTCTCTCTTCTTTTATTTCTCATTCTCTTTCTTTCTCATTTCTTTTCTGGTTTTTTGAGCCAACTACTCTTTCATCTCTGGAACTTTTCTGACCTTTCATTCTTTCTACTCTCTCTCTCTCTCTACTCTCTTTCAGCAACTGCTCTACTCTCTCTCTGATTCCGACTCTGTCTTCTGATCTCCAACATTTGTTTTCTTTTTCTTTTTCCCACCTTTCGTGTCTCCTCTTTGAACAGCATAACACCAGTCACCGCCATCGTCTGCTAGCTGTTCCCAGCTTCCAGATTCGATACCTGTAAGTTTCATGTACCTTTTGGAAACGTCCTTGAAACGTAGTCCAGGGTGGCCTACTGAATGGTGTTCCGTCTCCAGCTCATATTACATAATCTCTTTTTGGTAGACGGTCCTCATTCATTCGATTTACATAACCCAGACATCGAAGACGACGTTGACAAAGAAGAAGACATGTTCCAGGAGTTTGCTTGCCCCAGAACAACAGTATTGGTAACTTTGTCCCTCTATGTGATGCCGAGGATGCGTCGTAGGCAGCGGAGATAGAAGCTTTCCAGGCGTTTTTCCTGGCTGATGTATGTTGTCCATTTTTCGCTGTTGTAAAGTAGACTGTTAAGGAAACATGCCTGGAATAACTTTAGTTTGGTGCACAAGGTCAGCTGACTGTTGTTCCATATTCTCTTGCTCAATGTGGTCATAACTACTGCTGCTTTGGTGATGTGTTTGTCAATTTCCATGTCAAGCGATAGGTTGTTGGTGATGATAAATCCCAGATATGTAAAGTGATCTGTAACTTCAATCAACACGTCTTCGAAGCTGATTGATGAGAATGCAGAAACATCATGGCGTGTGTTGTCTTTTTATGTTAATAGTCAGTCCGAATTCCTTACCGTCCGACAACCGAAGTTAAGCAATGTCGAATCTGGTCACTACCTAGATTGTTGACTGCTTGGGAATACCAGATGCTGTTAACTTGGATGTGCGGGTGGTGTAATAGATAATAGCTCGGAATTGTTAATCAGAGAGCCAAGTTCCAATTCCAGTTTGGTTCATTATATTCATTTACGCGCAAATACCCTTGGGAAAGGCATGAACCCACCTATTCTCCCTCATAATTATGTGTTGATTAGTAAGAGTTATATCACTAAACCAATATTATCTCCCCCACCCCTCAAAAACTGTGACAATCTAAAAATAGTTTCTGGCTTTAAATTACCTGCAAAGGGTTGATAAGCCGTAGAATACAACTCCATCTATGAAAAACTTTACAGGCATGGTTGAACTGATTAATCATATGCTGGAGATCGTATTTGGCCTGCTTGGCCAGAGCTGCGACATCAACAAACAGCATTTCTCTGATGAGTACTTTAGGCAACTTGGTTTTTGCCCTCAGGCGGGCCAAGTTGAATATTTTGCCGTTGCTTCTTGTATGTAAGTATACACCTTCTTCGTCTTGTCTGAACGCAAAGCTCAATGACATCGAAAAGAAGATGCCAAACAAAGTCGGTGCTAAAAGTTATCCTTGTTTTACGCCACTCTGAAAGGAGGTGATGATGATCAACAAAGGTGGAGGCCAGCCAAGTTTCATTAGTAACTGGAACAGATCTTTCCTGCTAACAAAGTCGAACGCCTTTGAGCGATTGATGAAGGCGATGTATTTGTTACATTTGTTGTTCAAGACATTTCAACTGCAGACACCCGGGGTAGTAGCACCTGTTAGGGTCCCAGATATAGGCAAATAGTTAACCCACGCAAACTGGGGTCAAAATTCTATAAAAGTACAGAAATATTCTATTTATACGAACATATCCTGTCGGTATTAACCCATTGTGGCTGATATGTCGTAAAACATAAACACACACACTCTCTCTCTCTCTCTCTACACACACACACACACACACACACACACACACACACACACACACATATATATATATATATATATATATATATATATATATATACAGTGGGAGGAAATAAATATTCGTACACATGAAAAATTGTATTTTTATAAATGTAAAAACCTTAACTAAAACAAATTTTGATACATTTTATGTGTGACGATACATTTTATTAAAAAATAGTAATAAACTTAATTAATTTTTATTCTAACAGAAATTAATGCACTAATCAGTGTTTTCTCTTTTGGTTTTGAAAAACAAAATGGTAGTTTAGAGCGAGTACATGAACGGAGCTGTGTGCTGGCAATATCTATCGAATCATTTTCTCTGATCTCGCCAAAATCTATCTTATACCTTTATAAGTCTACAATTCTTTCGTGTATTGAATATTGATGCCATATCTAGTCTAGTGCTTCTACTATGTATCTAGAGATTCTTGACAAAATCCAATGAAGAATTTTCAATGCTAAATCTGCAATTTATTGTAATCTTCTGATGTACAGTAATGGATCATATGCAAGATAGGTGAACAATTCAAATAGAATAAATACAATGTATCTATATACAAATTAGAGACCTGTCATAATAGATCTGTCCATCTTAAATAAACCAACAATGATTTGTGGCAATTTTTAATATCAACTTAAGAATTTTCTTGTTAAAAAGTTGAATAATTTTTAACATTCAACATTATGGATAAAAAAAAGTGAATTTTATATAGTGCTTGTAATGTTTGGTATATCTCTCTATGTAGTAGCAGTCGTAGTACAGTTTGTGTTACGTTTAGCAACCGTGTTCGCTAAGCAATGCCCTACTGTTCACTAGTTGTTCCCTATTTATCCTTGTCTATCTCATTTGCATACCATGCTACACCTCCTTGAATCGGAGAGGTCGTATACCCTTGTTTTTTTCTTTTACTATTTCTGATTATTCTAGTACTGTGCTGTTCTTCCTCATTTCTTTCTTGTTTTCTCTTTACTGGTGATCTCAGTCTCTCTTCATTTTCTTCTTCACTCTCGTCCGTCTTTTCATTCTCACTTTCTTCCATTTCTTGCTCAGTTCGATTTTTGTGACTTTCTGTCCCTTCTTGGACTTGATCTTCCATTTCGACGTCATCCAATTCGTTTCTGCTTCTGAACTGATCTGCATGTGCCTGTATATGTCGTCCCCTTTTTTCTCAAGTATAGCCGTGTTGTGTCCTTTTTGTATCAGGAAATTTGCTTCTTCTGTATAAGCCTTTTTATTCTTTCTATGCCATACCTTTTTTTTTCTTTGAAAAGGACGTAGTTATGGGGTTTCAGATTTGTCTTCCCATTAATGCCAAAAGGATCAGTTTTCTTCTCGCATGTGGAATAGATCTGTAACTTAGGAACATTTGTGGTAAATACGCTTCTATGCTTTTATTAAGTGGTGAGAATGCTTTTAATCCCATTTTTACCGTTTGTACCATTCTTTCTGCAATGCCATTAGATTGTGGGTAATACGTTGGCGTCTTGTATGGGATGCATCCAATCTGTTTTAACCACGCACATAAGTTTTCATCGCAAAATTCGTGTGCATTGTCGGTGACTATTGTTTGTGGTACTCCATTTCTTGAAAATATAGTTCTTAGTACTTGCTTTATTGTGATTATTTTTACTCTGGTCACTCTGAATACGAGTCCACCAATACTAAGAACAATCCCCTATCTTTGATATGTGTGTAATCCAGGTTTCCATTTGTTCTGGGTCGTCCAGTGAGTTTAACGATCCTATTGGTGACGCCATTGTTATCTTTGGTATATCTCTCTGTATAGTAGCAGTCGTAGTAGCATAGTTCTCCGTGTTACGTTTAGCAAACGGGTTCGCTAAGCAATGTCCTTCTGTTCACCAGCTGTTCTCTATTTATGCTTGTCTATCTCATTTGCATACGATACTACAGTGCTTTTTTAGGGCTTTAGAGCAAAACGAATTCATGGGTTTGGACAAAAAAGAAAAGGCCCCACCCCTTAATAATCAGTAACATATATAATTATAGGTAGAAAAAAAGCAAATGTCGTGAGGATTAAAAAGCACTGTACGGGGTTCCAATCAGGCTTCCCCATCGGTCGGGGTGTTTATGGGGTAGTAAGCACCGGCTCTGACTGGAAATAATTTTCAGTATTAATATAATATTTTAAGGATAAAACAAGCTGATGTACAAGGAAAACCTGGAAGTTCAGAGCAACTTATTTTTCTTTATCTTTTTCCGCCATTTTATCTTTTGAGAAACAAAGAAAATTTTCATAATCATTTAAAGATGACTGTTCTTTTTATTGCTAAGATTTATAATATTTATTTACTTATTATTTAATTAAGCAACATTTGAATATTAAATCTGTAACTATTGGAATGTAATCGTCACATATTCATCAGTGTATTCGCCATTTACCATATGTAGAAATAAACTGATGTCACCTAAGAGAAAATGGTTCCATCAATCTTGGACCGTTCCCGTTTTTTCCAGTTTATTCGCGTTCCTTATTGCTTATTTGCTTGTAGGGATGTATCATTGTGTACGCTAGTAACTTCCGTGTGACATTTACATTTTATTGTATCAGCGAAATTAGATCTAGTTGCCGTCATGTTATTTCGGCACGAATCCATTTGATTCTACAGATTTTTAACGTACATTCCCTTCAGTGATAAACCGGGTTTGCCTTTTAACGCATGCGCAAGTCCATGCGCATATGCGCATGCGTATATGGACATCCACACATTTACACAAATATTCACGTTCATGTTTCTAGTTAAAGCGTCCGTCCTTCATTCAAGGGATCAGTAAATGTTTAACATTATTATTTTTTATTACTCCATGAACAATTCCTCTAATTTCCCATGCATGATCCTTAATACGTACCTCTAAAATTGCGCTGAAAGTGTGAGAAAATGATCCTTCTCACTCATAATACGCAGCCCTTTGTTTGGTAATTAAACTCTATAAATTGTACCAGTTCAATTTCATTACGGTCAGCGTTTCTTATTCTTATTAAAAAATGGTTTTAAACGTTGTGATACTTTTGTATCCTATATATATATATATATATATATATATATATATATTCTTGTGTTTGCACAAGAACTTTCTTTTTTGGACACAAAATCTGTAGAAACTGTTCCATTGTTCTATAAATCCGACCGCTTTTGGCTATACTTTTTACCCATTATCAAGGATGATTATATTTTTGGTTTTTATTTGGATGTATGGCTTGTGTGTATGTTTTAGAGTTATAGGGATGTTTTATTTGCTGAATAAAGTTAGCATATTGTGGCCGTGTTCTTATATATATATATATATATATATATATATATATAATTTTGAAACACTTCGTATATTTAATATTATATGCAAAAAGTAAAATGCATTTTAAATATATCTAAATCTCTTCTACCAAACTCATTTCATTTATTTCCATTTTCCATTCTCTGATGACGAAATTTAACTTATTTTTGAAAGTCGAATGAAAACTGTTGCAATTTTCCCCTAATTAGCCAGAGGCAATTTAGAGCGTCTTTTTGTTATCGAGAAATAATATAATTTGCCTAAGGTTTAAAAAATTCTTTATGTTATGCCCACAAACCATGCTAATATTTCTTTGGTGGTTGTGAGTTCAATTCGTAGTCAGGTAGTGTATGAATTTGTACATCGGCTCAGTGGTGAAAGTAGGACAGCATTAAAAAGAAATACATTCCTTATAAATGACATTGACTTTGAGGATCATGTCAGAATAGACATTGCACTCAAAGAAGGTAGGTATGAATCTCTTGGTTGTCGATCGGTGATCCACGGGATCGGACCAGCTGTGTCTGATATATGGACCCATGGGAAAAGCCTTATGCTAGATATACCTCCCACTAGATAGGAGAGGATGCAGTCTGAAACATCGCACACGAGGATGTAAGGGTCACGTTCGGATGAAGGTTCGTGGACACACGCATACGCACACACTACACACACACACACACACACCACACACACATTACACACACACACACACTAGCTGACTTGAAATAGACTAAGTTCGCAGGTGAATAAATCACGTTCGGATGAAGGTTCGTGGACACACGCATACGCACACACTACACACACACATCACACACACACACACACAAACTCACACACACACTACACACACATTACACACACACACACACACTAGCTGACTTGAAATAGACTAAGTTCGCAGGTGAATAAATTATTACACGTGTTTTCATTGGTCAGTACGAAGATATTTCATTACTAAGAGAATGAGAATAATCTATCCACATCCAAATGCAGGGCCTAGACACTCTTTTTGGAGGAACGACTCCTCTGATTGGCCATGTCTTCAGGGATGTAGCCGTACCCACTATGCTTGGCCAATTGCAGCAGGTTTTGGATTCAGAGTTGTCCTTGCTACCAACACAGTCCTGATATTTACCCATGGCTGGGAAAGGGAAGATGTGGGTTCATACCTTCTCCAAGGGTATTTGCAAGTAAATGAATGTAACGAGGTTAACTGGGATTTAAACCCGGCTCTCGATTCCTCAATCCGAGCCACTATCCATTACTTCACCGCCCCTTCTATGATCAACGCTCTTTCACCGTAGATCAAAATGAGAAGGTTCTGTTCAACATATAGATGACGTTATCTGGAAGACTGGAGAGTTAAGTGGCTGAAATATTTACGCTAAAATAGAACAAAGATGGCGAAACTAGTAAGGAAGAGTCATTGTATAATTGTAGTTACACTGTTGTGACCCATTCAAGTAGGCGGTCAATTTAGACCCCTCCCAAGAATATATCTGTATAATATTAAAAAATCTCATTGCGTGTGTGCTTGTGTGGTGCGTCCGTTGTATAATGATTTACGAGGTGTTTATACAGTAAGTATTTTTATTTTAACTTTCTTCAAGCAGACAATTTTTTAATTAAAATATTTTTAAGTTAAAGACAGACACAAAGAGATTCCGCTTTGCTGTTTCGTCCAGTTGTTTGCAGAGTAATTATTTATATTTCAGCCTTCTTTAAACAAACAATATTTTAACTATTTAAAAAATATTTTTTGGCATATTTAAAAAAATATTTTCAAGTGAATATGATTTAAAAAATTGAATAAGATTTAAAAATATGAGTTGCTTGTACAGTAAGTATTTTTATTTCAACTTTCTTTAAACAGACAAGTTTTAATTAAAATATTTTAAAGTTAAAGACAGACACAGAGAGATCCCGCTTTGCTGTTTCGTCCAGTTGTTTGTAGAGTAATTATTTATATTTCTGCTTTCTTTAAACAAACGGTATTTTAACTATTTAAAAAAAAGTATTATTTGGCATATTTCAGAAATATTTTCACGTGAATATGATTTAAAAATGTTTTTGGCATATTAAAAAAATATTCTAAAGTTAATGTGATTTAAAGTTCAAGTTTATCCCGGAAGTTCTATTTCTATTAAATGCTGTAAACAATCAGTAAAACGTTAAACATGAACTTGTAAACCAAACCAATGATGACACAAACGAATTGAAATATTTAACTGAATCATAATAAAATTAACTTTTATATCAGTGGAATGTTGAAATCAACTTCAATGTTTTATAAGCTGAAATGTCAGTGACCCAACGGTAGTCTAGTAATATTATATAAGTAATATTATTATATTACTTATATAGTAATATTATATAAGTTGTATCACCGGAAGTTGCTCTTGGAAAATATTGATATTACAAGGCAGTATTTAAACCACATTTTTCTTCCAGGCAGTAGTAGCTTCTCGGTGCTCAGTGCGAGTGTCTATGCCGTCGAAACCCACATCGGAAGTAAATTGTTCCGATTTCCTTGGGATGTGCGGGTGGTGTAATCATTAACGGTTTGGAATGAGAAAGCGGAGAGCCGGGTTCAAATTGTAGTCGGGTTCGCACGCATTCATTTGTGCGCAAATAGCCTTGGGAAAGGTATAAATCCATCCCGTCCTCCCAGCTATGGGTTAAATAGTAAGACGTGTATCTAGAAAAAAAAAAATCTTAATGTTAAATTCACTCGCAAAAAATAATTCTTACACTCCAAACTATGTTTCGTCTTTAAATAAGCCAAAAAGTGTTGATAAGCCGTAAAAAACAAAATCAAAACAACTCCACGGATCAATTGATTGGTCGAATTTTTTGTGTTCCTTATCTTGCATTTCTTTCACTGCAAGATAATCTCTCCATCATCATCCCTATGACCAGCAACCATTCGAACATCAAACATGCGGAGAGAGCTGGTCAACATGTTTCGATTGCGTGCCAGCCTCTGAGTCACTGTGGAGGATCTTCCAGTCCATTCACTGACATTTTCAGGTCATTTTTTACTCTACACGCCTCTTCTAAGGTGGTATCTTCTAGTGGATGAGTCACCTGTCCAGAATGCGACCCACTCGATTCCCACGTATCATCCTGGAGATCTCACCAGCGGCAAAAGACTACGCGGTGGCCCAAAACGACTCTTCGAAGATCAGTTGTAGGTAGACATCCCTGACACTGGTCAATATCGACCCTGAGACCTTGGAGACCGTTGCTGCAAATTGGCCTTTCTGACGTTGAACCATACAGGGTGGAGTGGGGCGTGTAAGGGGTATGTGTGACCGAGACGTCTGAGTCCACCCGTCAACATGCAGAGGATCTACGACGTGCTGTCAAGAGAGTCCGACTTGCCTCGCTGCGTCCACCAGCCACACTCCACTGTGACTCTTGCTCACGACTCTTCAAGCGTAGGCTAGGAAGTTCGCAGTTACCTCTGCCATCTCCATCGGGGTCGGGGAGAAAGATTGCGAGGCAAGTTGGTGCCGACAACCTTCTAATCTTTACATTACCTCTATAAAATAAAAGAACTTTCGACATAGATACGTTTTATGTTGGAATCACTATTGCGATGTTTTGCACTTTGGCGGCTCCGAACTAAACAACAATAAATGAAAGTGTTAAAATTTTAACAAGTTTTATAGTAACTTTAGCATAATTATTATTATAGCTGATTCCCCATAGACTTGGAGTGATTCCTCGTAGATCTGGCCTCTGATTCTTCATAGATTTGGCTTTTGATTCCCCATAGATTTGGACTCTGATTCCTCGTAGATTTGGCCTCTGATTCTTCATAGATTTGGCCTCTGATTCTTCATAGATTCGGCTTTTGATTCCTCATAGATTTGGCCTCTGATTACTCGTAGATTTGGCCTCTCATTCCTCATAGATTTTGCCTCTGATTCCACGTAGATTTTCCCTCTGATTCCTCGTAGATTTGGCCTCTAATTCCTCATAGTTTTGGCTTCTGATTCCTTGTAGATTTGGCCTCTGATTACTCGTAGATTTGGCCTTTGATTTCTCATAGATTTGGCCTCTGATTCCTCATAGATTTGGTCTCTGATTCCTCGTAGATTTTGACCTCTGATTCCTGATTGATTTGGCCTTTGATTCTTCCTGGATTTGGCCTCTGATTCCTCATAGATCTGGCTTCTGATTTCTCATAGATTTCTAATTCCAAGTGCTGTAAGCTTGGATAAAACTTTGAGAGTTTTTCTCAAGAATTTCTTTTTTTGCTAAACTTGACTGGATATTTCGGTAATTTTTTTGTTTTTACCAAGCTTATATCGTTTTCATGTAGTACGCTGTGGGAATAGATATTGTACTTAGATTCCCCACCAGATCAAAAGTAAAAAGTGTGCTTTACAGATTTAACCTGCGGTCACTCTCGGTCACCGAATGACTTCACACCTACAGTTAGTTTGTAGTCGCGAGAAAGACTTGTGATATATGCGGTTATAAAAATAACTACACGAGAGAGTTTTTATAGTCTCTCAAACACCGTAGACAGAATATGAAATCTAGGTATCGAACCCGGAGTGAAAGGGCTTGACCCACAGACTGGCCGAGAGTAACTGACGGAATATTTGAATGAATAAAATGTTAAGTGATGGAAATTCAAGTCTCGTGTTGACATTTAATTGGTACATACACTTCATTAGTCATTTTGTACAGGAATTAACCATAATAAAAAATGGTTGGGCGTAAACACATCCGAGAAATGAGTCAGCAATTGGATTTCGACAACTCTTTCAGTTTTTTCATTGGCAAGAGATTGAATATGGAAAAAAACAACAGACAAGTGATTCTGTAATTGCTATAATTAAACATTTTATAAGTTTCTTTTACATCAAAGTAGAAGACAAATATGGATTTCTTTCTTGGTAAAATCTTTTAAGAGTACGTGACTAAATATTCCATATGTAAAATAATTGTTTATTCATTTCTGGACTCCATTAAATGTACGTCGGCCGATTTGAGGGTATATAGTTTCATTTATTTTCCGTGTTGGTTGAAAAATTGGAAAAAGTGATATACTGTGACGAAAGTGAAATAGAACAAATTCCAATGCAAGTGAATAATTCCGAATACCAATTGGTACAGGAACAAATCTAAAAAAAAAAAAAAAAAATCTCAGTAAAATTAATAGACGGTCGGTTTGACAATTTGGAACTAAATCAATGGTACAGGAAAAGTGATAAAAATCGATGAAACATTGAACAGCAGAACATATATTCATTTTCTAAAGTCGCACCGATTTTTTCCAGCATGATGAATAACCCTACCATACATAGTGTTCTGACTCCCGAGTATGTGTACGTCTCATACGCGTGCGTACCTCAAGACAGCCAGATAAACGCTTGAATGTAATAAGACCTGAAAGGCGAAATCCTGTTCATCAGCAGGTTTAACCAAAAGAGTAAAAATTACAAAAAAGAAATAAATGACTATTTTAGTCTGAATAACACGCAAACAAATGGACAAAAAGAAATATAACTAAAACAAATTCATTTCTTTTCTCGCCCTCCTCTCTCTCTCTCTCTCTCTCTCTATATATATATATATATATATATATATATATATATAATCATTATATATAATCATTATATATAATCACTCCTTGCAGGAATATTGCAGTCATATATGGTCTGGTGCCCCCGCTGTACGTCTCGTGGTCCTCGACAAAATCCAGAGACGAATATGCAATGTGATAGGTCCTGATCTGGCATCTGGTCTACAGACGCTTTCTGACAGACGTGCCGTGGTTTCCCTCTGTCTCTTCTACAAATATTTTCACGGCAACTGTTCCGACGAGCTATTTACTCTGCTTCCCAGACTGCATGAATTTAAACGAGCTACTAGGCTGGCATCTCGATCCTAACCTTTCACTGTCAAAACGGTTAAATGTAACTCTCTCTTCTATTCAAACAGCTTCTTCTCTCGCACTTCCCATCTGTGGAACTTCCTTCTCCATGCTTGCTTCACCGATGACTATGATTTTCAAATAGTCGAGTGTAATGTCAATCAACATCTGACACCCTGAGCTTCTCCCCCGCCCTTCCCTGTATCCTTCCCTCACTCGCGCCTTTTTACTGTTGTTCTCAATCCTCTGTAATCCATTGCGTGTTAGTGGCACTCCCGTCTTGCTTAGGGTGAATTGCTTTATATATATATATATATATATATATAGAGAGAGAGAGAGAGAGAGAGAGATTTTCTAAGCATAGATTTGATGTGGCACAATCTTGAATGTGTGGGGTACCCAGTGAAGGTCAAACTTACCATTAAGTAGTAACTGATCTTGCGAGAGAAGCTTGCTAACCATTATACCTCGTCAAAGTGCCCCTGATTTTCTAAGCGTGGCTTAGATGTGGTACAAGGTCGAATGCGTGGAGCACTGATTGAGGTTCGAACTTACTACTCCGTCGTAATTAATCTAGCGAGACAAGCTTATTAGCCATTAAATTTCCTCCTCGCTTTCTCTCTCTCTCTCAATATATATATATATATATATATATATATATATATATATATATATATATATAGATAGATAGATAGATAGATAGATATATAGATAGATAATATTAGTGGAAAATATACATACATATGCAAAATATATAAATACCCACACATGTATATTTTTAGAAGAAAAAAAAAATTCCAAGAGGAAGAATCCAGGTAGAACTCAATGTCTAGGACAGAGTAGGGATATAATAAAAAGGCTTAAACACTAATATTCCATGGTCATAATTTATTCCATTGGAATCGTAAATACGATCCAATTCATCAGACCTACGTGTTTAAGCCTTTTTATTATATATATATATATATATATATATATATATATATATATGCATCTTTCATTGAAGACAGCCAACAAGAAAAAAATAGAAGTCATTCCTCGGTCAATTGGCCGTGCATAGCATGTGACTGCCAAGAAGCACAGAAACCGCTCGACCTCCACACTGTAAAATGACTATGTAGCAGCCACACACAGTATTTCACCATGCAAAACACATCCTTAATAATGGCTAGACGAAAGTGCTCGGAACAATTATAACTCTGGACATTTACTATATTCTTTAACACTTGAAAAACGGAAAAAAAGGTTAGATTGCTGCAAAAACTCAATAAAAGATAAATTAAATCTTACTTATCTACCGTTTTCAATGGAAGATGCTGTATATATATATATATATATATATATATATATATATATAAAAAAATATAAATAAATTAAAAAAACAAAAAACTGGCAACTCGTGTTCAAGGATGCCCATCTACTAGTGCGGCTAGCCAATCCCTACTGCAGACGCCAGCTCAGATGTATTTGTGTTTGTTCAACACAGAGCCCACCTATGGTTTATACTGCAACTATGCAGTGTTTCTGGAAAAGAGTGTGTTATCTGCAATCTGAACAAGGCCAGCACGCTCAAACGCTCGGTCACGATGACTTGTGACTTTGCGCTAGCACAGCCACCTACGCAATTTTACTCACAAAGTGTCTGAAAACTATATCACGGCTTGATATGGTTATAAGCCACTTTTCAACGATGTCACACGCTGGAATCACCTCCCCGCCCCCAAACTCTAGATAACATCAGAAAGTCTCCTCATGGTCAGAAAGCTAATGTTCTAACCACTCGGCCACGCGCCCATATATTCTCGATTATTTTAATATTAGAATATGCTTTTTCTGTGGAAAAGAAAGAAACACAAACAAAGGAGGCACGTGTGTGTGTGTGTGTGTGTGTGTGTGTGTGAAAGGGAGAGAAAGAAATAAGCGAAAAAAAACGAGAGATTGAAGACCGAATAATTAAAAAACAAAACAAAATAATTCTGTTTATTTTAGCAAAATTTGCAAAACTCCAATTTTATAACCTCAAATGAGGTCAGCAATCACAAAAAAAAACTACTACAAAAACAAAAAAACAAAAAAAACCCATTCAGTCAAATCCCCATGTCGACCAACAGATGGTAATAATTGACCGATGACGACGACGACGTCGACAAGTAGGCGATCAACGAAGCATTTAGAGGAAAGCATTACGCTTGCTTTCTTTCCTGGCAGTTAAAATTCACAAGTGTCTTTCGTTAACCTCGGTTTTCGGCAACAGCATACTTCCCTTAACGAATCAAGCATGTCACCACTTAATTTTTAGTTTATACAACATTTACTAGATTCAAGAACCAAACGTTTCTTAAGTTATATATATATATATATATATATATATATATATATATATATATATATATATATATATATATATATATAAATTAATTGATTCAAAATATGGTTTTTCGCTACACATTTCTAACCATGTTTCAAAATGGAAGCTAAAATCTTCGAATTTCATTTTGTAATTAAATTAAAGACGTTAGTTCCATTTCATCCTCAAGCGAATTTTGGAGTAACTTATTTATTACTGGGTTTTAAAGGTACAGCAAAAAATCATAATTCACGTTTCCAAGGATACAGAGAAATCCATTCATCCAGACAAGGGGTGTTTGAGAGTTCATTATCGCTGTATTTTATTGCATCAGTTATTAGTTACGTTTTGGTAGGGGTAAGGATGTATTTTTCAATGAATTCTGACGTTAAATGCATGTCATCTGGATTTTTTCTTTAAATTTATTGTTAACGGCAAAAATTCTTACGGCATTTTTTTCTATTTGCTTAAAGATTTTTGGGTGGTGTTTACGTTAGAATACGTTTTATTTAACTACGATTTTAAAAATATTTTCACTTTTAATTTTTAATTATATATATATATATATATATATATATATATATATATATATATATATATATATAAGAAAGAGAAGAGAAGCCGCAAAAGTTTCCGGTTATGATGTGGATTTTTAAATATATATATTATACTTTATTTTCCATATTTTTTGCTACACGTGTTTCGGGTCATGCGACTTTCATCAGGCAAAGAGTGTTTATTTACACATATTATTTAAAGGAATTAATGTTTCCTTATGTTTTCCGATGTTTAACCATTTGTCTTTTGTGTGTAGTAGTAATCCAAATTTTCTTGGACTTGTGAAAATAAAAACTCTTCTGCTTAAGGAGTAATAAAACAATTAGCTCTGGTCAGAGAAAGAGGAAGGAAGGAGGTCTTTGTTCTTATCTTTTTATGACCTCTGTCTCTTTAAACCTATCTCCATTTTTGTGTAATGTGTGTGTTTTATTGCTAGCATCTGTATACATATTCCTTCTCCATGCATATGTATTTATAAGGAATGATGGCAATAACATTACAATATATTAAACAATACACGGACAAAACAATGATAGTCAGTTTTTTTACATGGAAGATTTCCAAGCAACGACAAACATCGTGCATGCGAGACGCTGGAAGCGAAACTCGAACCGAGGCTCATGAGTTTGTCGTTCCTTGGAAAACTTCCATATAAACAAAAAACAGACTATCATTATTGCCATGTCCGCGTATTGTTTAAAATATTGTACTGTTATTGTAATCTTTGATGATGGCTTATGTAAGCCAAAAGCTTGGATAGGATTAAAAAAAAATGTATCAATATGGTGATTTTCTTTCGTCTTTCAATGATAATGTTATTAAGCTTATCAGACGATATGAAAGGAATTTGCATAAAATACATAGACAAAACTTGTCAATATTATTTAAGGAAACATGCATCAATGAAAAATGCTGCCTAAATACACATAATATATATACATGTATATACACACATTTCGTATGGAGTGTAGGTTTCATGCGCGCGTGTGTGTGTGTGCGTGTGCGTGTGGTCCGTCTAGTGTGTTTGTTTTTGCCAGTATATATTTTGTATATAGACCTTCTCCATAGATATTTGTTTGTGTGTGTGGTCCCACTAGTGTGTTCGGCCATTATGTGTGTATGGTGTGTGTTTATGTGTGTGGGGTTATAATTTATTTAGTGCTGGCTTAAATTTGTCTATGAAGTTTTTTCTTGTAATTGTAGGTAAGAATAATTGCTTGTTTGATATATTGGCATAATTTTAAATTTACCGTCATTACATTTGTAGATGTATTGTGATACAAAGAATTTCCTGTTGTCTGGTAATTTAATGCTGCTGTTGTGAAGGGAAACTGTTGTTTAGTGCTTGGGTGATACTAATATAGGACTTGTTGCATATATGTGAAATGGATTAAATCCGACAAATATTTTAATATATTTTCACTTTATACGTATTTTTTTTTTAAATTATGAATACACTTATCTATAATAAAAAACAACGTATAAGCAGAAAATATATTAAAATATTTGTCGGATTTAATCCATTTCATGTAATATGTTGTCATTGTTTACCTTAGGCTACAATTTCAGAGCAGATATGATAGATCGCGAAAAATTGGCGAAGGTGTGTGTTTAAAAGCAGTAATTAGAACTTTGCTAAACCGGAAGTTCTCTGTGGCTGAACGGACATAGCACGTCAGGCAAAATGACGGATCCGTATAGGAAACCGGTTTAATTCCTGTCGGAGGACGCATATTTTCTATGAAATTTCTCGAACATTCAGGCCGGTAAATGTAATTAATACTGTTTAATTAAAAAAAAAAACAAAAAAACAGTGCATTTATTCAAACAACTGTATCCATAATAATAAAAAACCCCAACACACACACACACACACACACACAGACACACACACAGACAGATAGACAGACAGACAGACACACACATATATGAATAAAGACAAAAGAAAAACTAATCACAGCCGACTCGTTTCAAAAACTTTTAAAATTAAAAAACGCTCATAAATATTCATCAGGTTAAATGAAACGTCTAGGTAAATTATGGAAGATGCTAATTGACATAATTTAATGTCTAATGAACAAAAGTGAGTAAATGATGTAGTAGTTAAATTTTTTAATAATTTCATTAATATTTAAATTATTTTTGGTATTAATTTATGCATTATATATTTTAAATAAAAGGACGTTATGAAGTTAATCGTTCCTTTTATTTTTTTAAAACATTTTTTATAGTCAAATATGTTGACTTGGGAAAAGGAGTAATTCTTTCAGGAACGGAAATATTTGAAAAAATATGGGGCACAATTTTATATTTGGAAAATACTCAATAGCGGCTCTCTTAAGAATCTGGCCGTCTCAGTTAATTTCTCTTTTAATAAGTGTGGCATTCTTTAGATCGAAGGTGTGGTTGAATTCTTTTCTATTTATGAGTAATGCATTTGATAAATTGCTGTGTATAAGATTCTTTTTGTGTTCATAGTTAATTTAAAAAAAATTCCTGCAAGTTTCACCGAATATATTGTGAAGATCAGAGGGATATATATATATATATATATATATATATATATATATATATATATAAAATAAAGAACAGTAAGATATATAATCCGGTGTTCTTATTGATATTTTTTATTTTTATTTTTACAAAACAGTGCTCAATGTAAATTTACAGAGCATAACTATTATAAATTAACTGAATTAAAATATGGTTCCTTCGCTACACAGGAATAACCATGTTTCAAAACCTGAAGCTAAAATCTTCAAATTTAATAATATAATTAAATTAAAAGCATTAGTTCCGTTTCATCTTCAAGCGAATATTGGAATAACTTTTTTTAAAAAAAATTACTTAGTGTTAAACGCACATATAAATTAATAATTTCCTGTTTCCAAGGATACAAAGAAATCTAATCATTCAGACAGGGACGGTAGCGTGTTCATTTTTATTAACTATTGTTTATGAATTACGTTCGAAAAAGAAGTTACGTTTAGGGAGGGTAGGGTGCATTTTTCAACGAATTCTGACATCCGTTAAATGCATGTCGTCTGTTTCTTTTTTGTTATTAACGGCAAAAGGTTTTTCGGCATTTTTTTCGTACTTGTATACTTAAAGATTCTTTCTGGTGGTGTTTGAATTAGAATACGTTTTATTTAACTACAATTTTAAAATATTTTTACTCTTAATTACTAATAGACTATATGTCTTTTTAAATCAAGTAAATGTAATAGAATTACTTAAGTTATTTAAAATGACTTTTTCATATCAAATATAAGGAAGTATATTACCAGCTCCCATTTTTTAATTTTATTTTTAAATTTTATTTAAGGAAAATTTTGACAATAACAATATTAATTCTGAATCATCTCTCTCTCTCTCTCTCTCTATATATATATATATATATATATATATATATATATAAATATGATTCATAATTATTATTGTTATGGATATTTTGTGTTCTGATCATATCCATCAGAGTTTTAGATGTGGCTATAATTATGGTAGTGTTAGGATTAGATAAATCATCTTGGATACTAAATGTTGAGGTGTTAGAACGCAGTGCTATATGTCTGTTTTTATCAAGTTCATTGCCGTTGTGGTTGTTAATAACGTCACATCTACTTTGCGGTTGTATAGTTTGTATGCCTTTCTCTTGGTATTGTGGGTAAAATAACGAGGATATTGTAGGTTTTTGAATGTGTTTTCTGTGTATATTTTTCAGCTAAGAAGTGTGGGCTGAAAATTCTTAGAATCCTATAATTATTCCAGATTTTATCCTGTTACAATAGTGGGAATAAATAAGGTCATTCTTAGTGGTGGATTTTATTTCTCTACATCCCCTCTGTCTCTTTA